>VZSR01000028.1:9786769-9799307 GCA_013398615.1 Brachypodius melanocephalos
TCTCTTTCTCCAGGCAGCAACTGACAGAACCAAAGGACACAGCCTTTAGCTGTGCCAGGGGAAGTTTAGACTGGATATCAGGAAAAAATTCATTAAAAGAGGAACTGGGCATTGGAATGGGCTGTCCAGGGAGATGGTGCAGTCACTGTCCCTGGAGGTGTTTAAAAACGACTGGACATGACCCTCAGTGCCATGGTTTAATTGATAAGGTGGTGTCAGGTCATAGGTCGGACTCAATGATCTCAAAGGTCTTTTCCAACCTAGTTCATTCTGTGATTCTGTGAACTAGCAGGAAACCTGGAAGCTCAAGGCACTACCACTGTGTCAAAGTTAGTGCTAGAGACACATCCAGAGCAGCTGTGTGCATGTACCCTGCAAAGCTGACTTTCAGATCTGAAGCAGGGTCCCTTTTCAGCCTGATTTCAAAGCACTAACCCCATCCACACTGTGGAGACTTTTGCCTGCCAACATCTATTCTGCATCTTACTGCCAAGATCAGCAGTCAAGAGGTTGACATTTCATAAAAAACAAGAAAATGTATCCATTCCTGTTCCACCATCAGCCTTTCTAACCAACACAATTACTATCTGACATGACTTTTATAAAGCAGAAGTGTGGTTCCATATAATTAATCCATCCATTCCTTGCTGCATGCCTTCACATTTTTGTTTCTTTAAAAGATCTAACACCACCATGGTGTGATCACCTTTCTGGGATCAAAGATGATGCTGCACCTCTGAGGGACAGCTCCAAACAACATCACTTGCCAGTTCCTTGGTCATTTATTGTGGACTTTTGTGCCAGTGAAATGCCAAAGCCCCAGAAAACTGCAGCACATCACTGAGAGAAATACCCCTCACTTTTTTGCAGAGAGCTGATCTGCAAGTTTGGATGGAGCTACAAACATTTAGACGAATCAATGTGGTTTAAAGTGATTTCTAGAGCTCCTCAATTCTCCGAGATCTTGCCAAGCAGTCACACTAACACTGACACCAATAACTTTATTTTTGGTCTGGAGTTTCACTCCCATCTGTGCCCCTCACCTGATGAAGAGATTTGTCACAGAGCAACCAGACACATCTCCCACCCCTGCTTAAAACCAGGCAGGACACAGCATTCAGACCTTCAGAAACGACCTAGCTCTGGGAAAAGGTTCCCTGCTGTCCACAATTTAATCACAGGCACAAAGTGTTTACCATTTCAGTTTGGATGTGACAACATTCTTGCCTAATGAACATAGTCTGAATTTTGAAACCACAAATTACTTCAAAGGAAGAATTCACCAGAGCTCATTCAAAAAACGATAAAACCAGGTGCTTCAATCACTATCATATTTAAAAACACATCTTCTGGCTGAAGAATTCACTGCAATATATCTCCCTTTGAAAATCTTCAGCAGAAACCCTTCCTTTTAGTTTCAGCAAGTAAATAAATGTTTTATCAAGAAATATTTGTTCAACATTTTGCCAAGGAAACAATTCCAACAAGGAAACTCATTTTCTCTCTTCAGTCCAAATGCCATTTTTTCCAAATGCTTTGGTTATTAAAATAGCTTTTCAGAGGGACTTGTGTTTTCAGCTGGTGACTCTACTGATGTAACCCAACAAGACTTCATTTCAAAAAAACCCAAAATAATTTGCTTGGCTTCAGAAAACCAGAAGCTAAATTCTGCTTCTACACATACTAATAATCCCACTGAACTCTTTCAAATGGCACTGCCCAGGCAGCAAAAGCATCCTTGAGACTGGAGGATATTTCCAAAAGGATTCTGCCCAGGGGCTGCCTATGCACTGACATGGCTCAGTCAATGAAAGCCCTGGGAACTGCCTGTAGCCAGACCCTGTCCCACATTCCCCTCCTACATTTCCATCAGATAAACTGTTCTCTGTACCCCAGCTCCTTCCTACCTGTGCACTGCTCCATGTATGAGAATTCACCTGTGCAGGTTCATCAAGGAGAGCCTTCGGAGCTGCAACTTGTCAGCACAGCTCAAGAATCTACATAACCACACTTCCCTAAACATTTCTGTGTCCTTTGTCACATAAAGCATGCAGATAAAAACAGGTCCTGGCCTATGAGAAACATACGCAATTCTATTTTGAACAATCCATATTAGCCTCTGTAATTAAAAGCCTGATATTTTATATGAAGCAGAAACCTTCAGGATACACTTGTAATCACCTTGCAAGTAACTAAGAGGGAAGAATACCTATTCTCTCTCTCCTGTTGCTAATACACTATTTGCTTTATATGTCAAGTGCCAATTCAGCATTTTAAAAACACCTGACCTGGGCAAAAGCTAATGAAAACAACATTTTAGACACATTCTCCATGGATAAGTAGATAAAACAATTTTGTTTGAGAAAAACCTCATGTAGTATTTTCTTGTCTACATAAACATCTTAAGGGAATTTAAAACCTGAAGATAATTAAAAATCAATTAAAAAATTAAGTAATTTGCTCAGAGGTGATGGGATCTGTGTGGCAAGTCAGAGTTCCATCTATAAACTGCTATAGTATAATCATTCCTCTCCCCTTCATCTGTTGTGTCTGTCTTGACTGAATACTTTTCAGGGCAGGGACAATCTCACCACACTTTCAACAGGTCCAAGAGATGCTGTATTATTACAACAGGAAGCAACACCATAGTTATATTAGTTATATATATAATTATTATAACAGGAATCAACACCTGATTGCTCTGCAAAATCTCTTTATTTTTGGAGCTACAACTTCAATATAGAAGGGCCAGGCATTTCAAAGCAGCATCTGCTGCTCTGTGGACTGCCAGCCCCAGTGTGACCTCAAATGTATCTGCTTATCCCAGTTATTGCACTGATATCTAAGAAGTATTGGCAGAATATTACAAAGATCATCAGGAAGTCCATCAGGAACCACCTTTCCCTGTCTTATTTCTTCCATCACAAGCAGCAACAGGAAAATCTGATTGCCACTTGTAACTAATGGGTAGACTATTAATGCAAACAGACATTAATTATTTTTTTTTTAAATCTGTGACTGTTGCTGATGTATCAGAGGGGTCTGGATCAGTACTGAGGCACAGAAAACAATGTTGGAGGGATTATTTGCAACAAAGCACTGAGGGAGAAGAACTGCAAACTGCAGTATTTGGAGGTAAAATGCATTTTGACAGTGATATTTCAAATTCAGGTCCTATAAGCCTGTGTTTCTGTACCCTTACAATCCCATTAAAATGGTCACAGAATGATCATTCGTATGAACACATGGCTTTTTTTTCCTCACTACAACATAAAAAGCCTTATTCTCCCTTAAGTTTAAGTTGACTTGGCACCTCATTAGATCTGCTGTTAACCTCAAACCAGTGATGGCTTGTTTGGGATGCATTACAGTTAAGCTTGTGGAAACAGTGCCTCCCTTTTATTAACAGGGGTCCCATAAAACCCTGCATTTTTTATCAGTTTGGCAACATTCCGGCCATACACAGCGCCCTTTAGGAACTTAAACATTAACATGTGCCTGTTTTATATTGCTAATAGGAGCTGGGGGTGCACAGAAAGAATGCAAAGCTATTTCTTAACTACAGGCTTTCAGTTTTAGTGATAAGGCAATGTTTGTCACCCTGTTGTCAGTGCCAAACTCTGCTTTAAAACTGGGTATCTCTGTCAGCTTCTTCTCATAACATATCAAGCATTAATAAAGAACCTTATTTTCTTTAATTTAATAATTTTACCATGTTTTGTCACTTTTATTTCTGCACTTGCACGTGAATCTCAGAAAGACTGTGACAGGAATCCCACTATCCCCAGCCACTTTGCTGCTCTTTCAGGAAGACTGTTTCTCCTGTTTGCAATGCCTGTGAGCTACAGCCTTGCACTCCAGCAGGATCTGTGCCTGCAGAGGTCCATTTCCCCTTTCTTAAATAGCACCAGCTGCTGGCTATGCAGATGAAAAGACCCACACCTGCAGGGATGAGTCTCCGAAATTCTTGGGAATCCCACACTCTTGGGATGAGTCCCCAAAATTCACAGCTTTATGGCATCCAGCAGAAATTTTTACTGAAGTCTGTAAGGTTACTCTACTAAAAGCCCACATCCAGATACAAGCACACAAGCCCAGGGAAGATAAGAAGCTGGAGGAGAGCATTCTGAGCCAGGCCCAGATCTAACCCCTGGTAAAGGGTGGAAACATATAGCACAATGCCAAGAACTATTGAGTGCAACAGAAAACTCATCATGGATCTCATGATCTCCTGATTAAGTCCCCTAATTAAATTATTGTGTACCACTTACGATACTCCTAGCACCACCTCTCTACCTTTGTTTTTAATATTCCCATCCTTTGCCTGTTCAATTTCTAAGCACTTTTTCAAAAGACCTTTCTCCTACTGTGTCCTGATAAAGCAGTGGCACCCCTGGGATCCTGCCCTTCAGAACAATTACATAAACAGCCAAGAAAATAACTCACTTCATGTGTCAGTAACCAAGCCCAAAAGTACACACCAAGGAGACAAGTATCAACCCTGTTATTGGGGTGCCCTATACATTGAAATAGAGAGTGTAATACGAGATCTCAGTTCAAAATGTTTCCTTCATACATACACACTTTACAGGCAAAGGTAATTCCTGAACTTGGTTAGATTCTTTAATACTTTCAGTTAACCCACAGCTGTATTTCCCTGAGAATAAATGAACACTCCCACCTGATCTCCTTCCCATGCACAGATTCACCCAACCTTATGCAGGGTTTCCCCATCAGAAAGCATTGCAAATGCAATAAAATAAGGAGTTCTGCAATTGCCACAACAAAAAGCATCTGAATGTACTTCCTGACTCATTTAGGAGTAGCTTGTAATGCCAGTCCCTCACTAAAGCACGGGATTCTTCCTTAAACCTGTGGCAGACTTAGAAGGATTACCCTAGGGGTGAGGTCCTGGCCCTGCTGAATTCCCTGGTCAATTCACAGCTTCCATGGATTCAACAGGGTTCACATTTCCCCCATCACCAGCAGCAGCCAAACTCTCTTTTCCTGACTGCATTTTCCATTTGGAGTGCTATGCCATCGGAGTTCTTTCCAAGCAGCCTGGCTTGTGCGTGTGTGCTTGTGCCTCAAGCTTTCTGTGCATGTCCTTTAACCACACAGCCACACTCTCCTGCATATGGAAAATTAACCCCTCCTTAAAATTAAACACACACATTTTACCCTCACACACTGGAAGGGAAAATTACTGAAGCAAAAGAAAAAATTTAAAGAATTTTTCCCACATTTAAAGATAAATTATTGCTTAAAATGGGAATAACAGAAAAGTAGCCTTGAAACAGTTAATCTTCAGATGGCTAAAAGCTGTTAACCTTCATCAGAGATCAGATTTCCAGCTTCTGCAGAGGCTGAGCACTCTCGGGGCCTGTGCATGGTATGCAGCATTCTCAAGGACAGCTGGATTTCTGGCATCTCTGGACAAGTTGGAAATGGTAATTGCAATCACAGTGAGCTCCTGTGCCTGGCACTGATGGGCAGACAGTTCCCCTGCTAAGTGGCTCTGCTCACACTGCCACTGTGCACGAGTGGGAGGGAGGCGGAGGCTGCACAAAAGGAACTCTACAATCACAGGAGTGAAGTCACCCCTTGCCCCCCACCTCCTGCATCTTGACAGGATGGAGTGAAAACCTGCTTGAGCTGGAGCACAGAGCCAGGCAGTGCTTACAGACCTCTTATGCCATCTGGAAAGGAGGATATGGATGGAAATGACAGCAAAAAGGGATAAGGAAAAATGTCTCACTGGTGCTGTAAAGGATTTCATTTGAGCCTAAACCTGCCCTCTCAACTGAGGTTAAGGATTAACTCTTGTATTTCTCAAGCAGTCAGTGGAACAGCTGTGGAGTGTCTGGATCTAACTACTGTTAGTAGCAGTGTCTTTTCAGACTTTCAGAAGAATCTACGTGGTCTGCTGAAGACCTGGGTCAAACACTGGGCTGGGCAGGAGCATGATGTGTACAAGGAATTAAAAATATTAGGAAAATCTTTCTCCAGTCACCCCCATAAGGCAGGATCTTACAAGGAGACTGAGTGCAAATGCACCTGTGTCAGCTGAGAAATTGTGTATTACAGTGTGCCCATAGCCTCAAGGGCTCTGTGAATGTCACCATGGGCCAAGCAAAGAACTAAAAGGCTTCAGCCTAGAACCTTCCTGTGTCTAAAGCCAGCAGTGGAAACCAAGAACAGGTAAGTCCTCTCTCACCTTCTTCACCTGACTATGTAGCTGTATCTCCAGTGTACTTCCCATCTAGATTTGAGGAAACAAAGAAAGCATCCAGGCCTATCCATATCTCTGGGGGGTTTCAGCTGAACAGCAGGAAGAATTCTCTAGTCAGATACATGATTTTTTTGTCTCCAATCCTCTGAGCTGAAGATAAGTTTGATATTGATATCCTCAAGCTGAGGGCTTGTCTTTACCGCAAGACAGGAGTACAATTTAGAAAAAGCCGTTCCTGCAGCACATCTGAGCGATTTATTAATTTAGTCCATTAGGCCAGACATAAATAAAAGATGTGGGTGTCAGTCCCCTACATGCAGCTTTAATTTGCTTGCTGCATGTCTGGTGGAGGTCACTGTCACTTACCACCCCTGCACTTGGCGTGACAAATGTCCTCCCACACTCCGAGCGCTGCCACTGCAGACGGCGACAACTGCAGCGAGCACAGACCAAGGCAGGAAGCCCCTAGATCTTAATTATAAAACCATAAAAGAAACCAACTGCCTCTGAAGCTCTCTTACTAGGAAACAAATGAGAATGGGAAATTTATTTCCGACCATAAATCCCAAAGCCTTCAGTTTAATTTTTCCCAAGTTAACTTTCTCACCTAGCTAAGCAGCGCTGCCTTCTATTATTAGCTGCTGGCCCAATATCAGCTGACCACCATCAGTCAAACTGTCTTCCTCTCAATGAGCTCAGGGACTCCCAAGGAACTCTGTGTATGCTGACTTGTGCTTGCAGCCTCTAATTATATTCTAACAGATAATGGAGCATTTAAACTCAGAGAGGATAGATTAAACTTGTAAGTGGCTCAAAATCCTGGAAACAACCACAGCTCATAGGATTACTTCCTGGAAACATCAAGCTTAGAGGAAAGGCCCTCATCAACTGTCTATTTCCCCATGACAGGTTTTTTAAGAGCATGCTTTTAGCCTCAAAGGCTGTTTGCTATGCTCTCCAACTGCAGCATGTCTTTAGAATTTATTACATTGTCAGTTGAGTATCTGGACTGATGTTAAACCATCTGACCAGGCCAATGGCTACTTGACTTATCAGACAATCATAACAGTCAAACAAATTGAGGCTGAGGAGGTGAAATTGTTTTCCCAAGTGAAATTATAAGTCCCTGCTTTACTATCAAGTAGTCTCTTAGCTGCACATTTGCCTTTTTTCCTCACTACAAGATTCTCTCCCCTCCATAAAACTCAGGACCATCACATATTCTGTTCCCAGCCTCAGGTGAGGAGCAGCATGGAGCTCCCTCCTGATGCCCCAGTGTCCTGCTGGTGACTCCCTCCCAGACATCCTGGGAGGCAGAGCAGTGGTAAGAGCACTTGCACTCTGAATTCAAGCTCCAGCCCCCTTTTGGGGACAGGGGAGTGTGACCTGCCAGAGCAGAAACTCTGCCCCGCAACTTAAGCACATAACCATGCTGAGGGGGAAATCCTTTAGACTGTAATTATCAACATACACCCAGGGGTATGTGGGGAAATAGGGCAAACCTACATTTTACAAATCAGTAGCAGCAATGTGTGGGGTGAAAATAAATCGATAGGCAGCCTCTTGTGCAGTCTGGTTCTGGTGCAGGTGACTTTGCAGACTCTAGCTGGTATTGCTGCAGCAGACACAAACCTACTGCAGGGATAGAATCTAGGGACAAACACAGGGAGCAAAGGGAAAGGGCTACCTGGGAATGGGGAGAGAAAGCCTGGACAAGAGACTCTGCTGCGGCTCCCTCAGGAAAAAGCCCAAATAAGGGCTGTGCTTTTGGATAATGGCCAATTCATCACCTCCAGATGGGAGGTGCTTGGCCAGAGCAGGCAGGGCTGACATCAGGCATTATATCATTATAGTCATTACTGCTCCATTAGCAGGGCTTCAGGCTGCTGAAATGACAGCCCAGCAGCCAAACTGTTTCTCTTTACTCCCCCAGCACAACGTTTAGCAGAATTTCAGGAGCTGGCAGAGCACTTTTAGACTCACATTCTGCCAATATTAGAAGTTCTCACCAGATCTATGGGCAGTGCCACTAACATCTACACCAGCCATTTCTGTAGACATTGGAGTGTCCCATGTACTCCCTCTGCACACAGAGTGCTGTTTACCAAAGGCTTTCCATTTTCCAGAGCCTCTCTGAAAGGAATGCTAACTTTCACTTACAAGTACAAGGACTTTCCCCATCCAGGAAGAAATAATTGCTGACAAAACTCACCTGTGCTTGACAAGGACAAAAAAAAAAAAAAGGAAAGCCAAGGGTGTGACTCACGTAATGACACCTTCCCACCAACCTCCTCTTCCCATTCACTACCAACACTGTCAGACCCTTGTTTAAGAAAGAATTAACCCCACCATGTTCACAATGGCATTTAGCCACCTATATACCTGCAAAAATCTCACACTTTAAGTGCTTTTAACCAACAAACGTTATTCATAACACTTTTTTTACTGAAGTACAGCTGGTGCATTTTGCTTTCAGATGTACATTTGAATATTTCCTCATAAAATAAGGTCAGTAAACAGAATCCAGTTTTATCAGTATATCTATATTGACTGAAGTCTTGAAGTGACAATGAGTAAAACATTTTTTTACTCCAACTTACATTTCAGTGTAAGATAATTAGGTTACCTCCTCATAATTTAAACTTTGGCTTATTTTTAAAAAATGTTTAAAACTATGTATTTTTTGGGACAGGGAAGAATAGTCACATTAAACCATAAATAACGCTTAGGTTGTTCTCTTGGAAAATGTATTGTTTCAGGAACTAAACTGGATTAGGAGGTAAGGATGGCAAGGACCTCTATATAACTGGATGAGTAATTATTTCACAAGAAGGAAATTTAATCATCTTCATCAGTGCAATACGGAATAGGATTACAAATCACTGCACATATATCAAAAGCAGCACTGATAGAAAACATATTATTTCTCCTTATTGCCACTTGTATCAACTAATGATGAAGTCTAATTCTTTTTTATCATAATTAAAAAGCCCCTAAGGATTATTTTTAGCCTCAAGAACTAAAAACAACTTCATTTTTTTCATCATCTTGCTACCACTGGGTCAGAGAATGAGGAGAAACTATTCATTTAAAGAGAAACCTTTCCTACTGTAACCATACAGTCAAAAACCTCCAGAGTTCCCAAAAGCCTCTTCATTTCTGAGCCATTTATCAGATGTTCCAATGCAAACACTGGGGGGAAGCATGGTCCAGTGAACTAAACTGACCCAAACTGAGCTGTGAAACCTCAGACAAGCAACTCTGCCTTTTACCAAGGACCTCGTGTTTTCTTTGCTTCAAGGTTAATCAGTATCAGAGGAGGAGATGTTAGAACTATTTCTCCATCAGATCAGGGATCAGATCCTGATCTGGTACAAATTGCTCAGTTCCACTGACTTTTCATACAGTGATAGCAATTCCCTTACTCTTAGGATGGAATCTGTATCACTCAGATCCAGTTCACTGGATCCCATCTCTCTTCGGCACCTCTATTATTAGCAAGAGTCTTTGTCCATTAAGCAAAAATTGTAATCCCTTTAGTGCAATTAATTCATTTTAAACAGAGTCAAGCCTGCCTTTTTTATTTATTATTTGTGCAAAACGATTACTGAATGCAAGAGAACCACAGAATGACAGAATTACCAAGGTTGGAAATGATCTAATCAACATAAACATGCAATACTCAGTAAAAAGCACAGGGACTCCCTTCCTCTACCCAGCCTTCCTTTCACCTCCTAAGAACTCACACATGAAACAGCTGTCTGGAACACATAATCCATAACTGCACATTTCTGTTCATTCTAGGTGGAAGAATAGACTATATAATGGAAGTACCTTCTCCTTGTGGCTTACAGTCTCGTTAATGCTCACAAATTAGGCCTATACACTGAAGAGATCAGCAAGACTTAAAAGTCACAGGTAATGGTCAAGTTCACAAGAGGGACTGACAAAAAGAGTGCAAATTTCTATGACTTGTCAAAAAATTGTCACTAAGTAAGACACAGAGACTCACAGAGTCAGTGAGCCTTGATCTTGACACAGGGCTGAAAACTGAGTGCAAAGCCTCTGTGATCAGAGAACATTCATGGAAATTACCATCTTGACCTCTTATCCATGGTATTTCAGATTAGTAAAGCAAAAGGACTTTTAAATCCCACATATTTTCTTCCTCCCCCTCTCCCTGTTATGTTTTGCTGCTCAGCTTCCAGACTCTCGGAACACCAAAATGGGGGAGAACTGAGCTGAATTGCTGTTCCTCAGAATTCTACACCAATACAGACCTGCATGCATGGTAAGATGCTTCCCTGCAATTCCCCTTCTCGCTTCCATGGCTTTTCTGCCACAGAAAGATACAATATCCAACCCACGAGACAGCAGAGTTTTAGTCTTATACTGACAGAAAAAACAATTTATTAGAAAACTCCAAGCACCTTGAGGCAAATGCAGTGGAAAACCCAGCCCTGCCAAGTGCTGTGTTCAAGCCTCCTTCTGCTATTTAAATATAAGGAAAGAGAACTGGCAGGAATTTGTCTTTACAACCTCTGTGGGCTACAGAAAGACACATTCCTTGCCAAAGCCCAAAGACACTTCTCATGTCTTACTTACATCCATAAACTCCACGTTGGCTTTTGGCCCAGTGGTCTCATTCAGGATCTTAATGGCCACAGGAATCTTTACTGTTTCTCCCTCAGGGACCCAGATCCCCTGGAAAAAGAAAAAAGGTGACAGGATACTAATAAAACAACAATCAGACAAACTTGATTCAATTACGGTTTTTTTTGACACATTATTCAGATCAGTTAGGAGGCACAGAATTGAGCATACACAAATTTACAAAATAAAATTTAAAAAAAAAATAAAACTACTTCTTAATGAAAACTAAACTATGATGTAAAATGGAACACTTTGTATCAGTGAACATCCTTGATTTTCTTGTCCACAGCAGGGTTTCTAAAGTGCCATGGCAGCATGGCCATGATGCACATTTTCTACTGAATCAGCCAAAATTCTGATATAATTAAAGAAAAATTTGGATTTTCTGTCTGGATTCTGATGCTCAAATTTGAGACTATCAGTAAACCCTCAAAATTGATTATGACCGGATCATAACATCATGCAGGAACAGAACACCCTGAGAGTAATATACTTAAGAGTGAAACATTTAGGGGCTGTTGGTCCAATTACTTAATATCTGAGAATCAAAAACTTAAACCTCCTTGTCTAAAAAGGAAATTAAAATTTAAAATTCACAAACTGTGTTTGTCTTGGACTACTTTTCCATCATTCTTTACTATTGCTGTGTCAACCTCATGGCATCCATCTCTATCACTTTATTATCATCTAAGTATATTCAAACTCATTATTCATAAATCTATTCCCATGACCTTGCAGCTATAGTGACCTGGTCTGTGCTTCCTTCCTTTCCTCCTCTCTTTGAGGACAGATGCAGGTGGCTCTGACCTACCACCTTGATTTGGCAGGTCCGGCGCTCTCCCAAAGGATTGGGGAATTGGTTTGATTTGCCCACTAGGCCCTACTTCATGGCTCTGAGATCTGGACATAACCAACAGAACTCAAAAAATAAATACTTCTTTAAATACCTTCTCCATTGTGGGTTCCACTCTCACATGTGAGTTGCTAAAGGGTGCCCTGACCTAACTCATCTTTTCTATTTAATTGGAAGAAACAAGAAGTGCTACAGTTTAGGTAATGGCATTATTTTACTAGGTGTTATCGCTGTTACAAGAACCACGTGACACTTGTGAAATGAAATGCAGTATTTATCCTTCTTTCCAAAAGTGTCCTGCTCTTACGTAACACAAGGACAAACCTTGGGGCTGCACTTTGCCATCAGGACAGCCCAGCCTGTGCAGCCCTCTTGCACACAAAAATGTCTGGGGCTGACATGTCTTTGCTCACCAAAATACAATATTTGCACGTCATCATTTGACCCTGAGGATGCGTTCTTTGCACACTATTCCAGTATCCTTTCTCTCCCAGGGCTCAGGAACCCACCCATGGGACAGGCTGCTTTGCTGCAATGCAGAACTTGACTACTCCAGAGTTAAAAGAGGAGACCGAGGGCTGCGTGGGGAAGACTCTCACCTTGTACACTGTTCCAAAGGCTCCAGAGCCCAGGACCTTGACTCTCTTCAGCTCTGTCTCCTTCAGGATGCGGAGCTGTGCTTGGTTGGGCGCCGTGCCGCTCGGGGTCAAGGGTTCCACAAGCTGTGAAAGAAAATCCAACAGCCTCAAACATTGCTCTTGCAGCAGCCCTCTTGTTAGAGGGTAGAAATGAGCCCAGAC
>VZSR01000028.1:9799407-9816907 GCA_013398615.1 Brachypodius melanocephalos
GGTGAGGCTGTATTGGTAATTAACACAGCTGTTACTTGTTAACAAGTCAGGGGCAAGGTCACCTGTATTCCCTTCTCCGACACATTGCTAAATGTGAAGATCCATCAGAAGTTGATAGGGAGTGCAACCAACCCCAGGAAATACTGGAACAAGACAGTGGTGGAGATCCATCGAGCACTACCCTGCCAACTCTTGGAGAGACTTTTTGTCTTCAAAAGCAAACCAGCAGCACCATGAAACCAAGAGACCTGATGAAGCAAGTCCTCACTCAAACACAATAATTTCCACCAGAAACTGCATGATGGAATTATGAACTTGAAATTGAATTGGTGTCAGAGTAACATCTCCAAGGACTTTTGATAATGGAGGCAGTATAAATATTTTCCACATGACAGAAATATAGCATTTATTATCAGTGTACCACATCCTATTTTTGTCCATTTTAGTGTCTTTTAAGTTGGCCATATTTCTTTTTAATGGCCTGGACTAAATGGCTCATCACATTCTTATTCTGTTTTGAGGAGGGGAGGATTGTTCTGAAGTTCTGTTTTACCACACAGGAGGACTGCTTTAGAGAGAAAACACCTTAGAGCAGAAAGCTAATTTATAACAGCCACTAATTTACTGCAATTAAACAATTTGCTTAAGATGTCCCAAGAAACTTTGTAAATGAGCCACAATGGCACATTCAGTTAAAAATGCTCTTAGATTTCATACCATCTTTGCCAGAAAAACAATGCTTCTTTAAAAATAAATAAAAAATACACGTGGAGGACAATGCTCAATACAACACACGAAAAACATTCTGTTCCTTTACAGGATGAAGAAAATAATTCAGGGCTCCTCCTACTCAAATTGCTTTGAAACCACTGCAGCATTTCAAAGCTGCCTGTTTACAAGGCTAAAATGCAGCATGCTCTGCAGTTTGAGAACTATTTCTATGGCTCTTTGGGCATGATGAACTACTTAATTTGTTGACCAGATTAATTAGTTTTATTCAGGTAGAAATACCAGTACCTGGCAATTAATGGGTAAGAAAACATAACAATAAACAACAGCAACAAGTTGAGTGATTGCTCTTTCTTCCTTCCACTTTACACATTCAGTATTTATACCATGAAAGAAAGGTTTACTGTAAAAGAAAATTAGGCACAGTGGCAGCACTTCTAGATTTTCAGTTTGTGAAGGATGAAAAGAGGTTCTGTGCCACAGTCCACCAACACCAAGGCAGGGAGAGGCGGGGATGTGTTGTGGAGGTCTAAACCCAGGCTTGTAGAGTCTTATGGAGAATGATCTACAGAAAGAGTAAGTCCTGTTACAGCCTCCAGCTAGGAAGAGAGACCTCAACTAAAGCTATTTGCTTGTATGTTTATTTCAGGATGCTCCTGATTTAATCTTCAGTTTCTCAGCCAAGACAGCAGCTTCCCCACATGTTCAGTAGGAGGCCCTGGTCCCTCAGGACTATTGCCAGTTGCAGCCTTTATCTGACCAAATGAAAAATGAAATCTGGACTCCAAAGCCAATGGAAGGAGAACCGCTGGTTTAAAATAATTTATGCTTAAGTATGGGCTGATACAATGGTAAGGTTTATTCATCTAAAGGCACTCAGTACTGTTAAGCTTTCTATACAGCTGAACAGTGTTGAACAAGCAACATGAATTCTAGCCAAACATGAAGATATTTGTGCAAACAGACTGGGTTGCATAAATCATTTACTCCCAGGCTCTACAGTGTAGATGAGTGGGAGCAGAACCCTTGGAACAGAAGAGAGAACAGCACTGTTAATAATGCCTTATCCAAGAGTCACTAGCTAACAGCATTTCCAAGCTTTATTATCTTACAAAGGGGCACCCTAATTTAAAAATACCATAATTTGCAAACTGCCTCAAGTAGAGGACTTTAGGAGATGGCAGTAATCACCTTTGCAGTAGCTGACAGATATACATTTAATGTTGTATTTAAATATACTTCCTAGATTGCCCCCTTCACCAATGACACTTCAAAGAGCAGGATGGAGCTGTCACAGCATTCTGCTATAGCTGTGCTGCTTTTTTTTTTTTTTTCCAGTAGAACTCTGAACTTCAATTGGTTAAGCTCTGTGAAGTATCTTGGCTTAAAAAAATACATTATTATTACTGATCATTACTACAGGCTTTGACAAAATCTGGGCTACAAAGGCATTGTAGGCACTGAAAACAACAGCAAGGTACAACATCTGCCTTTAAGCATGAAGCTTGTACCAGAGCTTGCTGAAGAAACTTACTTTAGCCTTAAAATAAATAGGGGAGAATGAAACCCTGTAATATTTAAGCATGAGAGCTGCTAAATGTACTGATGGACTGGGATAGAGGTTCCGTGGAGAGCAGGATAGGAGCTGAGAAATCTGCTGGGACATGCCTTCTTGTATTCATGGGGAACTTTTCCTGGTCTTCAGAAGCCATGAATCTGTACTTGTGCAGAAATAGCTTCATTCTTTACACCAGTTTAGTCTGCACAAGCAAGAAAAAAGGTTTCTACAGATGTCTCTGGTAACTGAAGAGCTGAACACCTCTAACAGAGAAGCAGAACGGCCTTGCATGTCTGCCCAGGCACTCTGTGAGCTCACCTCAGTCTCCAGGAACCTTCGCAGCGCTCTCTTCTTCTTGATGCTCTTGCGCCGAACGTACACGGCAAAGGTCAGGCCCATGATGACGATGATGAAGAGGCCACCGATAACTCCCGCAGCAATCAGGGGGGTTCTAGCAATCAGAATCAGAGACTTTAGTGTCACAGCTAGGGCCAGAGACCAAAGAATGCTTGGCCACATAAAACGGTCACGTGGAAAGCTCACCAATTGCCTTATAACCAGAATACCAGCCCAAATGGGAACTCAGGGCAAACACATCGACACACGGTAGGAATTTGCTTGGTTTTAATCATTACACCAATTCCGTTTTTGTTCACAAACCCCCATGCATATGTGAGGAGTCGTGTGGACAAGGAAAACACAACATGCACTTTGATGGCAAATGCAAATCTGCAGTGGCAAAATGAGGACACAGGTATCTGCAGTTTCCTGCAAGAGATCCGCCTGTGCTGACTTTGGCTCCACCCACACCAACTCATGGGCTCCTGCATTCAGGGGAAAAGAAAATAATGAAAAATTCCCAGACTACCAACACAAAGTGCCTTCCTGAGTATGGAGGAAGTGAGAGGGAACTTCACAGGCAAAATTTGGAGATCACCTACACAGGCAATGGACAAATCAGTCTCCCTCCAGAGAAAAACCCAAAGCAGTACCTTAAATTAGGCATTTTCACAGCACAGCAGCAACTTACCAACATGAACACACTCAGAGCATTTAACATCCTTCCAACAATGGCTGGACATTTGCTGAAAAGATGGATGAGAAGATGGGTAAACACACAGCATGACAACTGCAGAGTGTGATGGTGCAGAAACCATCACCAGATAAGCCAAGGAAATAGATTAAGTGTTGTCAAGATTGTGGAAATGCCACTGCTGTGCTCTAAAAGCCTCCCTCAGTTACATCTGAATGATGATGAAAGGTACATTACAGCCTATTAATAAAAATGTACCATGCACCTACAGAAAATTTTAAAGAGTCTTCCTCAGAAATAGCAAACTGTTTTACCCAAACCTTTATTCTTCTTTTTACCACCTTTCCTGCAGCAGTGCCATCTCACCTGGTATGGTGCATATAGAGGTGAGTCTGCATTACCTCTGAGAAAACCTCCTACTCCCACATCCAGTATTTAAAGCACCACTACCACGATTTCCCAGGGTAAACACAATAACACAAAGCCCTATTGCAGTTCACAGACTTTATGATGGAAACTCTAAGCCTGCAAATAAAGGTAGAGGAATGTTGTCTAGCTGGTTAATGGGTTATGGTGTTTGGGGAACACGAATCCTGTACCACCTCCTCCTCCTTCTCCAGGGAGTCCAGCCTTAAAACACACTGCCCTTTCTAACCCCAGTGGTTACTCTGTGATTTTGAGAGCAGAGCTTAAAGAATCTGGCATGTCCACCCCAAACAATGCTTCTCTTTGTTCACATGTCTTTCTACATTGCTGATGCAAGAAACTCTTTAATAGACAATTACAAAAAACACTGGTCACTAAAAGCCTTCTGTGGAGCTTGTACTGCCTAATGCTCTTGAGCAGAGGAATTTTTTAAATTCATTTTTATGCTGTATGAAGTCATATAATTTTTAACAAACAACACCAAATCAGAGACAGACTAAATAGGCAGGAGAACTCTCAGCTTTAAAGTGCATATTAATAACTAGCATAACAGTTGTCAAAGTAAGTAATTGGAGTTTTATAGTACCATGTACTCTAAAAGTAGTCCAAATAATATTTACATGATAGACTATAATAAAGAAATGGTTCTAAAGGGGACATAATAAGTAATGAAGAAAATAAAATGAAGTTTGTAGCCCTTCTATTGCTATAGAGTACAAGCGGGGTTCAAAATGGATCTTCATGATTCATCATGTGAACTCTCACTGACTTTGAAAGAATATCCTCATTTTTAGTAGCTAATTGAAAAACAAAAAGGAAATAATTTTCAATTACTTCACCAAACAAGCATTTTAGTTGCTAATGTGAAATATGCTATATTATACCTGAATTTTCAGGAGGTACCACCTAAACATATTATCAAGCAAGCTTAAAAAAGGAGGTGTGAAAATGATAGTACAATGTGCAATAAAAGAACATATTTAAATGCTAAACAAATCAGTGAAATACAGAAAAAGCTGTATTTTCCACTCCAATAGTGATCACTTGCCTTGACTCCCAAATTCACTGCCCTTGCATCAAATCCTGTTAGTCACAAACATCCCAGCCTTGGATGTGGTCACATACCCAGCAGCTTCTCCTCTCTCTGCTGCTGAGCTAAGCCCCAAAGTCAACAACCCTGTGGTTTATTTGCTGCAGGACCAGATGCCAAGTCTCTGCAGCCAGAGCTCTCTGTTATCACTTCACCACTGCTTTCAACCACATGTGGGTTATTTCCTAAACACAGTTTTCAGGGTGCCACCCCATCACTGGGGTTATTCTCCTGTGTGTTTGTTGGTTTTACTTTGCTTTTTCTCTCTGTTCTGCTAATATCAACAGTTCTTCCTGCCTCAGTTCTCTGCCTATTTTCATGCTTGCAGAGCCTTACCTTTAATACCCTGGTGAATTCCATTAAGCTGTTTGCCTTTCTGCTGGGCCATTGCTGGGGTTGCTCAACACGGATCCCTTCAAGGTGGCATTGACCAGAGCTGCTGCTGAAGTCACAAAACCGTCTCTCATTCTGTTTTTATTAATCCAATCTTTTTTTGCATATGCACCTGACAAACTGTTTGGCTTCACAGGCAGCTGGACACACAAATCTCCTTTTCTCTAGTGGCATTAAGGGCTTAATCCACTTACTTTTGTTGCATTACTGTCCCACAGCCACCTCCATGACTGCGATTCCTGACATTTGCTCCCCTCAGACTACTGCTCACTTAAAACTAATTCCATGAGCAATGCCGATGAAAAAAACAAAAAATGCACTATCAAAAGCTCCCATCATGTAAAGGTGTTTTCTAAAAGCATGGAGGACTGAAAAGGCTCAGAAAAGCTAAAGTCAAGCAAGGAGAGGTAGCTCTGTGTCAGTCCTGCCTGTCCAGCACAATTAATGGGCAGCCAAAAGTCAATCCTGGCTCACATTTCTCACAGCTCCAACACTGACCCACCAACAGGAAACTCCTGCTACAGCCACTGCTTTCCTTTACAACTGGAAATCTACTCCACAGGATGCAAACAACCTCTGCTAGGTGTTTCTGGATTTTCATGCTCATGAAAACAGGCTTAGCAGTCCAAGAAACACGGCCCTGAATCATAGTCCAACCCCATATAATTAATTTGCTATCCCACATCTCTCCCTCAACTGAGGAGAGAATACCCAAATAAGCAGAAAAAGCATCAGCTGGAGAGGCTGTGGGAGGGAAAAAAAAACCCCCACAACATGAAAATCCTGCCTCTTTAACTAGAAATTGTATCTGTGGCTAAACGTTGAAAGAAAGATTCCAGTATTCCCTCAGGAGAAATGAATAATATATATGTATTTCTTTTTAAACATGTACTGTGTTTTCACATTTAGAAACATGCAACACCCACTCCCCACGCACCAAAACTGAGTTCAAAGTTAGCATTCCAGGATGCACAAGGATGCTCATACCATTCCATCCACTCCAAAAGATCAGAACAGCTGCAATTCCCACAGTGCCCTGAGACCAGGTATTAAAGCCTAATTACTGATTTAGATGAGCACACGGTTGGTCTCACACTCTTGAAAGGGGACAGGAAATTGAGTTGTGGCCCATGGAGTAAAGCTGACAAACACCACCTGTCTCACCATCCTTGGCACTGACCCACCTGGTATGAGATGGAGAGAAACTCAGCTTTGAAGCCAAGCTGTTAGAAGGCTGCAAGTTCCTCTATCAACTTTCTCCTGCTTGGAGTTTTTATCTATATATCCAAACAGGATTCTTTACAACCTTGAGTGTTTGCTGAGCAGTTCCTTCTCATAAATCCTTGTTACTGAAGGCATTGCTTTTTCCTGATGGATGCTTCCCACATTCTGCATCCCTCACCCCTTCCATCAATGAGGGTTCCAGCCAACTTTGAAGCTGCCCTTTCAGAGATGTGATGGATTCTACTAATCCTGTAGTGATAATCTTAGTATTTCAGATATACAAGATAAACAACCAGGCTGGGAAGCAAATTTGTGGTTGCTTCAACAGCCTCTCTCTGCTGTGCAAAGACCTAAAATCTTTACAAGTTTTCAGGCCCAAAAGCATAAACTAAGGTGGACTGAAGAGAGAAAACAAGAAGGATGGGAGTTCATAACCTGAAGCTGTAATTGGACAATCAACCCCCAATATGCAAATGGACCAAAACTTCTAAAAGTGTGAGACCTCGTGACCGTTTGTCCATTTTGTGACCATTTTGGGACATCCACAATGCCCAGGAGTGGCAAGGATTCACCTGATGTCATTCACATCAAGACTGCTCTGCTTTATGCTCTTTTTCAAGAACAAGGCACCCTTCCCCCTCAAACATCCTCGGGGTGTTTGAATACTGATAAATGACCCTATTTATGGGCAGATTAGGAGTTCTAATCATGAGTAAACACAAATTTTAACTCACAGCTGATCTCACAGTTACACAATTACTACCAATTCCACATTTAATCCAGAAATGGGCAAACTGTCAACTAGCCACAACTTTTCAATGTGCAAAATGACCTGGGGGTTGCAGTCTGGGTCCACTTAAACATCACTAAAGAGCAGGCACAGCTTTCACTTTGGCCAAGGCTCAGGTGGACAAACATGTACCTGTTGACAAAACTGCTTTTTCCTTACCCCCACTGGTTCTTACATCAATGCCTGTAAAGGTATGTTCAATTCGCACCTCTTTTTTAAGAATGGAGGAGTCCCCATTTTACTCAGCAAAGTAAATGAGGATAAAGAAACAAATATTAAGTATAGCCTTAAAAATTAATACAGCCTAACATTCTACACATTAATATGCATTGATTAAAAATCCATGGCATTTTTATTATCACACAGAGTGCACAATGGATTTCTTTAAAACTGGTTTTAAATCTGAATGGCATAATTTGGAACTACCACTCTATTACGTTTTCACTATAAATTATTAAGAACTCTCAATTTTAAATCCCTGTTATTACATCTGACTTGGAATAATTACTGAAATCTCTGGGATTACAGCATCAATATCAAGGCTTTCTATGGGCTTCTCCTCCTCTAAAACTGAAAAGTCTCAATAAAATCTCTTGCACCCTGCCATTTTTTGGCTGAGATTTTTCTTTTCTGCCTCAACTTAAAAAAGAAATGCTACAGTTAGGAGCTTCCACAGTGACTCTGTTTTGAGGCTTATGCTTTAAATAAACAGATTAGCATTCTTTTTAAAATATGCCAAGTCAGGCCCCATATAATGTAGATTGATTTGTCTGTGACACAAGGCCAGTTAAACCCACTGGACTGGACTCACAGGTGAAGCCAGTTCAACAAGTAAAAGAGCAGTCTGCTCTATAAAGCTGTCATATTTACCATTTTCTTTTGGAAACAATAATATTTTGCTTTAAATTAAAGAAACTAGAGCGGTAATGACCAGGGGTGCTGAGGGACTGCTCTGAAGCCAAAACCATCAGCATTAGTTCAAGGAGTCTCTCTCTGCATAAAGAATTCCAGTTAGAAGCAATCAGCTCAACCTCCTTCTCTGCAACCAGTGGCAGTCAGCTGGCTCATGATGCCTGTGTACATGAGATTATTCATCAAGAAATCACACTTTTCTCCAATAAAAACACAGCCTGCTTTGGAGGCACTGTTTGCTGTTCACTGTCAGATCCAGGAGCAGCACAGAGCAGCACAACCCATGGCAGGGTCTGTTCCAGCACTTGAGAAACACATGACAGGACCCACATCAAATCTGCAGGTACCAAACCATCCAGCTTTGAGCTGGGTTTCATAGACAATACAAACTGCAGCTCACAACTGGAACATTTTGCTCTGCAATAGGTTTTTATGAATATAAAGAATAGAGAACATGAAGGAAAGTTCAGGAGTGTTTTAAATAACTATCAGGAAGAAAACTGAATATTGTGCTCTTCCTTTTGTTTTTTTTTTTTTTTTTTAAACACTTTTTGAATTCCACTGGTGGAAAGTGCTTGTAATTCACTTAAGTTCAGTCAAGTGTTTGCTGAAATTGAGCTATTCAACAGGAGAAATATCCAAACCTACACATGACTGCCTTTAGACTGCACAGGTGGATTATCTACCTCTAAGGAGCTGCAAGAAGGTTTCTCTATCTCATGTCCTTCATTTTTACTTTATTTCCCAAATTAATATCTTTCTTCAGAAAATGCATTGATCTCTCTTTATATATCTGCCTGCTTTTCTTTTTTGGAATGCCAGTCTTTCCTGAAAGTAGTCATTCAGAAGATTTAAGGAACACAGAGCAGATATTTTGTTTAAGTGGTTGAGAACAATGGACTCCTTCCTGTTCCAGCTTTGAGTCATTTGAGACAGCAAGCATTTGCTTTCTCAAGCTGCAGGAATATTTCACAGTAGAGAGCCTTCAAGGATTGTACCTGGGGACCTGACATTCTGAACCAGATTCCTTCCTCTGAAGTCTTTATGACTTTATGTTTCTCTTTTATGAAAAAAAATCCTGAAAAAAATTAAAAAAATTAAAGAGAGCCCCAGCCTCTGCCCAAGCACCTCTCCAAGGGAAACAAGCCCCTGCACAAAAGGGAACAGCCAGACTGAGGTTCAGCACTGGACACTGGCAGAAGAGAAAAACCAAACATCAAAACTGAAAGAGGGGAAATTTAGATTTTATATATATGGAAGAAATTTTTTTCCTGTGAAGGTGGAGAGGTCCTGGCACAGGCTGTCCAGAGGAGCTGTGGCTGCCCCTGGATCCCTGGAAGAGTTCCAGGCCAGGATGGACAGGGCTTGGAGCAACCTGGGACAGTGGAAATGTCCCTGCCCATGGAAGGGGGTGGAACAATATGATTTTTCAGATCCCTTCCAACACAAACCATCCCTTGATTCTACAGTAACAAAATGGGATAAACTGTGTTCCCAATGATGCCTTGGGAAGGCTGACCTGGAACAGAGACTGAACAGGGCTAGAGAATAAAGTAGATATTTATTGAAAGGCCTTTAAGGATACATCTTGGGCAGCACAAGAGCCTGGCCAGGGCTACACCCAAGGTGGATCCAAAATGGTCACAAAATGGACAAACGGTCACGAGGTCTCACACTTTTATAAGTTTTGGTGCATTTGCATATTGGGGTTTAATTGTCCAATTACAGCTTCAGGTTGTGAGGTCCCATCCTTCTTGTTTTCGCTCCTCAGTCCACTGCTGTTTGTGCTTTTGGGCCTCAAAACTTGTAACCATCGTCCTTGGTCTGCAGCAGGAAAAGGATTTGTTTTGTCTCCCCACTCTGTGAAGAGCTGACTGACACTGAATATGAGGCTCAGAACTGCACCCCTGGGCAGCACAGAATCTGAAAAACATGAAAGCTGAAACTTGAGGCATCACCAGTCTTCAAGTTTCTTGTCATATCCAATAATTTGTTCTTTAATAAGAGTTTATGCAGGTTTCAGCTGAGGTTTTTTAACAAGTGGTGGCATTAAAGCATCTTTTGGATCTATTTTTGAGATGAGAGTGCATGGAGTGCAGGATGTCTTTGGAAATATGCATCCATACCTTTCATGTATTATGTACATTCATGCACACCTACAGTTGAAAATCTTTCCCTCAAAGCCTAAATCAAAACAGTCACACTTCACTCTGCCCTGGCATGTTTATATAAATATAGCATTTGAGACATTTATTAGAACACCAGTAATGGCCATGATCCTGTTAACTTCAACACAGATTTTAGCTACTCATCACTTGAGTTCTAAATATGCAGAATTTATCTTTGTGGAGCATAGCAGGGAAGAAATGCAGCCAATGCTCATAAATATAGAGGAAAATTGAAGGCAGATAAAGAGCAAGGTATAAGGAATTTCTCTGAGTATGCCTGATGCTGCTTTTGGATTTATCACTATTGTTTTACTGGAATAGCATACTGTCTAAACATCCTACACAAATGATATCAATCACTAGAAAACCCCATCTGCTTACTGGGGAAAAAACTCACATAAAACTGATATCCTGTTCCTGACACAGGTTTGTACAGGATCACCTCTTACATGATACTATGCCCAAAAGTTCTTCTATGTTAATAACTTATCAGTCATCTCCCAGTCATTCTTATTTTACCAAATGAAGAAGAGAGAAACTCTGGAGTATCTTGCAACTCCTCTTAATTCTAGTCACCATCCCACTGCCAGCATGTCCCCAAAGGCCATTCTAAGAAGAAAAGTTCAGCACAGAAGCTGCAAACTCACCCACTGTCACTGCTCTCTCTGGTATCCACAGCCAGCCAAAGGAATCTCATCCAATCCAGGAAAGGAGCCCAGGGAAGCCAGCCTTTGTGAGCATCATTCTGCTCCCAGCTCTGCTGGGGTTGTGTTTGTACAGAGCAACTTCAACTCTTGAACTGCTCTTTCATTACAATTGTTTTGTAGTACTGTATAGCCCACATCAAGGAAAAACTATAATTTAGTAAAATAGCTCTTTCTTGTCCCAAATTTCTGTATGATAGAACATTCCAGAATTTACTGCTTTATCTGTGTAGCTTCTGAATGTTAAAGAAACTCATCTTCCAACAGCTGCTGAAATTCCAGAAAGGAACAGGCCAAGCATCTGGGCAAACGGTGATCCAGCTTAAAAATCTTTTTCCTCTTTCAGTCACACCCTCCTTCCTTTCCCCATTCCATCAAATCCCCAAACCAAAGTACCAGTACCTACCACTGGCAGGCAGTGGATCCTGCTGACTTTTTGTGCCTTTTAGGTCTCACACAGTCTGAAGCTCATTAGAGGTCAAGAAAATAATAAAAAAAGAAAAACTAGGAGAGAGGAGGCTTAAATACCCTTTTTTTCCCCTTCTGCCTCTGTAATGAGGGAGAGAGGGATTGCTTCTCATTCCACCTCAAAAATACATGTATTTGAAGTATTTAAGGAATCAGTAGAACAAAAAGACTGATGAAACCCAGAGAGTGTATATAGAAACATACTGATACAGCTATAGATTTGGGCTTGTTTTCTTAGTGATACCCTTCTTCTCACTGGAATTTTCCTGGAAACTGCTCCTCTGTTTTAAAAATCCATTGATTAGAAGTTGACTCAAACATCCTGAAGTTTGGAATTTGCAGCCCTGATCCAATGTTTGATCCAGGAACTGAAAATAGATAGAACTCACCCAGAGCTGAAGTGGGACAACACTGAATTTACCTGCATCCAAGTAATTCACATGCAGAGGACATCACTGCCACCAGGGAGGGGAAAGAATATCTACAGGAGATGGGACAGTTTTACACATGGATATTATTTCTTCAACCTGTTCTTTGTCTCTTATCCCTGCTGTGATTAAGACTATGCATATTAACAACTAGTGGTCCATTTTAATGCAGGGATGCTTTTTACCTTTTCTTTTTGTCCCTACATTGGTCCATCAGGGGCAGGGAAAGATGTGATTTACTTCTGAAATCTGCACACATTTTAAAAGGAAGGCTATCCACTCAAGCAGAGCAATGCCCATGGATACAGACACCACTGGCATGAACTGAAAATATCCCCATGGCTGATTCAAACCTGCTGGGAACTTAGAGGAGATGGGTTTGGCAAGCTGCTGAACTGCCCTTCTGGAATTACACATCTTTCCTCCAGTCTACCACATCACTGCAGTTTGTTTGCTTCTGACCAACCAGCCTTCAGGATCTGCATACCCTGGTCCATGTTCCCAGCATTATTTCCTGATCAATTTGCAGATGAATATACTAAATCACCAAAAGCAGGGTGTCTTGTGTCCTCTTCAGCATGACCTACACTGATATCAGGCCTACAGATTCTAACCCTGCAGGATTAATTTGAGCAAAAGAAACGGCGACAAATAAATGACATCTTCCATCCTTTTGCTTCCTTCTACTTTTCCACTGTCACCACTTCTTTTCATTCATGTTGTGGTGCTTCTGTGCCTTCTGAGACATATCTGTACTACCTAATTTTAGTGACAATATCTAAATACCATTGGATTTATGACAAGTAGAGAATGATGAATTTAAATGGAACCGTGCATACAATAAGAACATGTAACAAAAATTCAAGTGTGCATTTTAAGAGGTGACCAACACTGGTGTAGTGCTTTGAAATCCTGTGTTTCCAAAGGACACACTATGTCACAGGCAGAGTATTGGGAGTCCGAGACAAATTGTTTGATGAAAAAGTTCACACTTTTTGTTAAAAAGGTTGACTGAATTTCAGAGAGTTTTCCTTTAGACATTACTAGAAAAACTTTATATCATTGACAAATCAGGGATTACATCATGACTGGACCATGTTTAACCAAAGCTTGGCCCTTGTCCTGATGGTGAGGTTGTATTTGTGCTCAGATTTCAGCATAAATGCCACAACTCCTTACTGTCAGAAATTACTAGCTCTGCTGAGCAATGTACCACAACAGGCAAACACAGAGTTACCTCCTCACAACCCTCTGCCAAAGAAAAGCTCAATCAGAGCTAGCCAGCACCTGCTCTTCACATTATCCCATAATCTTTCCCTGCCTGTTTTATCATTTGCTCAATCTCAGATAACGACAGAAATTATTTTCGACATTACCTTCTATTGATGAAACAGCCAATATGTCTGCAAAAGATCTTGTTCACCAGTAAGTGAAGATGGTGTCATTAAAAATTTACATCAGAATGAAAAAAAAAAAAGCATGAAGCTTTTTGACAAAAGTACAGATAACACCTGAATGAGCCTCTCATCTCTACTAGCAAAGGACAGTCTGAAAAATCAGAATTTTTCCTGACCTAACTGGTAATGAGCAAGAATTTGTGAACAGAACAACAGAACAGAAATCCTGTGTAAAGCCATGTGGAACTCTCACTCTGTGCCTCACCCACAGCTGACCAGATCCAGGATTCAGCAGCTGGATTTGCTTGTCTGTGTCCAACTCAGTACTCTAGATCAAAATTCTAAGGACATTCTATATTAGACCATGAGCCAAGAGGTGATCACAGCTGGGAACTATTGCTACAGACATTGAAGTGTCCTGTCACATGGCAGGAGGAGCCGCACCACCCTCCCCCTCCAAGCTCGGCACAAATTCATCTTGCTTGCAAAACAACAACAACAACAAAACAAAAACAACAACAAAAATCCCCCCAAAATCCCCAAAAACAAACAAACAAAAAAACCCCACCAAAAAACAAACAAAAAACCCCCAGTCTCGATTTCACAAGTCTAGTGCTGGAGAAGAGAACATTACAACAGAAAATCATTCCAGGGATTAATACCCTTCATTAGAAAGGCACTGGCATTTTGCTGCTTTGAATGTCTCTCAGATTTCACCCACTTTATACCTGACACACACCCAACTCTACTTTTCAATCTGCTAGACTTAGTGCCATCCTTAACCAAACTTTGTCTCTTTATCTGTGTACTTGTAGAGGAGAACCTGGCTCTACACCTTCACTTTCAGCCAAAATAAGCTTTAGGTGTTTGAGTTCCTAAACTTCATTCCAAGACACAAGGTAGTATTTCCAATGGCTCCTCTCTAAAGCCTCTCTAACATACATTCCTGGGAAAACAGTCACTTTTAGCCCCCCTTTTCCACTAGAAATTGAATTTCATTTTTTTTAAAATACTACTCAAAGGTACAGATAATTTACTCACATTTATGACATTTTCTCACCCTGTTACTTTACTTTACAGCATGGATAAAAATTATAGTAAGATTAAGTAATTTGGTCTGATGGCTTGATTTCCTAATGCTCTCTCCCTGCATGATTGCTGATGTTTGTGCTAATGCTCCCACCTTTGGTAAATGCTGAGGTACAACTTCCCACACATAGCACCCAAGTCAGGACTTGGTTAATTCCTTGAACTACAGCTTGTTTAATTACTTTAGCTCGTGTACCATCGTGTTTGCTACACACTAGTGAAGTATCAAATTGAACACTGGTGTTTCCATTCCTGGAAAAACAAATGAGAAGGACTGACAGACAGCTATACGACCACCATCAACAAGTTATCTGCTAGTTTTGATTCTATGCTGAAAAAGCTGCAATTTAACTGAGAAAAAGTAAACACACGTTTTGGTGTGTAAAACAAACAAAAAAGGTAATGCCAATGTGCAAATTCTCATTACATGTTGCACGCTCCATCATTGCAGAAAACTGGGGTTAAACAGACAGTGAAAAGCAAATGGAGGGGATGTGCTGCTCTAAAGAACCCCAGCCAAGAGCTTCCCATTTCGTGCAGGAATTGCAGCTCCTTCACACCTGAGTAGGGTCACAAGTAGTAAGTGAGATTGCAGATAATTAAGTCTGGGCTGGGCTCTCAACTCAAACACATTTGTTATGTAAATTTTTCCAACTAAGAAAGAGTGACAAATCCTACATTGCAAAGGTAGACTGGAAGGAAGACCACAAGCTTTAGTTCTGAGTTATTATATATTAAATATTAGTGAATTATTAAGAAACCATTCACTGGGGTTTAAACAATCCTACATCTTCCATATTTCGAAAGCTCTACAAATGTATATTTAATACTAGATAATTAATTTATAACAACATCAAATCTAAATTAAATCCTTATTTCCAGCCATGAGAAAACCCATTGGAGAGTGGTGAGATATATACTGTTGCTTTATAATAAGGTCACCTCCCCATGGCATAATTTTATTTCTGCATTATATATTATTTGTGTAGCCAAATCAATACAGACACACAACACAAGGGTGATGAGAAACAAAAGTAATGATCTCTGCAATGGCACTATGTGTTGTTTTCCATTCTAACAAACCATTTATTAATTTGCATTCCCTCCTATTCCTTCTTTTCTTCCTGCAGTGACCTATCATATTTGGCTTTTATCACTCAGTGTTTTTTCTGCTCATAGTTTCAGTAAAGATAGTTTAGTAAGTTTTCCAAACAAAGAATTTTTTATCAAAAACCAGCACAGCTGCTGAGAAATTTGGTCAGTGAATACCAACAGTATCAAGAGCCTGCAGGACTTTATTGCTCACATTCTACTTGTTGTATAACAAACTTCTAGAAACATCAGATTTCTGACCTCACTCTATCCTATGCTCTCTCAACAGGATCCTCAAACTACTGGAACCACAGAACAGATTTTAAACAGCATCATGTGAGAATTGCTTCCAGTTCTTTCACTCTCCTGACCCTAACAGTTTATTTCTCTCTATAGTAGCATACCCTACTAAGCCCTTCCATACCATGAGCCCATCTGCTGTGTAAAGCAGACAAAGCACAAACCCTCACTGATCACAGACAAATCTTTCTGAACATGGTGCAGAACAGAAGCTTTAACACAATGACTGATTTATTAACTGTGGTCAGACCTTAAACTAAAAGAGGGGAAATTTAGGTCAGATACGAAGAAGAAATTCTTCCCCGTGAGGGTGGGGAGGCTTTGGCACAGGTCACTCAGAGAAGCTGTGTCTGCCCCATCCCTGGAAATGTCCAAGGCCAGGTTAGATGGGGCTTGGAGCAGCCTGGGATAGTGGAAGGTGTCCCTGCCCGTGGCAGAGGGGTTGGAACTGGATGAGCTTTAAAGTCCTTTCCAACACAAACCATTCTAGGATTCCATTTGTATAACAGGAAAGAAAGAAGGAATACTCACCTACACACTTTCACAAGACCAGTCTTAAAATGTGGAAGTGGTAAAGAAATGGAGGAGGTCACAAGATCACCACAGTGACTTTCATTCATGTCACAGGGGTACTCCAAATGTACTCCCCCTAAAGCTCCAGGCAGGGAAATGCCATGGCAAGAATTAAAATACCCTCAGCAAAGGTCTGCCATCAGAACCAGTTCAGTAGAGGCAAGATCTCTCACAGAACTGGGATTTCTCTATCAATCTCTTTCATGAACCTGAAAGCAGGTTGTAGCCAGGTGGGGGTCGGTCTCTTCTCCCAGGCAACCAGGAATGGGACAAGAGGACACGGGAGTTTTAGCCTGGGCATTCAGAAGTTCTTCACGGAAAGGGTGAATGGGCTGCCCAGGGAGGTGGTGGAGTTACCACCCCCAGAAATGTTTAAAAAAAGACTGGATGTGGCACTCAGTGCCAAGGTCTCGTTGATGAGGTGGTGTTGAGTCATAGGCTGGACTTGATCTCAAAGGTCTTCTCCAGCCTAGCTCATTCTGTGATTCTGTGAATTTGTCCTGTTTGATGATGTGTAACATCTATGCAAGCCACAGAGGAAGGATTTGAAACTGTCTGTTTTTCTAGTCTGGATTCTTGAAAAATAAACCTGTTTCTTCAACTGCCCTGTTCTGATACAGCTTCAGAAAGCTCCATATTAAGAGTCTCTCAAGAGCATCTTTTACCAACCAAGTAAATAGCTTAGCTGGTACTCACAGATCTTATTTTCCCTCTTATTTTATACAGAGATCCTCTGCCCCTCCAGAACAACTATAATTATTCTATAAAAACAGAGAGCATATGGAGTGCTCTCCTCCAAGCCATGGAGCTGTGAAAGCCATGAACATAAGCAGTTTATTAGAGGTGGTTTCCCTTCCCCACCAACTACTGAGAGCTGCTGTGAAATTCTGTTGAAGCCATACTGTGACAGGGTACAAAACAGCTATGAAAGGATTTGCCTGCATTACACAGGGTTTACTGTTAATTAGCTCTTGCACACATAAGCAGTAGATAAAACCAGCTTGTTGTTGTTGTTGTTGAGGAAGTGATGATTTGTTGAGAGGACATCCTTTTTGGATACAAAGCTAGCAACAGGATTGTAATTAGAGTTAACATCTACACAACATTCTATTTAAGCACTTGACAA
>VZSR01000028.1:9821907-9852949 GCA_013398615.1 Brachypodius melanocephalos
GCCTCTGAGAGTTTAGAGAGCTGACAGACTGACATCAAGAGCCTGTTGCCTCGGAGTCACTTCACATTTACATTTGGAGAACAGGACTGAACCAAACCGGTACTGTTTGCACCTCACATGGTGCACGTTGAAGGATCATTGATTTTCATTTCAAACTGTAATCCTCTTCAGCAGACTTGGCTTCCCCACAGAGAAAACTCTGTCCAGTTTCAATGCAATTCCATTACACCTAGTTAGGCAGTTCCCAGTTTCCTCCCTGAGTGGCTGTCCTGATCACATGCAGGGAAATACAGTTTTTATTAACAGTGTATTTTGTACCACCAAGTCATCAGGTGTTTTTCCCCAGGAAGGATCTCTCTTCATTTCAGGCTTTTTGACTCATATAAGCCTCACACAATCATCCATCACGTTGGTAACATCGTTCACACCCAGTGTTCCTGCTGCTTGGAGTCTGGATAATATTCTCTTTTCCAAGTTGGCTCTGTAAAATGAACTGGTTCATTGATACATGCCAATTTATTAATGATATATTCAGTACCTTACAGAAGTTCAATACAGCTTATCCAGAAAATTACACTTGGAGCTCATCCTAGCTGAACAGATAATCATCCCCTGAAAGGAAATGTAGGGTTTTGAAAATTGTAGGGTTTTTTTTTTCCAGAAATAATCCAGAAATATTGTTGTTTATCAACTTCCTTTAAGATTGAAAGGTGGGGTCTTAACTGCACAGATATGGGGTAGCAAAGCCATTCCTCACCAGATGAATTCTCAAAAATCTTGGTCACTGGAAACAAACAAAACTGTTTTTACAGTGGATTATGTCTGGGCAGGAGAAAATCTTTTTTGTTGTGGTCACCCAACTATTGTTATGGATAAAGTCAGACAACCCTACCTGAGGGCTACTGAGTAACAGGTGAGAGGAACTCATGGTGAAAGAATAAAAGTGGAACTGGAGCAGGCGCCAGGAAATTTTGCAAAACAAAAGACTAACAGTTGTTCTTATCCAGAGTGTGTTTGCAATATTCTTTCATCTGGAATTCAAACTTTCTTCCTGAAAATACACCTAAGCTTTAGAGTCAACACAGTGCTTCTGCCCTCAAATCCCTCCAGGGCCACACACTGTTCTGACTTCTCTGGTCATGGCTTGGAAGGAGAAGAGCATTTTGGTGAGGAGCAATGCCCTCCCTTCAGATAGCTGTGTGCCAGAACATGTTTGTATGATGAGGGGAGTTGTCCAGTGAGATCTCCATTTGTGTCCTGCCCAGCAATGAAGGAGGCTGTCACCTGCAATTGTGTGATTAGTATTTTGTTCCTGTGGAAGTGTGCAGTTTTGGCTAGCTCTGCAAGAAGAGGTGCCAAATGCTTTCCAACTCTCTTGAATTAAGTGGGATAGCTGTCCCACGTGCCTCAGATCTGCTCCAAACTGGCTTCCAGTAGCTGATACAGGGATGCGAAGGAAGGAGCACAGTTTTTGCACCCAAGGAAGCCACTGTTTGACAGTTCTTCTGGTCAATGCAAGATCATTAACAGGGCTGGATAATTAGTCACCTTTAAAGAGAAGCAGTCATTTCACTTGAATAAGGGCAGAGAATGGTTCTAGCAAACCTCACTAAAGCAGTCCTCTGCAAATGCCAAGATGGAATTTGTGGCAAAACACAGTAAACAGAGGTGGGAGAGATCCTTCCTTGGTGAGAACTGGTGGTGATGAGTGGAGATCTCATGTGAGAACTAATAACCTATTTTATCAAGTAGCCTGACTCAGAGAGAGCAGGAATGAGATAATCCCAGACTGGGAAGCACTGCTCTGCAGCAGCAAAACCCAATTTGATGGGTATCCCAGCTGTACTGAGAGAGCACAGGTTTTATCCCAGAACTTGATCTGGCAGCCAGGAGAACAGATGTGCAGGATGAAGCAGAATTACGTTTTCTCTCTACCTTTCAGTCATGAGCCAAACAGCAAGATATGTTCTCTTCACAACCTATTTCAGTGAAGAATCATGACTGGGGGAATTTAAATACTGCCTTTTAAAAGAAGGGTATGAAACTAGAGAACTCAGCCTTGAAGCAGGAAAGGAGAGAGTAACTGATTTTCCTTCTCTCTGTGGGTATATTCAGGTCCTGACATTGTTGGCAATAAGATGGAAAACCTGCAGACCCCAAACATCTTGGACAGTCATTAATAGCTTTAACATAATTGCATGCTACAAAGTCTTTAGGAACACTAAAAAAGAATAGTAAGTCTTGCTTACCAAGACCTGGGGGGAAGAGAGCATTGTTTTTCTAAGAGATAAAAAAGTACCTAAGAATAGATACATCAACTCTTTAATAAGAGGACAAAGATTTCCACAGGGAATAGTATTAGTGTCATGGAAAAGGGATAGTTCCTCATCTGGCAGATAATCACACCTTTGAGTACCTCAAGTAACTGGGGGAGAGAGCTTTGGCCGTTTTACTTGTCCTTTCTCTGGAGATGGGCACCCATAGGACATTCTTCCACTTAATCAGAAGGAGAAAATAGAAAGGAGGGAAAATTGAAAGTCCAAGGATTAAAAGGACAACATCACCGGGCATAAAGGAATCCTGTGTCAGCAGCAGCTGCCAATGAGCACTGCCAAGGTCAGCTGGAACTGCCTAATGCCCTTCATGTTTGTGTATGAACTAGAACACCACATTTGCTGCACAAGACATAAAAACTTCCCTTCTCGATCCAGGCAGATAGAAATAGACAAACACCTGCAAAACATGAATGAATGCCTTCGAAGAAGTGGGAAGGCATGGAAAACCTTCTGCTCCCTTCCTGGTCTTGGAGAAACACAAACACTAGAAATAGCTGGGTCAGTTAGAGCTCCTCAGGAAAGAGGAGGGAATAGGAAGAAGTGTTGCTCCCCAGAGGCCGGGAGAGCTGTAAGGAACTCCCTGTGCTGGGCAGACAGTAAAACCATCACACATCCGTGCTCTTGTCGGATTAGATCAGCATTGGCACCTTCTCCATCTATGGAAGCCAGGACCAGAGCTCCTGGAGTAAGCTCATCTTTATATCATTTCTTCTTACCCTCTTCTCCCACAGTAGCAGCATTTTTCTTATTGCATAACTGATTCAAAGGGTCTGGGGGCAGACAAATCTGTAACAGATCCCGGCTGTGTCTCTGTGATCTCCCTCTCATTTCCCTAATGGCTCCATTGTAATTAGATTTGCAAAACCAGCAAAAGGTCTCATTTTGAATGGCAACAGCTGTTGACATCAAGATTACATTGAATAATTTACTGGTTTAATTTTAGCTGCTAAACAATAAGAGCCTCTTGTCGAAGATTATTTCACTGACTGATGTTTTCTCTTTTTCCCATTGCTGCCTCTTCCTCTCCTTGTATGCTGGACACTCTGAATTGCTCCATGGAAAAGGCAGTAATAACTTACATGGCCTGTGCAAAACTATAGGTGTGCCTGTGACTATTGTTGTTGTGTAGCACAGGTTCTTAATTCGGGCTCAGATCCATGGGCTGTATTATTCCAAGTGTAACAAATTATTCTGGGCACTTTGACAGGACTTCAGAAATTGATGCTCAGTCTCCTGTACAAAGTCTGGTTTCAAACTCTGTGCATCAGTTCCTGTAGGAAAAGGAGAGCAGTAACACTTCTGTCTCACGGTACTGCTGCAGGCTTAGTTCACCAATACCAAGTAGCAGAGATTCTGTCAAGGAGCAAACAGTAAAAATAAAGTCATTTTACAGGCCTAAAATTAAGTGACAGGGCAGCATTTGCTACAAACCAATGTAGAAGGAAAGTCGAAAGCATTGCTGTGGAATGTTTTCTCTGTGGCTTTCAAAAGGGGTTTTTTTGTGATGAGCTGCTGGGTGTTCATGACTAAAACCTGAATGTCATGAGAGACCTGACAATCAAAGGTTAAATTCCTACTGCAAACTCTCTTTTCAGGAGTGGGACAAGTGCTTTGCTGAGCCAAACCACCCATAAAGCCTGCTGTGCTAGGAGCAGTACCCGGCTAGGATGGCTCCCTGCACAGCTTGCACTCACCCTTGGGTGCAGTTCGGATGACACGGATGGCACTCCCGATCCTCATCGGCGTACTTGAATATGAAGCTGTTGGCCCCCTGCAAGCCATCAGGACATTTTTCCACACAATTTGGACCATCCTTAAAATGGAAGCACTTTGTGCAGTGGTCAGGTCCCTGGAGAGGGTGGGAGAAAGAAACGCAGTGCATTCAAGTTACTCTGTCCTTTCCTGCTGCACTAGGATTGCATTGGCACACACTCAGCAACAACTGCAGCAGCTTCTCTTCCCAAGGAACAGGGAATTATCTGCATGGTTCCAGCCTCTCTTAGGGAGCAGCAGACATATAAATCCTCGTGCTGTTGGCCATTAACTTCTTCTGCAGAGTGCAAGGATAAATACCAGCTTCTAGATTACTTACAATGAAATCAGTACCTACTTTAACACTGAGAAACTTCCTGCTGCATTATTCAGGACTGAACCACCTTTGCAAAGCCCCTCAGTGGGTTCTCCTACCTCTGCACTCCACAATTATTTTCCACAAGCATTCTGCACATGGCATCTGGTCACAGCAAGACTCAAGGACTACAAGGTCTCCCTCTTCTCAATACATATGAAGACTGAATTGTTAAGAATGACAAACCAAAACTCCTGGACAATGTAAAAGTAAAATTTTAAAGCTGTGATGATAAGCCAGTGTACAACTAAATCTGGTGTTCAGGTTGAGCACTGGCCTAGGATTTTATGTCCATAAGTCCTGCTACAAATCCAAATTTCCCTGATGGGCTGAACACTTGAAACATTAGTTTCTTGCCTTATGACTGTATTGCAGAAAAATACAGTATTGTAAGAAAAATTGCAACGCCTTTCTTTTTTCCATTCAGTAAGTCACAGAAATAAGGAAGTAAATTAGTAGCTATATTTTCTCAGTTATGAAGAGCCTAAAATACAACTCCTCATTTCCAGCACACTTGCGACTTTTAATTTTGGCAATACACAGAAATCTAGAAGAAAGAGACAACTTCTATCTCCCAAATGAACAATAATCTTTGAAAGAAAAGTTACTGGCCATTATAAAGATGAAAAAGAGCTAACCATTTAGAATGTATGAAAACTGTTATCTATCAAAAGAACTTAAAAGCTATCTAAGTACAAAAAACATCCCAACATATTGTTCAAACTGAGAGACTGAGACAAATTCCCCCACTTTTTTGGGGGAGACACCAGGACAGAAATGAGTATCAAGAACAAAAATAGAGATAAAAGAGGGCACTCAAATCCCAACTGCATGCTTTCTGTCTGTAAAAATTGTGTGCATCTGTAACACTAAAGCATTAAGACAACTAAGGAAAGAAAAGGAAAACTTTTAAAATCAGTTTCTTAAGGAGGCAGATCCAGGGCAGTTTATTCCCAGCACCAATTTAGCATGAGCAGCATTCCTTCTCTGCATGCAGAATGTGTGTGTTTTCTGCTTTTGTTAACATTAATTTGCAGTAGCTGCTTTAAACTCTGTAAGTTTAACCTGTCCTTCAGCACACATTTTCCAAATTACTCTGAAGCACAGCAAACAAAACAACCCAAAACCCAACGAACACAGCAGACTTTGTTCTTACCGGCCCGTAGCACGTGATCATGTTTTCCTCCATCTTCTCACACTGGGGATCACACTCCACACAGACAGAACCGTTGGCAAATTCCCGGAATTCCCTGAGGAAATATTTTGCAGGCAGGTTAGGAGAAATCTGACTCCAGCCCAAAACTGAGCTCAGCTGGCTGGGTGTTCACCTGATGGAATTGATCTCAGAGGCACTGAGGGCAGCAGTGTGTCACAGCAGCTGAGGACAGGCCACCACCTCACCCACAGCCACGTGAAGTAGAGACACCTCCTTCACCAACATAAAACTTGAGTGGGGGCCTTCCTCTCATTAAGAAATACAAATTTCATTAACAGGACAAAATTGCTGACTTCTTGATTTTCATGATTGTCACTCGTGGCTCAGATTCAGGAAGCCACTTGTCACATGTGAGCACTGATGACAGAGCTGCCCCTGTTGCAGGTAGGTCTCTATGAACACATGTTTTAAAGCCCTGTAAAGGTTTTGGGTTTTGTGCTCCAAAAGGCTAGTAATGTTTTCAGCAATAATTCTAGACTGACATTTCAATCTATAAAATGTCAAAACAAATCCTTTTACTCATTTATTTCATGTATCCACAGGAAGCTACCACTCAAGTGACTTTTTTTTTTTATTAACCACTTTTAAGAGGGAAAAAAGGTAGTGATGGGAGGTTGAATTTCTTCCTTCAAATATTTCAGCTACCAGTTATCCTTCACCACAAACCTTCAGCACTCTCCCAACACAATCCATCTCACCTTCTAGGCCAAGATGAGTTCAGACCTAAGCAAGTTGTTTCTCCTCCACTAAAGACAGACCAAATCTTTGTAGCAGGCTCAGAGTGGACCAACTCAAGCTTTGCAGGTGGATCCCATGTTGCTGCATTACCAATTACAATATTTGCATTAACCAGATGTGTGCAGATGTGCTGCACACTCATGTTAGGGGGCTCCAGTAGGATCCAGGTGAAGGACAAAGGCTCTGAGCTCAGTTGGTCACTGCTCACCCTCCATTCCTCTACAGCCATTAGGATCTGCTGAGGACATATTACATATATATATATTGCAATGCAAGGTGTAACCAGCAGAATGTATTCTATTCCCAGCTGTTAAACCAGGTGGGGCAGTGTTTCTTTATCCTGTTCATGACCCATAGAGTCCCATCCTCCCTCCAAGGGATATCTGCTGTTAATGAGCCATTGAGGCTCACTGCATGACTGATAAAATTACATCATCCCATTGGAAGATGCTCCACCCATGGGAGGAGCCCAGCATTCCTACCTGGATAAAATCTGAGATTCAGAACACCAGAGCAGCCTGTTTGTACTGGATTCCCAGAGGAAGACTGGGCCCATCTCACCACCACTGGACCTTCAGAGGAAAAAACTACACCCTTCTACAGGATCATTGCTTCAACAGAACCACATCTGTCACTCCAGGAGGACTGCAGCCACGATTTAATTGGACTGCTACCAACACGGCATCAGGTTGTACTCTGACTCTGTCAGTGTTTTTTGGTTTGTTTAGGGTTTGGAGGGGGGGTGTTGGGTTTTTGTACTACTGCATTTTTATTTTAATTTTTGTAGTAAAGAACTATGATTCCTATTCTCATATCTTAGCCTGAGAGCCCCTTAATTTCAAAATTATAATAATTTGGAGGGAGCAGGTTTACCCATTCCCGGAATGGTAAAGGAAGGCTCCTGCCTTCCTTAGCAGGCACCTTCCCAACAAAGTCAGGATTGAGTTGAGGAAAACCTCACTTGAGTGCTGCAAGGGAGCTCACCCTTCCCTGACTCTGGGAGTGGATGTTTCCTGCTGAGGACTAAAAGAAATGTCAAATACAGCTTGACCCCACCCTGAAGAACTGTTGCTGCCCTACAACATGAACATGCAGAGCTTTCCCACAAACAAAATGTTCTCCCCTAGCCCAGGTTACAAATATTTTCACATATTTAGGACGGAACTGAGCCTGTGGAAAGTGTAAATACCATTCATGGATGGAGAGAGAACAGTACAAAACATGCTGATTGAGTCTCATCATGCTCTTACTGTGACAGGCTCCATGGCAGCAAAAGCCACCAAAGGGGGACCAACTTATTCCAGGGCACTGACAACACAACAGGGGTCTGCTACTCTTCTCATTGTGGGGTGAAGGGGGAGGAGAGAAGAGGAGATTTTAAGCACATAAAACTGCTCTGAGAAATTTTTTCAAGCCTTCTCAAGATGGAAAGTTGAGAATATTTTCATGCATGTGTGGGACTTCATTTGGCTCAGTTCAGCTTTATTCTTCTGTCATAAGGCAGATTCAACCACTTTGTGCTGTGGAGGTATTCTCCCAGTACAAGCAGCAAAAGGAAAAGGGGCAAGGACTCCTGTTGAGGGTTTTAAATTTATATTTGTGTGTACAATTACACACTGCATTATGAAAAAGAGACTGAGTTTTTCTAATTTGGGGTCCTTTTTCAGAGAATTTCCTTATTCAGATGCCTGAATCCAACTCATCTGAAAGAACATAATTGTGTGGTTCTGAATATTGATATTGCAGGAAGGGATAAATGATGAGGGGTTTTTGTAACTTCTCACCTAAATCAAATTGTTCACATTACCAGCAATGTAAAAGGTGCAAGGTGATGCTGCTGCATGAAAACTTTAGTCAGCAGAATACCAGAGAAAGCTTTCTACCTAAGTTCAGATTTAGAAATCCTTAAATCTTAGCCCACGACACATTTCACCCAAAATCAGTAATACTGGCAATGGAGCCAGATACTGATTAATGCAACCCCAAAATGACTTGCTCATTGAAGTCCTCCACTGTGTTAATTAGCAGCTTTGGGGAAAAGCCCAAGGGGAGTGGGTGTCTTACCCGTCGTAGAGGTTGCAGGAGTCTATGCAGGTCCTGCCCCTGATGAAGCGCTTGCAGGACAGGCACTGGTCCGGCCCTGGCCCCCAGCAGCCGTCACTGGAGCACAGCTCATTGCACACCATCCCATCAGCAGCTGCAGAGACAGGGGCTGCTGTCAGTAATGCACACAGCCCTCCCAAATCCGAGGGAAAACGTTCTGCCAGCACCCCAACACGCTCACTGGAATGTCCCCATTTTCCAGAAGCAGGACAGAAAAAAAAGCATAAAATCACCACCATGCCACAACACAAATACACTGAGCACTCAGCTGAAATGTCCTACACACTCCTGGTCTGCTCCTTTCGGAAAAAACTGAATGGGAAAAATATTTAAGAGAGTGCTGCAAGGATGATCAAAGCCAGAGGAGAGCTTCTAAACCAGGAATAAACGGAGAAGCAACCTCAGAGGTGGGGGAGAAAGGACATGATTAAAGCTTCTAAAATCCTGAATGGCAAGGAGGAGGTGAGTAAGCACGAAACCATTGTTCACTGCTTCTTCCAAGTCCCTCATGGGCATTCAAAGAGACAGGAATCCAATAGGGTTAAAATCTGAGATTTTTTCTTCATTGAAAGTAAAGATCAACCTGTAGAATTCCCTGACACAGGACATGGTAAAGGCCAAAAACTTAAAGGATTCAAAAAATCAGTTGTCTGAATCCACTAAAGTTCTAGTAAACTAAAATATAAAATGCTACCTTATGAATTGAGGACTCCCTGAAATAAAACTTGTGGACAGTGGGGAAAAAATTGATGGAAAGGCACCATTAACTGTGATTTTAAAATTATTTATTTATATCATTCAGGTGCGAAAGCACCTTAGGAGCCAAAAAGCCTTTATATTAAAACCCTCAAGCCCACACCAAAATACACTATGAATTAAGAGTTAGATGGAAAGTTTGTTTCAAACAGTGTAAGTCTGTATTTTTATTTTATATAAATCATTCCCTATGTAAATATCTAGATAATGACAGAAGAAGAAAATGAGCAAAGAGCAAAAGGAAACATATTAACTCTCCAGCATCTGAAAGAAATCTGGGTGCACTTTCAGCCTAACCTTGAAAGGAGAGAATTAATTTGAATTTGTTTTTGCACAATATAATGTTTTATACAAATGGATTACACACTGGACTGAGTAAACTAAACCCAGCAAGGACCTGAAATACCAGAGATGGCAACAATACAGACACTTGTTTGCTTTTTAAACCAAAAATGTTTGGAAACAACTTAAGAGGAATATTAAATGAAAAGGAGGTGTGCTGGTTGAGTCCTACCACCCTCTCCAATACTACTTTACTCCATACAACACAAATAACCTGAGGCATGAGAAATCTGAACTTGTTTTATCAAGGCTGGCATTTAGATTTTTATTTCTATATCACACATCCTTTTTTAATGCCAACATCCAAAAGGTATTCAGAAGTATCTTTCTGTTTTTCTTTCGCCTCAAAGCTCAAATCAGGCACAACCAAATAAAAAATTATTTCATTTAGGGGTCATTTCTGGTGCTCAGCATGCTTTAAAGTGTATTAATGATCACAAATTCCAGCAGAGCAAGAGGGACTCAGGAGGCCATTTCAGAGAGGTGCCTTGTCCTCCTTCCCTGAGCTCTGCTGCTGCAGTCAAATGAGCCAGGATGAGCAGAGACACAAAACTCAGCTGCTCATTACTGTCCTAACCTGACTTTCTTTGAAGCACAGTAACATTTTTATAATAACTATCAGATGTCAGTAGTTCCACTATGCTGCCACTATTTGCCTGAACCCACAAATAAAAAGAAAAAACCACAAACTCAGTAACTATCCTAGTTACTATTAAACAAGCTTTTATATAGTTTCATGTTTTTTCTTTTCTAATCAATGACTCATTTAAAATCTTTGTCAAGCAACAATCTAAAACTTAACCTGGATTGGAGATCCCTTTATTTCTCATTTTAAATTTTAAGAATATTGCTAGCTCTTCTGATTTTGTTTTCCACACTCATCACAGAAAGGCAGTTCCCTGTTTGCTTTCTCGCCTTCTTTAGTAACTTGAAATTGTGATTTACTTCTAGTGATTTCCTTTCTTTTCATTTTTCTCACCCTTCAAACTACTCTGGGATCAGAATTTATTTGCACAGACAGAGTATTTCACTAAAATATCTGTCCAAATAACAAGGGATATTATTACAAGATAGGTCAGAAAATATATTGAATAACTGTATACAAATAGAAAGAGAGCTTTTCAATAAAGAAAATCATGATTACCCTGTTGAAATGTAGCCAACAGAGTGCCTGTAGTCTTATGAAAAAAGAACAGAGACAAAAAAAAAATTACCATTTCCTCCTGAAATGTTTTCATAAAAGAATCTTGGCAAGGAGGGAGTGGTTGTTTTGACAACTTATAAAAACTCATTTCTCTCTCCTTTCTCTTCTTTAATTGTTGAGATAGCTAAAGAAACATTTCAATTTTTGACACATTATTTGGCATCTCCATGGGCTGAGCATGATCTGCAGCTCCAGCACATCATATGTGGAAGAAAATAACAATAATGCTCTTGACAGGAACTGGATTTTGTCAGGAGCTTTAGAAGAAGGGCTCGTTCTTTATTAATGGGGCCACACAGGTTAGAAGCAGAAAGATTCAATGTTTTTCCCCAAACTAAATAGAACACAAGAAAATTAGCTACTAAAATAAGAGAAATTATTTTTATTTGGCTATATGCTTCTGGGCCTGATCCAAAGCTCCATAAACAGAATAGAAAAACTCCTGCAGACTTCAATTAGCTTTACATCACACTCCATAATGAATGTAATCATTTATTCAAGTTGTTAATTGGTGGCTGGATTGATATAATTCATAATAATCACATCTGTAGCAACCTTTGCCTAGAAGGGTTTCACCTTACACTGCAGGCATCACTAAAGCTGGGAGAATTGTTCAAGTAACTTTGGATAAAAGAGCATTTTTTTCCCCTGCATTTATTTTGTGTGCACTCATATTTCATGAGTCACCTCTGACTGTTCCATTTTTAAAAAAATGGAAAAAAAAGGCAGAATTTTCACTTCAGCATGGAGCAAAGGTAAAATCTACCTAACCCTTATCCTTGGTGAATTGTTCTGTTCCCTGTGCACACGAGCTTGGACATTCCAGGATATTTCTATCCCTGAAAGTGTGCAGGGAAGTGGAGAAGGGAGAGGTCACATTCCTTCCATGTACCCCTCCCCTTTCTGGCCCTGCATGGCACCATCTTAGAAAGACAGCACAAAGCACTAGAGCATCCTGGAAGTTTATGGATTTCTTTCTTTCTTTTTTTTTTTTTCCCCTTTAAATTAAAAACACACACATATATTTTTATCTTGTACTTTCAGTATCCTACAAAAGCCAGAAGTCTGCCTAGGCTTTTAACCTATTAAAAAAACAGCAAAAAACCACTATCTTGGAGGCAGAGAAAGATTTTAACCTTATTAAGAAGTGGTGTAAACAGCAAGATAAAATAATTGAGGGTATGAGGAATATAAAGAATATTTTGCATGCTGGAAAATGTTGTAGCATTTTCCACTGGCTGAAGTCTGTTGTCTTTCTCTTCTTCATTGAGAAGAAAAAAAAAAATCAGAGTTTTCCCAAACTCCATCATGCCAGTATTATATCAAAGATGAAGCATTAAGACAGACCGAACTTTTCCACAAAAATTTTATTCCCCCTACAACTTCTCAGTATTTCCTCACTGATGTAGAGCCAGCTGAGCACAGCATTAAATGGCATGGAAAAGATATCATCACCTTGTGATAGGTCATAAAAGTCACTTAAATACACTGGTGGCTAGAAGATCTTGGGAGCTCTTAACATGAGTTTTCAGAAAAGCTACCCATTGATAGAAAAAAGTTTGCTGTCATTTGCTTTAAGCCATTAACAATAACTGGGAAGAAAGGGAAAAAAACCCAAACCCCAAGCTAATAGTGGCACAAAATATACAAAGAAGTAATAATACATATCTGAGAGTGGCTGTAATAATTAACGTTTTTTACACTGGTTTCTTGACTGAAAACCATGTGAAAAAAGAACTTTGGTGGATATTTTTATTAACAAGTCACACCCTGCTGCTTACCCTGCAAGCAAACAGACAGTATTTCTGCCACAGAGCATTCTGACCCTCCAAGTCTTTCCTTACACAGCTTCCCCATTCTGGTGAGGCTCGTTTGGCACTCAAGAGGTGTGGGCATGTGCCCAAGCATCTGCAGGATCAGTGTCCAGGAGAGGCAAAATAAGGGAAAGGCAGAGATGGAAACCCTAGAGGCTCACCCTCAGATCCCACAGTCAGGCAGTGGAAGGTGCAGGAAAACTCTCCCAAAGCCCGGTCTGTTGGCCTGTCCTGGAGATGACAGATGCTCCAAAGGATGCTGGAGAATTCCATCTGCCTCCATGGGCCAGTGCTGCCTTACTCAAGTGATCCTGCAGAGTTCAGTGAGACACCCAACCTGCAGAGAACTCATTCACCCTGAGGTGCTGGCAGACAGGCAGAGCTGAGGCAGCAGCAAAGCCCTTTCCCAGCAAATGCTGGCTCTCCAAAGGTCACAAAACATTAATTCACCCACACAGATGTGCAAAGAGAGGAAACCACTGCTCCTGTTGGGATAACACTGCCTGCCACAGTTGGAGAGAAGAAGCCACTGCTCCTGTTAGGATTGCACTGCCTCCCCATTGGAGCCACTTGGCCCCTGATCTATGTTCATGGTACACTGTCCATTTAATGAACACAGGTTAGAGTCCATTTTTAAAACCAGCCCCTTGGTACTGGAGCTTACATTGTGACTTCTTTATAAAGAAACAAATGAGATTTGTTTTCCTCTTTAAGATTCCCGCAGTGTTAAATCTCCTAAAATGTCTTTAGGAGTATTTTTCTTCCTGGAAAATGATAAGCATCTATTATAATAAATCCTCACCAAGCTAGAGGTGAAATAAAGTTTACATTTTCATTTTGTGTGCAAATGTAGTGACAAGGTATTCCATGTGAGAGGAGGATGTGACAGCACATCCCAGTTTCCATTTGCTCTGGAAAGCCCAGGTTTCAGTAGTTGGGGAAGCTTCAAAGGGATTCTGAAACTTTCAGAGTTTCCCAGGAAGAGGCAAAGAGGCATTTGACAAAGGAGCCCTGACAATTAATGTAAGATTATGTTCCAAACTGATGCATTCAGCTGTGTCCCAAAGCTCCCCAAAAACAGTGAAACAGCCAGGAAACAGTGAAACTACTCCATGAAGGGAAAAAGCACCTTACAAAATTCACCTGAGTGGTTTCCCATCATCTCCTAACATGTGGGAGGTCACAGAAAGCTTGAGGCAAAGAGGAATCATCACTGTATGAGACATGAGGCCTGTGCTCCATCTTATTACTGCTTACTTTCTTTTTATATTAACTGTCTAGGAGTGAAGGAAAGTTGATCGTTCTTTCATTAAATGCTCCATGATAATCAGACAGCTAGAGCCAATCTGATGTAAGAAAAAATCAGAGTACCAAGGGCATGACTTTTCTCCCATAGTAAGCAGTTTTGCATCCTGTAGAGAGGAAACCTGTGCTCTCTAAAAGGTTCACAAGTTCATGTTTCTTCTGGCAGGATGGGACCAACTCAGGTCTGGGAATATAACCTTAGTGACTCTTTCATGGTCAACAAAACCTTGAGCTTCTTCTGTTCTGTCAGCCCCAAAAATTCCATATGGGAACTCTCAAAAGAGGTAGTTCTTTCTCCATGCCATACAAAATACACGTTACTAGAGCACTAGCACAGAACTAGGTGGTTCCACCCCACATGATCCTGTTACACTGCAGAGGAAAGCAGAAAGCAATGCCACATCCCTATGCCATCCTTCTTGGAAGCACTTCTATTTTCCAATGAATACTCTATTTTTATAGCTGGCTTTCTATGTAGGGGTAGAAGAAAAACCCTACACCCTCAGGTACAGTCACAGTAAAAACTGCCTGCAGTGACAGCAACTAGCATTTTCTAAACTTTCACTTTTTTGCATGAAAAGCAATAGCCTAATAAAATTAATACTGACAATAAATAAAATGCCACACAACCAAAACCATGTGGAGATTGACCAAACAAGATTTTTGTACTTCCTGTGGCTCTTCCATGGTAGGAGAGATTAGAAAATAACTGAGACAAAGCTCCAGCTGTATTTCACCTAACACTGAAGGTACACTTACACTACAGTGATGAGCACAGCCATTCACTCTCTCAAAACAGAGCAGAACAACACTTCAAAGGGAAAGGAGAGGAAAATGAAAAAAAGAAAGGAAGCAAAATCCCTCAAAAATAATAAACAAAAACCCCCTCAAACCAACAGAAAGAAAGAGTGCAAGTCAAAAATAGGATCACAGCTTGAAAAAACCCAAAGCAAACATTTTTGGCTGATCAGAGCACAAACATCAGCAATATCACTTAAACATACAGCAATTTAATGAATCTCCTCTCCTGCAAGCAGTCTAACAGATGCTTAAAATGAACTGCCTTGCTGCTACAATATGCCTGTATTGATGCAATTTGCTGCCTGATTTCTATATAAACAAGTTATTTTATCTGCTACAGAGCTTTCTTTCACTTTTCAGCACTATGATCTCAGTCTAGGTACTGGCAGGTAAGCTTTCCTGAAATGGTATTTTTTATCAGATAGGTCAAATATGTAAAGGGAGAATTTGGTGCCATAAAACAGTCCCAAAAGCACCATTCTGCATTAAGATAGGGCTTAGGCTGGGGGAAGCAGAAGATGCTAATCCCACTCCATAAGGAAAGGGCTGTGAAGCCATGAACATTCCATTGACAGACTTGGAAATTCCTATTTGTGAATCTGGATCATTCCCACCATGTCAAGGAAGCAGCTGGCTCTCTCTGCTCCCTTTGTTCACACCTCAAAACATTTCATCCTCCTGCTCAGACTGGGCCAAACCCCTGGATGCTGTGAATGCCCCTGGAGTCCATGGAGCTCCACAAGCCCCCAGGTGAGTTTGTGGCAGTGAGCAGCAGGCACTTACTGCAGTTCTCCGCCCTTTTGTTCCGGTGGATCACGGTCTTCTGGCTGGGGGTGCTGAAGAGGCTGGTCCAGTTGACAGTGTGGTAGTAGCACAGATTGCTGTTGTCTGTGATGTAGATGTTGCCAGCACTGATTTGCTTCAAGGACTGGAACTGCAGGGAAGTGATGCCTTGTTGCTTTAGGATGAGCAAGGAAAGGCCACTGGGATGAAAGCAAAAGTGAGAGAGAATAGGGATTAGCTTCAGAAGGCACAGCTTATTGTATCTGGTAGGGAATGGCCAACTGGAATTAGTTCCAAGTGTCAAGATGATCTTTCTGGAAAAACTGGGAATCGTTCAGAAAACTTATTTTGTGGTAACACAAATATTTTATGAGTGAACATCCAGTTCTATTGCCTGGGAAGTTATGAGTCCTGTCAGGAGTGAGATACCACAAACTGTGATACTCATAGCACTAGGCCAAGTAAGCCAGCAGAACTCCTCAACCAGTTTCATTTCATCCATTAACAGATTTTTTTGAGATAATGTGCTGTTAGGAAAACTGAATAAAATTCATTTTTTTCTTTCAACAGCATTAACACTATGATAGTTTATATGCTAAGGAGAAAATGACAAAATCATGAAAAATGTATTAAAACATCTTCTGTCAGGCATCAAATCAATGTCATTTCAAGTAATAACAGGAAGAAATTGTTATTTGCATGGATTTTTTTTTTCAGCCCACTTTCTACATTTCATTTTTCTTTGGTTGTAATATGTGGTTATCGCCTTTCTTCATCAAAGGAACAGTAAATGATTGCCTGCACAACATGAAAACGACTGCACATATTTTATGACTGAAGATTAGTGAAGACAATACCCAGTTTCTGGGCATCCTTTAAGTTATTGTATTTTAATGATGATAATTGTTTTCCAGCTGTTCCAAATAAAAGTTCCTGCCTTGGAACAGAATGCAGGGCTGTAATTCAACCTCAAGGTATTCATATTCTGCTCAGGTTGCTGTTTAACATGCCAGCAGAATCCCATGCCTGATTTACTCCATCTCCAAAGTGGGGATCCAGGGGTTGCTGTATAAATTACTCAGGTACCTGCTTGTGCCTCCCTCAGCATTTCTCACCATGTTTTCATCTCTTCAAATCAATTTATCCATCTGAGTTTTCACACAGAAACACCTCTGGTAAAAATGGCACTACAGAGCTCACTAATCCTCACCTGCAAGGTGCCTCAGTGATTTCAATGTTCTTCCACCTTTTAACTCTTCTTAAAACCACTCTGTTGTTTGGACATATGAGCCTGCATGTCTAATCACAACCATGTAAACTCCCAATAATGAGGCTGAGTTCTGTTATTCATTCCTTTTAAATTATGTTTCTTCACAAGGTATTTTAAACCATAAATGTAAGTTCCAGACAATGAGGTAATAGCCATGAACCAAGACTTTTTTTTTTTTTAAATAATTATGTTGAGAAGGTATTACCCATTATAAACAGCTGATTAGCAAAGATACTGGTAATGAACCCCTTGGTAATGGAGGAAAAAAAGAAATCAATTTACAATGTCCTTCGCAAAGGATGTTGCATTCTCTGCGCCTGAACAAAGAATCACAGAACACTAATAAAAAATTATTCCACCAACAGAGAAGCACCTTACCTATAGAGAGCTCTCCCACCGATGGTAACCAAGTTGGAAAACACCCTGAAGTCTGTCATGTTCTCAGGCCATGACTGTATGTTCAAATACCCTGAAGGAGGAACAGGCAAACACGTGAACACAAATGATTTCAGCCATGCGTGAGTTAGGACAGCTTTAGCCTATAAAGGAAAGGCAGTGCCAGCTTGGGGAAGAGAAATAAATAAGGAAATCTGCAGAATCCAATGGTGCCCACCACCATCTCCTCAAAAAAAGAGAAGGAGAACTTGTCCTAATTTCTGAGGTGAGGACTGTTCACTCTCTGCACAGGTTGTTTTGTGCTGCACACACCTCCAGAGAGGGCAGCTCCCCATGACTTTGACTCAGCACTGGGCTGAAATGCTTAGTTAAGCACAGGGGTAATTCCACTTCAGCAGCAGGGCTGAGACTGCCAATTAGTGTGTTTAGGAATGGCAAACAACATACAGGCAGAGGTGCCAGATTATCTTTGACATTGATTAGGAAGAGATTAAGAGTTTACTTTTGTTTTTAATCCCACTGGTTCGCTGAAATTCACAGCTTTTGAGAGGTGAAGCATGCTGAGCTCCACACAGCTACAATCAAGCTGTGGTGCCCAAAGGTATTTTGGTGGGGGTTTTGTGCATGAAATCGAACAAATTTTTTTGCATTTCCCTACTATACATAATCAGAAATTAAATGAGAACTCAGAGCTGTAGTATCTCCCTCCTTGTCCTCCACATGATGCAAGGTAAAGTACTGAGTATCAGTTCTATGACCCCACTGAAAAGTCACAAAAAATGGGACTCACTACCACCACATTACACACCTTTCTTTAAATTACAAAAGCTAACTTGCAGCAGCATCTTCTGTTAGACCAAGGGAAGGAGCTGTAAAACCAGACTAGAGCTTTCAAATACTTTTGGGTGAAGAAAACGGTTTCCCACATTTCAGCACTGTTTTCCTCACATTTCCCTCCCTTGCAAGACTTGTCCTAGTTTGCTAACAGGGGACCAAGATCCTTTGTCCACTTAGCTTCTGCCATAATGGGCATCCTGTGTTCAAAGGACAACACACCTGTGAAAATCAACTGATACTGAAGTTTTCTGTATTAAACTTTTATAATTAGAGCATCATGAGCTTAATGAAAACAAGTACCTTGTGTTCTTCAGAAAACCCAACACATGACAACTACAAATGCAAAGTGAGAATGAATTCATTAATTAATGCAGATTATAGGAGATCAGAAGTGTGTTACCTGTTATCTCTCTCACTGTTTGGAAGATGTTTAATTTCTCTGGATTGATGGCAGCGATGGTATGATACGGGTCTCTGAAAGATTAAAACCACATAATGTGACACTCTAAATAAAAAAAATATGAGGTTCTCAAACCACACCATGTAGGAAACAGCATTAAGGAGCTCAACACTTTGATTTTATGGGGATATGCACCAAGCTTCTTCAGTCTGTTGTTCCTGCAGATCTATGTCCAGCTTCTCCCGTGTCATCTTGAAGGAACATAAAGGTTCACCTCATCCATGTTTTAGCAAACATGTATGCTATGGAAAATTAAGGAATTCTAAACAACCATGAGTGACCTTCCTAAAGGAAAGATGAATGTTCAGTGTTTTTTCCAGGAATGGTACAGCTGTGATGCTGTATACCAGGACTAACACAGCTGCTCCTGTAGGGAGTGACAAGCTACCAGCAAAACAAAGCTAAGAGCATGCCAGCAGCTCCTGACACATGGCATCTACAGGGCACACTTTTTAGGAGGTGTTGAACAAGGAACCTCTAAAAGTATGGATCATTGCCAAGCAAGTTTGTCCATGAGAAAGGAAATAACCTCCAAAACCTAAAATTTTAAACTTAGATGTGCCACAGTATAAAAGATGAAGCTGACCTCAGTTTTGAGAGTATCATCATTTAGTAAACATGTTCCTTTCCTCCCCTATTTAAAAAGTCAATCAGAAGCTTAAGCCAAACCAAAATTCCTCTACATTGGCATGTTATGGTATTTTTGTGTGTTTTTTGAGAGCAGGAAGCATCCCCAATAAATATGGAGCACACGTTTCCTCCTCTCCTCCTTCTGCTTCCCAGGCACATGATTCTTGGAAGTGAAACAAGCAGGTGATCCACCTGGCTGTCCTTTGGGGACAGGACACACTGATGGGGTCACCTCTAACCGCCCTGAGGTGACTCCAGCAGCGACAAAATGTGTGAGCAGCAACAAAATGAGTTCTAGAACACAAACAAAAAAGCCCAGTGGACCACAGAGGCATCAAACACATGTTATTTTAACAATGTGGGGCCCTCAGAAAACTAAATAATAATTTTTGACTACCTAACAGGAATACAGCACTTTGCTTTCAAAATGTATTACCATCAAAAAAGGAAAACTCTTGCCTGCAATAAATATGAGGCAGCTGAATTTCACCTCTAAATTCTGAAGATAAAATAGCTTTAAAGATGTAGATAAACACTTAAACCCCTTAAACAGCCAAATATCTGATGTTTTATCAACATATAAAACTGTAGAATAGTGTATATCTTAATTACTTTGAATAGTTGTGTATAAAAGCATTCATAATTACATATATATAGTTACATAAATTATAACAATTCACAAAGACTTGAAGTTCATGTGCTCAGGAAAGAAATAGGCTACAGAACCACAGGATCAAGAAACAGGACAGGATCAATTGCAACAGCACAGTTTCCAATGGAAACAACAACAAAAAAATATCCTCTTCATCTTTCACCAAAATTATTCTCTGCCACCACCAAGTGTCTTCCAATTCCCCAGAGAACCAGACTTTAGGTCCCTACAATCTAAAACATTAAAAAATCATACTCCAAAATTTGCAGTTCACTGTGAATAAATGAATTGGTGACAAAAGTTAAGTAAAAGTTGGAGAGGAAATAAGTAAGGTTGTTGTTTCTCTATACTGTCCATCTATACAAAAACACTACTTGTGTACTCAGTGTCATTTTTTAAATTTCCCTTTCTTATTGCTGGTTTGCAAAATGTAATTTAAACTTTAAATAAAACGCTGTTTCAGAAATATCAATATTTTCATTCATTCTCAAATCTTTTCTTCTTTTTACCTATACTAATGTAATTCATGCTGTAGAAAAATGTAGGATTACAGAACTCAGTGCCCTCATACTTCAGGCTTGCTGAAGTGAGTTTTCTTCATCAAGAATGAGACAAAAAGTGCTACACAGTTCCAATATTACATGTCCTACTCTTCTGTAAAATAGAACAGAATATTTTAACTTTCTGCTTATAATCCAAATTTAGATATTTTTCAGACAAGTACAATTTTATTCAAGTTTGGGTCTTTTAATCTAGACAGATTTTTTTAATGAGCTGATATGATTTTTCCTGCAAAAACAGTTCTTATACTCGAAATTAAATTTCATGTAATGCACTGGATTAATCCACACCAAATTTCTCATGGGATCTAGCTGCTTTTCTTGCATTTACTTGATTTTTCTCCCTGTCCTGTGAGATTTCACAGGTTTCCATCCAGTCTCTCAGTGGGTCATTTGGCCAGAGCAGAGCCATGTGAAACTTTGAGGTTTTTCTGGACCTATTACAATGAGCAAAATTTAAACCAAAATACTGGATTTATACACCAGTGAATTCTGTGTGCCTCTGCAACTGAAACTTAAATAAATTCTTCAAAACTGATGGACAAGAGGGCAGCTTTTGTGCTTGTGTGTGCACTGACAGCCACCTAGATTTTCGTAAGTTATGCTTAGAGAGGCTGCCTCTGCATATCCTGCATGTCATTCTGCTGGCCATACAAAATTTAAACAAACTCATGGAAGGTAACTTCCTTTTCTCCCTTCTATTCTCTAATCCACCTTTATTGTAAGCCAGTATTGAGGCCTCAAAAAGTAACCAGGGAATCATAGCTGCCTTTTCTCTTTTTAGTGCAAACAATTAATCCATCCTTTCTTTTCCTAGAGGTTGAATCTTAAGAATCCAGGCAGTGGTGTTCTTCACAATGGAAGGCAGAAAACTAATTTATTCTAGATATTGCATAAAAAAAGCCTGCAGTCCTCATTAAGAGGTGGATGCAATTGGTTTCAGCTGGCACCATGACATAACAACGTTTTGTCACTTACCCATGAATCCCAGTGACAAGGAAGATGAGGTTGCCATTGATCTTGGTACAGTTTACAAACTTGTCAATGTTGCTGGAATCCACTGTCTGAGCTGACACCAAACTCCCTGTCCCGATGCCATCACATGCTGCCAAAACAAGGAGCTTGTGTAAAGAACTGGGGAACACAATCACTGAATCAGAACACACTGGCCTTACAGACACGAGACATTCAGCAGAGAGGTGTTAAAACAACATCCTGGACCCATATTCCCAAAGAAGCACGTGCCAATTTAGAACCAGCAGTGAGCTACAGTACCTGCCACAGAACCCTGGCATGCAGGTTAAGGTATTTCCCATGGGAAATAAAGGCCAGTATCAACCACATCAAATCCCACCACACCAAATCCCACCACAACAAATCCCACCACAACAAATCCCACTCAGCCCAGCCATGCCATTTCTTGGTGCACTGTGCACTGCAGAAACTCAGGGGCCCTAACACTGATGACTCCAGAGGTGCCCTTCTCTGGTGGATTTGTGAACTCAGCCATCCATGCCATAAGATCCTTTAAAAGGCTGTATAAATAACTTGTTATTTATCAGCTCAATCAGCAAGTTACTGGTGCCTGGAGAAACAACCAGTGAGGAAACTACTCTGTGTAGCCTGTGTAGGTAATTTAGCTGCATTTTCTGGGACACAGGATGCATCCAGGAACAAACCCCTCATGACTTCAACCATATAATGTATTTTGTCTTCCTAATTGAGCTCCTATGATGGCAACTACAAGCAGAAGCTTTTAAAACATGTGATAGTTTTCCTCCTGAGAAAGTAAGGAACTCTATACCTGTATTTTCAACCTATTACCATGCATAAAACTATCTATTCAACAACAACAACAACAACAAATATTCACCACAATGAAGCCAGATGTGGCTTCCATTAGGACTGAAAAGTGGCATAGATCCATGCAGGAAAACCTATGCTGCTTTGTTCCACAGACCATGAAGCAGGGAGCAGAAAATCTCCTTGCTGGAGTCTAGAACAGCAAAATAACCTAGAGATTCCAGCCTTCTCAACAGAACCATCCCTGGTCTGTGTTTGAGGCACTGAGAAAGGAGGCAGAAGATTCTGGGAAAGCAGAGACAGAGCAAGGAAATGGAAACCTAATGTTGTATTGACAAACATGAGACATCCCAGACATTGAAGCCAGGGTTTTTTGTATGGCTCCCTTTGGAATGACAAAAGGACAATGCTAAAACACCTCTAGGAAATACCTGGCATCAAAAAATGCAATGAAGAATTCTTTCAGATTTCTTTAAAACTAACAGAGAAATCCCCTTCATTTGTATCTAATAAAAAGTAATTGGTTTGGTTATATTACCATTACAACTTAATAAATTTTCACTGTGTTGCATGTGCTTGACACACAACCTACATAGCTCAAAGTTTTGTGGGTGTTCAAAGGCTATTCATATTCTACAACACACTCATGAAGGGCAATTCATGCCAAAATAACATCCTATGTAAACTGCTTTCAAGAAAATTTATACTGAACCACTCCCTACCTTTAGGACAAATGTCAGTGCAGGGCTTGCACATCTTAATACCATTTTCTTCAACCTCCATCTTGGAGCTGGGACATGCCCGGACACAAGAGCTGGAATCTACCACAAAGTTGTCTGAAAAGAAAAAGGACATATGGGCAAAAAGTGAATAAAAGTTGGGACATGCTTTTGAGCTCTGTGTCAATACATAAAACATTCAAATTCTGTTTTCAGAAGTGTATAACCAAAATAGGCACATTATCAGAGACTTAAAAAAATCCGTGAATTGTTAGGCCTGAGCCTTCTTTCTCCCTCAATTTGGCTTTATTATTATTTGTAGGAGGAAAAAAAAAGTTACAGTAATTGGAGACAAATAAAGCAAGATGATGTGTCCTGTCTTTTTCATGCACCCAATATACATCTGGGATAAAACAGTGCACAAGACTGTGACAAATATTTCAAATTTTTCCCTGTAAAACAACAGACAATGGAATATAGACTGATCCCACCTAACTAAATGCTTAACACTGCTAAGAAAGGGGGGGGAAAAGGGTAAGTGTTCAATGAAGTATTTGGGCAAAGAATTATATCCCTTATGGTGCATGATATCAGGTTCTTAACAAACCAATCTTGCTTCAACAAACCCACCACTATTACAGGCAGAACTAGGCCCTGGTGGTCACAGCCCCTGGCTGCTCTCAGTCCTCCACAGAGATTCAAAATTGGGATTCAGGTTGGGTTGAATTATGGCTCCATTTAATATAGATCACCCATCCTTCTTACGTGTAATTTATGGATAAAATTATTCATGCACGGCTGTAAACCTTCATGGAATGAAAGGGAGAGCAAGAATACTGTCTCCTTTATTATTCTTTCCAATTAAAGCACCAGATTCAAAGACTGGGTAAGTATAATTTTTTCTGTTACTTGTCATCATCTGGCTGGTATCTCAGAAGCGTGTGGGTTTTACATGCATGGGATTCTTCTTTTTTTAACTCCCTTTTCCCCTCCAATTTTACTCTGGAGTTTTAAGACTGCATTCCTGTCAGTATCACAAGTTTATTCCTCACTGGGACAGAACTGCTCAGGATGAATTTCTGTCAAATCATCACTACTCCAAGTTAAGGGCATCAATATCAGGAAAGCATTTGGTCCCAGGTGCTGGTGGTGGACTGGTATTTTTCTGAAACAGAAATTCATACCCCTTTACAGTCCCACTATTTTGGAATTTGCAAATACTGATCTAAAGCATGAATGTAACAAGCAGTTGACCATGAAAACAGAAACCACCTTTCTTTAGAAAAATCACTCTGGCATCCTTGGGAGCTGTCAACAGCACAGAATGCCACTGCCTTTACTCATCACCTGAGTTATTACTGCAAACACACGTGGAGTGATCGGAGAGCTTGTGCTCTGCACTCAGCTCTCATTCTCTCAGTGTTTTTAAGGCTCCCAAAATGCAGCTGCAGCTCCCCATGAGTGCAGAAGACAGAGAGCAGGGCAGGGAACAGAGCACTCACGTGGGCACTTCTTGACGCAGAAGGCGCCGTAGGTGTACTTGGCGTTGTGGTTGTGCTCCAGCTGGAAGGTGGTGGGGTTGTACACAAAGGTCTGGGGGCACTGGGTGACACAAGCACCACTGTCATTGAAATTCATACAGGCCTGCAGAACAAGGGAGACAAAACCACAATGAATTAAATCATAGAGCTGCTTTAGGGTTGTTTTTTTTTTTTTCTGGTGTAAAAGATGGCCTTGATTGCTCAGACTTGCTGCGATAGTGAGGAATGTGAAGAGCTCTCTACCATTCATTCTGGCTACTTGGATTTTCACTAGGATCTTGGCAAATATGTGACTTTTCAAATCAGGGAGTTTGGTGAGCCGCCTTAATTGGCAACAGTTTCCTGTTACAACACTTCCTACAAAACCAAAACAACACCGTAATTTGTTTCATAACTACTCACACTCAACTAATGCTCAACTTGATAGGACATTCTAAAACTGCCAGGAGTGAGTGGCTATTTATAATCGTCTAAGCAAACGTTAATGACTTTTTTCAGAGGTCCAATCCTTTAGACTTCTTACAGCATGAGTACATCATCCAGCTGAAAGCTGTAACTCCCAATTAAGAGGCGAGAGGGATAGGAACTTCTTTTGAGCCAGCACAGGAGGGGGCCCTTTCCCTAAGTGGCAAGTTTAACAAGGTCAGTCCCTTCACACACACTGAGAGAGGAAAATAGGACTTTGTCCCACTTAGCATTCAGGCTCTGCCACGCACAGCTGACAGAGGACAGGGCCCTGACAAATGAAGAGGCGAGTGTGTGGATAACAAAAGTAATGGGATGCAGGGAAAACAATTGACCATGCAAAGCTGGTAATTAGGAGTAGAAAGGCCCACCGATTTTGACAGTTCCTTATCAGCACACATCATGTCTATGGTCTTACCCACAGATTATAAGAAAACTGTTGAGGTAATTTTTCACATCACAGTAATTTTCACAGAGCACGCCATGAATGAAAAATTTGTATGAATGTGAAATCTGTAGCCTGGCTTGGATCCCTCTAGCAGTTTAAGCAGCCAGTGTTACTGGGTATTGCCTCCCCACCAACCTGGAATCCAGGCTGATTTAGAAGTGTTAGTCCAGCAGTGAATCCTTCTGGTCTTTTTCGAGGTTGTTAAAATAAAGATGGTTTTGTGTCTTTAAAGAGTCAACAGCTATAACAGTAATAGATATGTCCTGTTCCCTTGCCTCCTGGCCTGGGACTGATGGAAAAGAGAAAAAGATTCCTCTTTTCTGATATTTCTAGCAGTCCTTATCTCCATTTGGATCAGGACCAGCAGGACCCTGGGACCTGTCATGCCAGTAGATTTCAGAAAGGAGAGGCTAATAATGTATCCAAGGACAAAATCTGCTCTGAAAGGAATAAGCAGGGAGATCCATGATGAAAGCACTGCCCTACACGGAGCATGTGCTAAGCAAAACTGCTGATCCTGTCTTTCCTGCTCCTTTAAAATGCCTATTATAAAACCTGCCAGTTTTTTTTCAGATAAATAGATTTTTCCCCCTTACAAAGATAAACACTTCACTCAGAAGTGGATGGCAAGTCCACCAGAGGAAGAGGGTTGTGTCAGTTTTCTGGTTCCACCAGGCAGTCAACCAGGCCCTCCTATGCATTTCAAGTTCTAGACTCAGCTTGAATCTAAGATAAAAACATCAGTAAAAACTTTGCCTTAGCATGTTTGCTTGCATTTATGTCAGATGATGATTACTGTCTTGCTTTTAGAACTGAATATGCAAATGACTGGATGGCAGCAGATGGAGGAGGATGGATGAATTTTATCTACAGATATTAAAACCGTATTTAGAACAAGATGCTGTTGCAAGATGCCATAATGCTCTAAAGGATTTGTAATGCTTCATAAGCTGTACTTTTGCTTATTAATAAATACTAATTCAGTTTGTTTCCTCAACCCATTTCTTACACGTTGGCTTAAAAGATACTCCATCATGTACATGACAATTGTCTGATAACATTTTAGCAAATGCATAAAGTAAAGCACACCAATACTCCTTGGAGTCATGACAATTCTCAGGAAAAATTCATCTAGAAGATCTGGAAACTTTTAATTTATGACCGAAATGTTTTATACACATTTGTAATTGCTTCGATAATATATGCAAATTTCTAGCATTTTGTGCTAAATGCTGGTAATTTGTGAATAAAAGCACAGGGAAATACACAGGGAAAAAACAAAGTTCTGTGTCTCAGCTGAAAGCTAAGCACAGTTGTCTATAGCCTAAAGGGTTACACTTTTCACCCACTGTGTCTAAGCAAGTAATGACTAGTCCTGAAAATTGCCAGACCCCTGCTGAATTTCTTTTACATTGCTCTAGGGCCAGAAGGGAATGAGAATAAACCCTGGATGCTTCTCTGCTGTACCAGAAAAAACATACCAGTTGATTTTTAGCCTGCATATTTCCACAGCTGCCACAATTCAGGAAGTCTGACTTTCAGGCTATAGCATTGCACAACTTATGCTGCCAATAACTTGTCTTTTGTGGGTGAGGGCCTGTCCCCAGTCAGGTGCAAAGGAGAGCCCTTTTATTGCAAAAACCAGGCCTTTTTAAGCAGTCAGGCCTTTATCAGTTACATAGTTTAAAATCATAACAAACATAATCCAACCAACCACCATACACCACCGTGTGAACTCACAATGGTCATATAACTTGTTTTTCTACCCCTAATTCAGCTGAGTCTCTTTCCCACTAAGTCCTTTTCTGCTTAGCCAAATTAACAGAGTTAATTGAATCACCATTTTACAAGGCCTTTTGTAAAGTTTTACTTACCAGTAACACCCTCAACCTTTGAAAATTGGTTACATCAACACATCAGCTTTGAGGATGTTCCTCAGTGCTCATTTGGGAACAGTGACTCCATTTTTCCTCTTTCCTTTCCCTATTTATATTGTACATGACACAAGAAAGACTGGTATTTTCCTGTCTCTAGTTCAAAGCCAAGAGAGAACTCCTAGGGACTGTTGGATCACCCAAACATCATTTAGAGTGTGGGTTTTGGAAGCACAAAACCTATCACTGTCAAACAGTCAGGGCCAGCCAGGGAAAGGTTAATTTTTGCCAGTTCATTATGAGTCACTTGCCCACAGTTTCAAAATGTATGCAATTTTCCATACCCTCCTCCCAACCCTACCTGGCAGTCAGCTTCACAGGTATTTGTCTCTTTGAACATGTGTGTACCTTTGAAAACCCACCTCTCTATGCAGGTTCTAATTCTAGGCTTCTTCAGACTCAGGTTTGCTTCCCCTGATACCATCAGCAAAACTTGTCTCATCGACCCAGTGAGATGAGCTACACGTTTTTTGAGATCAGTTTTGGGTTCTAAAGCTGCTAAAACTCTTAAAGAAAAAATTAAATAGAAGCAAGACAGATTTTCTAAAGGCCTGGACATTTAGATTGTTTGTTTCTTTAAAGAAAAAGCCATTTCTTCTTTCCATTTGAAGCACACATGTAGTAATATTCATTTGAGGGAGAATATTTTGGGAACCACTTTCCTTCCATCTCCACGAAGAAGCATGTCCAGTAAAAAAGCTGAAGTTAAATTAAGTCTGTCAGAAACAGAGAACATCTTGCACAGAGAAGCAAAATAGTATTCTTGGCTTTCATATGAAAAGCACACAGAGCATTAATAAAAACCACGTTCAAATATAATGACAAATGCTTCTAAAAATTTGCTATCATCTCTAAAAGCTAGTTTTGGAAAAGAAAAAGATAAAAATCACAGAGATAAGCATAATAATGGTTCCAAATCTGTATTTACAAATCTCATAGATCTGTTAACAGGTAACATTAAGTAGATAAATGATGTTAATAGAACATGAAAAATACTAAATGCTAAAGTTTGCGTCCTGAATCTGCGAGTGTGCGTGCAATACATCGGAAGGGACAAAATTGTGAATTTCACAGATTAAAGCATTAAGGATCCGCAGAGTGACTGGCAGGAAAAATAAAATAAAATAAAATGAAATGGCACGTACAAAGCAGTCGGTGTCCTTGGGTCCGTAGCAGCCCCCGGCGCACTCCCGGTGGCAGCAGTCGCTGACGTAGGGCCCGTAGCAGCGCCCGTCACACTGCTCTGCACAAACGGTCTTGGTCACTGCACGGGCAGGAAAAGGGACAGTGTCACACACAGGGACAGCCACGGAGCTCTCCAAGTGCTCCCTGAGCTAAACACCCACAGCATGCTGGAAAAACCCCCAGGAGGTGAAGGAACTGCCTCAGGGGTGGTGATGCTCGAATCCAGAATGCCTGCACGACACCTGTGTCCAGAATGCCTGCAAGACACCTGTGTCCAGAACATCTGCAGGACACCTGTGTCCAGAATGCCTGCAGGACACCTGTGTCCAGAACATCTGCAGGACACCTGTATTCGAGAACATCTGCAGGACACCTGTATCCAGAATGCCTACAGGACATCTGTATCCAGAACATCTGCAAGACACCTGTATCCAGAATGCCTACAGGACATCTGTATCCAGAATGCTAGCAGGACATCCGTGTCCAGAATGTCTGCAGGACACCTATGTCCAGAACATCTGCAGGACACCTGTGTCCAGAACATCTGCAGGACATCTGTATCCAGAACCTCTGCAGGACACCTGCGTCCAGACTGCCTGCAGGACACCTGTATCCAGAACATCTGCAGGACACCTGTATCCAGAATATTGGCACAATACCTTTGTCCATAATATCTGCACAATACTTGTATCCAGAATGCCTGCACAATCCCCTCTTTAGGGGCACACATGTTGCTCAAGGACTGTGGAGAAGGAGTTTTTAGTGTGGTCCCTTACCCTTAAAAATTCATGGGGAATGTTACTTTCAAATCATTAGTTTTTTAAACAGGATATGACACCCTCTTTCCTTCCCCCCCAAAAAAATAACAGAAGAGCCCACCAGTTGCACATGAGTTTTCCCCATGAAAAACAGCAACAGGGAGTAAATGAATGAAATTCAGAGTGAGACCACCAATGCCACAGCCAAATGCTGCCCTTGATGGCAATCCAAATGGGAACAGAACAGACTGCAGCCACAGAACACATTTGGAAACACCACTTGCTATTTCTAAATAATGCAATCCTGCCTTCATTCACAGAATGCAGCAACTAGGTCTACCAGCTGGGTTGTGGTTCCACACAGTCAGGGCTTAACCTTGAGCAAAGAATGGTCAACCAGTGGAGCATCCTCCTCCCCTCCCTCACTCAGCTGTAACCCTTATCTTTGTTCTATGGAAAAAGAAATTAGCATTATCCAAACTATACCAACCACCACTGCCTACTGTGGTTTTAGCTGTCTTTTGATAGAGGCTGGGATGATACACTTCTGAAATTAACCTTCAACATCTATTTTTTAAAAAGCATTTAATTACTTCTCTTTGAAAAACACCTCAGGAAGCAAGAGAAAATGAAATTCCATCCAACTTTCTGCTCAATTCTACTATTTTAATGTATAGGTAACACTTTTATAAGTACATTTTGATCCAAAGTCCCTTCGCTACTTGCCAGAAATACATAATGTAATGCTGAAGGTTCTGGCTACATACAGTATTTATTTAGGACATAAAAATGTAAATAACTAAAGAGAAGTGATTGTTTGTAATCTATGGAATAAAACAACGCACTTTTAGAGCAATTTCATCTTGCTGATACCAGAGGAAAACTCCCAGGGAGACAGAAAAGGCTTTTGTGGCTTATGCAATCTAATTTGAGAAATTTGGGAAATTCTGTGAAGGCACTTACTGTCAACACTGCCTGAGAAGCACATTAGAGAGATTTGTTCATTTAAGTGACAGTATTGATAAACATTAAGACAGATGTGAAACAATGGCACCTGTGGCTGTGTGCCACCAGCACACTGTGGTGACAGTCTTGGCTCATGAAAATGGGCAAATACCTTCCCTAGTCTGTGCCTGCGCCTTGTTTTCCACCAGCTCAGGATTTGCACTGGACTGGGCACTGGCTGCCCCACAGAGAGGCAAAGACCAGCCTCACCCTGACTTGAGGCAGGGCCCCAATTCCCAGAGGAATTGGAGCCCACTGTTAAATGCATTCCTTGCTGCTGCCCCACAGCTATCGGATATTTTGCTTAAACCTGGGAAGTTTTGGTGTAAAGCCCCTCTGTGTGGATAATCAATGCGAGCCACCTAATTCACCTCTGATTTATTCACCCCAGAACCAGCTGCTGTTGGGTGTGGGCCACGATGTTCACCCTGTCCTTGGAGCCACTGGCTCCTTGTGGAGGAGGGACAGAGCCACAGCTCAGTTGATTGGAGCATGGTGTTGATAACACCAAGGTTTTAGGTTTGTTTTGGGATGGACCATCGGCACCAGGGCTGATCTGGAGGAGCACAGTCTTCTCTTCAGCACAGTACTTGATCTGGATGCCTTCAAAAAGTGTATTTTGCCTCTGGTTAGACACCAGCTCAAGGAAGGTCTCTACCATGCTGCTCAGGATAGGGAACACTGTGGGTTTTCCTGAAGTAAATTAATAATTACAGCAAAGGTTTGTCACTGTTCTTCCCCAGTTGTTTATTTTTTCAGGGAAAACAAACAATGCCAAGAGAAATGCCAACGTGTTGTTCTAGGAAGAGGCCAGAACATATCATATTTATCTCCTGCTTCACTGTATGATGAT
>VZSR01000028.1:9853049-9886926 GCA_013398615.1 Brachypodius melanocephalos
TCTGTTCCAGGTCAGCCTTCCCAAGGCATCAATGTCATATTTGCCTTATAGCTGCTACTGAAGGTCCAGGTCTGTAAGGAACCTGTCTTCAGTGCCACCACACACCCCAAGACATCAATGAGCTTAGTGGGCTCTCAATCTTAGGGACTCATATTTGAGACAGTTTATAAGGAAGGTTTTTCCCCAAGACAAAGCAAACACAAGGCCATTCTGTGTGCTGTCTGAAGGCCTGAAACAATCTCATTGCTCAGATGCCAATGAACATCACTCACCAGTTCAGCTTCCTGCCATCATCCTCAGGGGGTAGCCCCACAGAAAATACATGTAGCTGCACTGGTTTAAAGAGATAACAAGCTTTTTTCCCCAGACACTTTCCTCTAAACACAATCAATTGATTTTATAGCTGTAACTCAAGACCTATCTGAAAGAGTGTATTATAAATATTGCCCAAAATGTCAAACTATACAGCATTTCAGGTGCCAGGTACTCATATCTTCACCCAACACAACCATGAGGAGAGCCTCACTAATCCCAGCCGAGACCTCAAGCTCCAGAGCAGACCTTTTGAGGGTCAGCACAACTACCTGCCTGGATTCCCACAGATCATGTTTGTGATCCCAAGAACTTGGAGGGTTTAACGACATAGAATTGTCACAGTCAGGGCCAGGACCAAGGGAGAAACACCAAAGTCCTTAAAAATGTGCTGTGCATTGGAGATGGATTTCTGGGTGAGACAACTCCTACCAGGATTTCACAGCAATAAACTCTGTTGGGGTAGGATGAAATGACCATCCCATGTATATGTGCAAATTATCAGTCTCCTTTATATTTTCCCCTCATCTTTAATTGCATCAACCCATGAATGAAAAAATGGGAAGTAACTGAAATCAATGGAAGTGTTCCAAACATGCAAAGTTACTAGAGTGATACAAGGGTTTTAATTAAAGACTCTGACTCCAAGCAGAAATGCTGGGTTTCCCTGACTGATCCCAGCTGCTGGTTCAGCTCTTTCTCTGTGCCCCACCAGGCTCCTGCTCGCCTTTTGCTGCTCTAATTGGGCACCTTCTCCTCAGCAACAGTAGCTGCACAAGGACAAGATAAATACAATTGTGCTCTGACCACACTCCTGTACACACACAGAGTCATGGAGCACTTGACATTTGCTAAATGTTTCATGTTTCGGGTTTGATTTACAGGTTACATTTGTCTTTTTGCACTCCCTTAGTTGTGTCTACGTTTTAATTTAGATTGTTGTCTTTTCGGTTACATTCCTCTCAGAAAAAGTGTATAATCTGTCACTTTAATAACTGAATTGTAAAAGTTTCAATTTCCGCATGAAACTCTTAACAGACATGAACAGCAAAAATTGTAACAACCTCACCACTGGTTTTCAAATTTCATTTATAGCTTCCAAAAGCATTTGTTATTATTATTTTATTTTAAGTGGTTTACATTCTATTCAGTGTGTGCCTGAAACTATTTGAAAAATAAAGTCTTTTTAAAAGTATTTTCACATTAGCCTTTCCTGACACTGAAACAAGTTATATTATCTCAATTTCAAATTCTTCCTTTTAACATCTACTAATATTTTAATTATTAAAGTAAAAAGGATTGCTAACTGTGTAAAACATACCCTGGAATTTTATCTTCTCTACCTCCTAACAGAACAGCTTGGCTTGAATTTCCCATTAATTGTCTTCTTAAATAAATGAACTTTCTTGTCACATTTAGAGAGACATTAGAACTGAGTAAGATGCAGGTGGTGTTTCAGACAGAGCTAGCAACAAAGACATTGCTGGAAGGCAACATAAGAAGCAGCTAGGTAGATGATGTTCATGAAAAAAAACAAAGGGATTTGGGTTTTTTCCCATATGTAATTTGAAATGAAAGACACGGATTAAGATCTTTCATTTTTTTATCCTTTCCCAGGAAAATAGTTTAAATCTTATCTTGGGAGGGGGGCTCATTAAAATATTTTGTTTCAATCCACAATTTAAAAAAAAAAGGAAATGATCAAAATGCAGCTCTGAGTTGTTTCTAAGATCGAAACTGCTTGGCACTAGATGTAGCACTGCTGGAGTATTTTCCTACATGTGTTGGAGAGATGTGCATCCCCAAGGTGATGGGGTTAAGGTAGGCACAATGCGCACAACACCACTTATCCTATCTTGTAAATACCAACAACATTTGTGAGCCTGAAAGCCAGGCATGTCTTTTAAAGTCAGCCATGAAGGCAGCAAAAGCACAGTCCCACTTGCATTTTTATGTTTTGCATCCCTACTCAAATTCCCCCTCTTTGCAGGAAATACATTGTGTGAAAATCCAATTAAGAAACACCCTTTACCAGGCTTTTCCTTCAATCCTGCTGCTTGTCCAAGGTGCAGCGAGGTCATGGAGGCAAAGAGGAAGTCTGTGATGTAGAATTAATTCCTGTCCCTGACCGTCAGAGGCTGCAGAGTGGGCTTGAAGGTAAGAGGATGTGGAGTAGCTACTCAACTAAGAAGAACGGGATCTGTGCATCTCCCTGAAACTTGGATGGGTTAGGGCTTTTCCTAGTTTATTATTGTAAGCCCATGGCTGTGCCTTAGGCTGTCCCCACTGTTTGGATTTGCAAGGGCAGCCACTGTGAAGGGAGAGGGAGCTGTCACTGCTGGAGCCAACCGTGCGTGCAGCCCTGCTGAGCTCCTGCCTTCACAGCGCTGCAGATAAGCTCCTCTCTCCCTGGGATTACAACATTGATCCACCACATCAGTTCCCTTATCTGAGACCAGGGCTTTGTAGAGGCTGAGACCATAGGAGCTGATCCTGCCACGTGGACCTCTGCAGGTACACAGCTGGACCTGCCATAAGGCTGGAGACACAGTCTGAACCAGCATCACGGGCTCCTTATGGAACAGAACTGCCAAGGTTTTAAACTATTCTTGGATAAGCTAACCACAGAAGGCCTGAATAATCTACTCATGTTTGGATGGATTATACAGCTTCTTACAAAGTTACTAGTTTTAATAGACAAACAAGCTTCTCATTAGGACAAAGGAAAAACCCCATTAATTAATTCTAATCATGATATAAAATAATTTGGTTGGCTAGGGTTTAAGTCCCTTTCCATTATCTACTTAAACACACAACCCAGAATCTACTTCTTTTCCTGGTAAGGAGCACTGAATGCCTTGGTGCCTTCATGAAAACTGCCAGCAAAGGAAGGAGCTGTCCTGGCTCAATTCAGACAAAGAGGAATCTGATCTGCATCACTGTACCTTAGTCCTACAAAGCACAATATGAAGCAGTGATACAAGAACAGGTTAACTTTAGCAGAGCTGTAACTGTGAGCAGCTTCTCCAGCAGAATCAGCTGATGCTCCTAAAGGGAAAGCAGCTCCTGGCAGAGTGGCAGACCCTGCAGGTACATGGCTTTGTCCCCTGGGTCAGCAGGGCAGCTTGGATTTCCTGTTCAGACTCATCAGCCCTCGAGCTGTCTGCCAGTTCTAACTGTCCTATTTCTCATTCCAAGTAGTCAAAAAAAAACCCACCCAAAAAAACCACCCACGAAAAAACCCCAACAAAACAAAACCCCCAGCCCCTCTGCGCTGTTCCTACCACGTCCCAGGAAAGAGGCAGATGACCCTGGGCTGACTCTTCTCAGCCCAGAGCTCAGCTGGGGTGCTTGGATGGGAGTGGCTCATTTGTCACAATCCTTCCTCCCATTTATGACTCAGCCAAGAAAACAAGCAGGAGCTGGAGAAGTGTTCTTTGGGAGAGCTCCCAGCAACCACTTAATTTCCCAGGAAGAGTGATTCCAGTAAAAGCAACTGGTTTTCACCCTCTTGTAAGCAGTAAAAATGAAAAAATAACTTGTAGAAAATGACAGCTCTCAATCTTCTCCTCTTTTCTTAGCTGCTAATATTGAGACTGTACTTCTAGCTCTTTAGTGCATATATGAAGTTTAAAGCACATGAGAAAGAAACTCATTTTAATGCTCTCTAAATTCAAGAGGACGGACAAACATTGTGAGTAACGCCCCACTTACTACTCCCTTCACAAAAAACTATTATTTTCTCTTTCAGTATAACTCAAATACATTCTGAAGTTATTATAAAGAGAACAGTTCTGCAAGATAACTATTATTCCCAAGCTACCACTGAAATTAACAGAGTATTTTGGCATCAGGAATTTTGCAATGTCAGGTGGTCATTAAAGATCTCCAAAACTGCCTTGTAGTTTTCTTCCATTCCTGCAGTATTCATTTCAGTGTATTCCAAAATAACCATCAATATTCTCAAGAGCCATGCTCCATGTTGCCACCAAGTAGGGAAAAGAAAATTCAAGTTAGCATATGCAGTTTTAGAAAGCACAAGGGAGGAAAGAAAAATATCATTCACATGGGTGGGAAAAAAGCAGATAATCTATTGGTAAAAACATATGGATAAAAAACACCCTTGTATATTTTAGTTATACTGAATCCAGAATTTATTGTATCCCTTCACAACTGAAAGAAAAATAATTAGGATCTCTGCTCCATTGTTTTGCAGTCCTTTGTTTCTCACCCTTACACACTTACAGGTCTGGCAGTGATTCTCTGTTGGTCCCCAGCACCGCCCTGTGCAGGACTTGTGGCAACGACCACCTGCAGGACAGACAGAAAGAGAGAGATTGGAAACTCCTTTCATTCCTTTAACATCCAACAACCGTGGAAGATGAGTCCATCCTGTCTTTGGAAGGTTTTTATGCTTTAGCAAGGTTGAAACAGTGCCTGTAAAAAAGGCCCAACTAAATAACCAGACCTGGTGTCAAACTTGTAAGAAATGTTTATCTAAATGCTTTACACCCTAAATACCTCTTTGCTATGCATGATGACTGGGACATTATAAAACAAAAAGAAGTGTGAGCAAGTCTGGAGGACTGAGGAACAATGCCATCACTCAGTGCTATCAGTATTGCTTTCCACAGCCTGTGTTAGACCTGCTGATTCCTCCACAGGAGAAGAGATGGCTGTGCTGAATATACAGCTGCCTACCCCCTGTCCAGTTTCATCTGAACAATGGGACATTCCACTCAATGCCTTTGGTTAAAAGCCACCTCTCTATCCCACAAACTTGCATGGTCTCCATGTCCAGTATTATGGTAAGGGAAATGTGCCCTGTGCAACCACTTAACCTAGGGACAGCAAAGCTCACAGGACCTTCTGTTTTTTGGCTGCTGGTTTTTAGTTGTCTGTGGTTTTGCTTCAGAAGGAATCTCGTGTTCCTTCAGACCTTGGACGTGATGCTCTGCATCATCTTTCCACATGCTGATAGGTTTAGTCCCTGAAGAAAAATAAATGTAGGTGCTTTCATTGTAAAATACAGCTGTAAGAAGAAGCATTAGCAATGGTAGGTTTTGTAAACTACCTAGAAATTAGTGACTGAAACCCACTTGGACTGAAGTGGGAGTTGAGTTCACACGTCCATGTCGTGGCAAAAGGCTGACCCCGTGTGAGAGGGAATGGCAAGCAAGGAGAAGAGCTGGAATGTTCTCCTCTGGCTGCACTTCAACACCACTGGAGAGAGCTCTCAGATGGTCCCACAGCAGCCTGGGCTGCGAGGGAATGGAGACCCCATCCCATGGCTGCCATCTGGACATGGCCAAAGCCCAGACACACTCCCAGGCATGGCAGTGCCTGAAGGGCAGGCAGGCCAGCCCTTCACAAAGCCAGAGCTGATGGGATGAGCCAAGACACCCCACGTAAAGCTTGTGGAAGATCATGCACAGTCCTTATCGCTGCACTTTTGATCGCAGGAACCCAACCTTGTGTTTGATTAAACTTTTATACATCACTGAACACTGCTGAGATTCTGTTAAGTGAATTTCCCCTTTGAACCTGATCCAAGTTCAATCCTTTCAATCGTGTATTAACAGCTGCTGCTGCTAACACTGCTCCATTACACTAAATCAAATACTTGCCACATGCCCTGATGGGAGACGGCGTCAGAGAAAGTGCAAAATGTCTCTCAGCTGAGGTTGGATCACCCTAAAGACAAACACTGCCCCTCTGCTCACACCTGCAAGATGCTACAGAGCTGAGCAAACCCACCCCGATGGTCGTGTGAAGTCGGACTCTTTGTCACTGATTTTTCAAAGCCAGCATTCCTTCCTTGGCATTCCTGGTGCTATTGATGATGCTGCCTGGTAATTACCACACTGAATGCCAGCTACCTTGTTAAAACTACCAGCTCCTTGTTGCATTCATGTTCATTTAAAGTAATTATACTTGGGAAACATTGTTGCTGATATCACCAGCACATAATTCGCTGTCACCTTCTACCATCTGTTTATTTAGATCACAAATGTACTATAACTACATAAATGCAAACTCATTCTGGCTGACAGGGAAGGCACTCCATCTGGCATGAATAATGCAACTTTAATCAGTAATAATGATTATTATGATTATTAAGAGACTACTGGAACCCTGCACAGAAAGCAAATATATCCACATTGATTTATAAGAATGAAAGTTTAAAATGGTGAGGTAAACAGCAAATTAAAGGAAGAATTTTAGCAGATGAGGCTTGATAAAATACGGGTTGTTAGCTGATTTTGGTACTTGCTGAACTGAATAGAAATGCTCCCTGGAAGTGGGGTTTATTAACCAGCTACTCCTGCTCAGCAGGGGGAGCAGGATGGACCCACACCCAGAGAACCTTCATCACCATGGGCTGTGCTCAGCCCTTCCCTGAGCCAGAGCATCCCTGCTGGGGCAGCTCAGGAGGAGCCACAACCCACCCACAATGTCACCTCCTCCTGTAAGACTCTCCTCTATCCCAATCCTTCCTCAAGATCCGATCTCACGCCTCTCTAGGCTCAGGAAGAAAGCCAAAGGCCCTGCATCCAGCCCCACAAAGCACTGCACAGATCACTTGTAACCACACACTCCTGAGACACAGCGAGGCAGCAGTTTGGCTGCTCCTTCCCCTTTCTGTCCCTGGATTCCACCCCCTTCCAAAACATTCTGTAAACACTGGGCTTTCCACTGTAAAACGTGCTGTGGGATAACACAGGAGAAACTTCAGCATCCCTCCAAGTGATCCTTAACTAGAGAGTCTGCCCACACCTCTGTAAAAGCTGCAATTAAAATATAAATCTTCATATCTGAGCTGTTCCTCAGTATGCAGCCAAAAATTTATTCAGCCACCTCTATTCCTCCTGGAAATAAAAGCAATTCAGCATCTTCAAAACATCATTTTAAATTTTTTTTTTAACTTGCATGCCTGCTGCCTGGTACATGACTTTGTTTGGCAGTGTCAGATGATGATTTGCATTTAAATAGAGATATTTAACAATAAAGCAAGAAAAGGCTGCCAGTTTCCTTTTTTTCTCACCAGGAACTCAAAAGCGTCTGTTTCATTGTTTTCACTTTTCTCAGCTGTACAGACACAACCAGGAGCTGAGCTTGTAGGCAGCACACCTCTGAATTGCATTATGCGTCCTTTTGAAGGTCAAATATACTGAAAATTAAAAACCAAACTCCCTCCAAATACTGTATCTATATTGGCTTGCTTGTTTAAAGAGAAAAAAAAAAACCAACCTTCTTAGCTCTCAATATGAACTGGTCCAGATTCTGCCCTCACATCCTTCTGTATTTCGTCTGGTTTTTCCCACTAAGGGAAAATCTGTCATGTAATAAGGACAGATTGAAACCCATTAAAGACCAGCTCTGCAAAATTAAGACAGAAATGGTCCTGTGGAAGTCAACATATGCACTGAGGAGCATAACAAGCATTTATGTGAGGAGCAGGTCTCACAATGAGATCTGTATGTCAGGCTTAAGGACAATAAATGTATTGGCCCTAAGGTTGACAAGGCCCTTGGAGGAATTATACTGCTACTCACAGATCTTACTGTATATATTTCTTAAGATTTTTAGACTATGAGGCAATTCAAAAGAAAAAAGCATGAAACAATTTGTGGTGTAAATCATTCGTGTTATTCCTTGTGTCTAAAATATTCAAAACCCCTCCAACATACAGCAGAAAGAGCTAAAAGAATTTGGCCAGAAAAAAACCCCCAACCCTCTGCAGGGCACAACCTTGGCCCATTCACTTGATTCTTCACATTAGTGAAGGCACATGTTTTCCTTTTTCACACAAGGTAAGGAAAGGAAGAACCTACAGAAGTCCCCTCCCCATTACAGCTGGGACACTGGAGTACATTTCTGCTCCTGAATAAGTAGCACTGTTTTGAACATACAGTGACAGTTTGGAGGCTTCCATAATTTTCACAGGTTTTGTAATGAAATCTAGGTTAAGAAAAGGCAGATTCCCACTGGAACATAAGAATTAATTTTGCTTTGGCAAAATGCACACAGAAAACCAATGTTTTGTCTCCTGGGCTGTCTTCCCTTGGCTAAAACTACTGCAACCAATCTGAATTATGGACTCTGGGCAGAGCACCTTCCTTGTCCTTTCCAGGATAGAGTTTTATTTGTGGGAAATGCTTCTGCTTTCCCAGCCAGGAAAAGTCAGCAGCAGGAAATATTTGCTCACTAGCTTAGGAAAGACCAAGGTTACTTCATCCTTGTGTTTCCCTGAGAATTGAGGAGGGCTTTCCTTTGACTCCAGACTGACTTTATTATTTCAGAAACAGTAAAATCCCAAAGGATTAAGTTACTGACAAGACAAGAAAAATGAAGTCCTCCTCCCAGCTCTAAGCTCTGTGTCATACAGAGAGGAAACCTGGCTTCCTCCCCCAGCTGCCTCGAGCAGACCCCTCTCAGTAGGAGAAGGAAAGCAGAAATAAGAGAAGAAATGTCTCGCTTTGCACAAAACTTACATTTACAGATGGTTCCCACCAGGTTAATAAATCACCATTCAGTGTTAGGATGTCTGCAAAACACTGATACTGAAGTGCAAATAAACACAGACAAAATAAAATGGCTTAGATGGTTCCAAGCCATACTTTTAAGCAGCCTCTTTACTTACCTAACGATCTAAAATAATTGATTAACTATCAAAACAGCTATAAATCATTTATTAGCTTCTGTAAGCTGCTTAGAAACCCCTCCTTTGCCTAAATAAATCTACTCCTGCAAAAATGCTAAAGGTGCCATAGAGATGTTTCTAGATATAGCCAGCCCTAAAGTCTAAGAAATTTCAGGTATACTCTGTGGCAAGAGTCCTAGGCTGTTCTTTGCACGGTTTAGGGGAGACAGAAGATTTGAATACACCTGTGTGTGGTTTTTCTAGGCAGCTAAACTCCTTAATTCTATGTATGCATAGATAACAAAATCAAAATTTAATTCAAACACTGCAACATAGCATTAAGGGGAATTAAAGATACAGTTGTTATGATGGATTGTTGTGCCTGTATCCAGCCATAATGCTTCCCCTGTCCTTGTCTGACTATTCCTATTGTCACACGTTCATTCGTTCATTCATTCATTCATTCACACTTCTCTGTTAGGTAAAAATAATTTTGCATTTCCTACCCGCCCTGTGCTAGCCTTCAGATCTCTCCTATTGATTTGAAAGTTAATTACCTAAGAGAGTCTCACACTTCCCAGGATTTCCTTCCCTAATGGCAGGAGAGACACATATTGCAAGAAAAAGTAAAACTTTCTGCAAAAGAAGAAAATGTGTTATAGAAATATCTAGTGCACATTTTCTCCTCCTCTGTAGAAGCATTATGGGATACAGAAATCTAAGGGTCAATTCCTCCAGTGCTAGAAAACTATATGCTTTCAACTCATGCTAAATGAATTCACCTAAGGATCTATCACCAAATAGTTTTCCAACATAGAAATAGTTTTAGAATAGTTTTAGAATAGTTTTCCATATTATTCCCATAAAATTCAGCCTTTTCTTTCACAAGCTGTACCTGCATTGGTATTGTTACCTTTATTGTGGTAAATGGCAGCAACTGACCTTTCTGTCTTTTCTCTGTATTTCTGCTTCTCCTCTGAAGTCTCCATGCCCAGTGGAGACATCCTGCACAAATATTAACGGGATCCCTTTACAGAGAAAACTCACATAGGGTTCATCAACGAGCACTTACACCATGGAAAAGCACAGCACCTGTTGTGGGTGGATGCAGCCAGCCGTTCATCCATGCATCCATCCCTCCATCCCCTAAATCCCAACCCCACCTGCCGGGAGGACCATCCAGCCTGGAGCTCAGTAAGGATGGAAGCAAACTCCTGCTCACGATCCCTTCCAACAGGGACTTCCAGTTCTGCCAGTCAACACCTCTATCTCCCCATCATGTTCCTCAGCAGATAAGGAAAGAGACAAACACAAATGGAGAGGGACTCAGGGACAAGCTGCTGAAAAGAAACTGGCCTGGGAAACAGGACTGGGAAATGAAAACAATCCAAGAGATACGCCCTGAAAGACAGGCACAGAAAGAGATACAGGGACAGAGTGAGGGGGAGCAGGGAGAGGGAGCAAAGATAAAACTTAGCCAGCTCTGAAGAAAACAAAAACCAAATAGCAAAGAGGGATGCATTACCTTGAGTAATGTGGAATGGAGACAACCCTTGCGTGTGCACAGGGACCGGGCGTCTGTTGAGAACTGCAAAATTACAGAGTATTGCCAGATCCACTGGTGGCAGACAGTTTTGATTTTAAGAGAGATTGGCCACCAGAGGTAAAGGAATAAATGGAAAGTCAAGAAGAGCATGTCAGTAGCACCGAACGGGCTCGGGCTGCTGGATTCATATCTGCTGCTGACAGCTCTGAGCTGATAGCGAGCTCACTGTAACGTTACTGCAGCTGCTACAGAAAAATGTCTTCAGGCCACAGTAATGACTACAGAAAGGGACCTGAGGGGGGTAATGAAGACACTGGTTATTTTTCTCTGTCTGGAGCAGACAGCGCTGGTAAGGCCGTGCAACTCGATGCACTAATTGGGGGTTTAGTCATCCACACAAAATAAAAACCTTCACATATGACATAGTCTAAAACTTTACAATGATTAAGCAATTAGGAGCTATTAATTATCACTGCTTATAGCTGTTAGCACAGAGCAATGTAAGTGAATTCCCCCCACTGTGATGGTGAATTAGTTCCAATCAGCATCAAGTGCCTTCCTGAACATGCACACAGGGATGCTGAGCAAATGGGGAGACACAGCCAGAAGGCTAAAAGGATAGGTCAAGTCATACCTGCTGCTTGGCAGGCTCATCAAGAACAACAAAGCCTCAGGGACCCTTCAGTTGTAATCATTATAGTTAAAGAAATCACCCACAGGTGACTGCCCCTCCTCTCATAGTGCGGCAGCGGCAGCAGAGCAGCCCGGTCCCTGCTGCTCGGGGTCCATCCTGGGATCAGAATGAAACACATTCCTTCCAGTGGACCATCCCCAAAGCACACAGATCACAGCCCCAGGCCTCTTCAAAACACTGGAGGCAGCTCTTATTTTCTCTTTCCTCTGTGGGGAAGGAGAGGGTGCTGTTCCACCACCTGTATGTGAACTCTCACCCAGGGTGTTGAGTTCGGCAGCTCGTTCTCTCCTTTGCTTCTTGGGATGAAGGCCCTCTCCTCCTGGGTCAGCAAGCCAAGAAACAGTCTGGGGACTGGATTGCTGTCTGGAAGGGGAGAGCCCAGAGCTGGCAGCCATGCCTCCCCAGGACAGCTCTCCTGACATGGGGAGCTCTTCAGCCCCAAAGGGAGAGAACTGGCACAGCACACAACCATTTCTGGGCTGGTGCCCTGAGGCTTGGTGGCCGTGATCACTGGAGATCCATGGAGCACAGCACCCCAGGACTATTTCTGTATTTAACTTAATGTATTTCACTCAGAACTTCAACAGATAAAGTAGGAAAGACACCAACTTAGACCAGCCTGGGGCAGTTTCCACTGGGAGGTGAGAGCCAGGACGTACAGATTTGAATGCCTTGATGCAAGGTAGGAAACTGAACCCTGCTCGCCCACACCCTGAAGAACTCCTGAGCTGATAATGTGGAGAAAAAGAGAAGTCTGTCTTACAGAGGAAATTGGAGTGTGAGCAGAAGACAGGTCTGTGAGAGGAAGGCACTGCAGATTCCAGCAGACACCACAGAAAGCCAATACCTTCCATGCCTTTATATTCACCTCAGCGCTTCCCCCTGCATGGGGGTGTCTGGAAGTGCCTGCAGTTCCTGTCTCAGCAGCAGGGATGCCATGCCCAGCACTGACTCCTGCATCCTTCCCTACCTGAGGTCACTGCCCACTGGCTCTCAGACCTGGCCCTTTTCTGGTGTGACAGCACAGGAAATCCAAACCCACAAACAAGCCAACAGCAGGGGAGCACACAGCACTGTGGCAGTGCCTGGAATAAATCTGGAGCCAGGTCTTTGTCTGTAAGAGCAGCAGCACTTACTGTCCAATGCATAGCTTAGCTGAGAATGGAAGGATGTAGATATAAGTTGCTTTTTTGGGGGCCAGGATGTGCAGTGCTGAGAGAAAAATTCCTGCACCATTGGATTTTCAAAGGAGGCTCTCAACAAACTCAAACACACAGCTCAGAGCGTTCTTGTGTGGGTTTAATAGCAGCTCCTCAAAAAGGTCAAAGCAGTCAATACCACATAAATCAAAATACTGTCCTGGCCTAATGTTCCTGTAATGCAGCCAAAGCAGTAATAAACTTTGAACAGAAGGACAGTTTTCATTTTTTAAACAAAGTAAAAACCTCAAAGAAAGGAAATCAGAATTTGAAACTGAATTAGCTTTAAAATTTTGTTTTATTCTTTCTTGATCCCACATAGTATTCCTAGAGTCTGGCAGGGTGTACTTAGAAGTGTTAATGTTTTAACCATCTTCTGACTCAATTATATGGAAATGCTAGAAAGGAATTTCTCATTCCCACAAAATCTAGAGTCCAGTTTTAGGCCAGTTTTTTAAGTTTGGATAAGTCTCTTAATGTGCTTATCCAAAATATATTTCTGGGTACTTGAAACAAAACTGATGATTACAAAAGCGTACCTGGACCACAGAAGCCCATTTTCTTCTGTTGGAAAATGATGGCTGGACATATCCTCTGATATTTAGTGTTTGCTATACAAAAAAAAATTAATGAAAATAATCATACAAACTTCAGACTGCAATTCTCTGGACAGTCTTCAGTTATCAGAGATGTGCTGGGAGGTGATGCTTTGGGCACGGTGGGACTGCCATGTAGGTGTAATGCTGCAGGAGGTGTGAAGGGACCAGAAGGAAGATCCTGAAGCTGCCCTGGCTTTGAGCGGACCCGTGGCCAGAACCCTTTAGCCAAGCTGTCCGCAGGACAGCAACTCTCATTCTGAGAGTTTCTGTCAGAAGAAACAGACCCAACAAAATGCTTTTAAAACACAGATGTGATAGCAACAAAGCCTTGGAATGGTTTTGTGTTTGATGAAGGGAGCAGAACAGAGTGTTGGGAGAAGCCATCTGGGTCGTGCCAACACCGCACCCACCCCTGTGAGGCACCAGCCAAACCCATCTGAGCAGGGGGCTGGGGCATGGAGGGTGGGAGACACACAGCAGCTTCCAGAGCCTGCAGACACTATTCAGCAGCTGATTTTATACTCTTTCTCTCCTTCCCTAAGCAGCTCTTTGAAGGCAGGTCATGAGAGCAGCTGAAGCTTGCTGTGAGAGACCAATCCCACCCACCCACTCACTACAAATCTGGCAATCACCGTGCAATTAGGCTATTTTAAATATTCAGAGTGTTTGGGGGTTGTCTCCTACTTTCAAGAAACACTGGTGCTTGTGATAAACAAGCAGCCTGCGATGGAGAGGAGTGCTTTCATTCAGCCTGAAAGTCTCTCCCTTGTGCAATACACTGCTTAAACACCAATCTGCTCATAAACAGGTGCTGTGCAGTAATACATTATACACACACAGGTTGCCATTAACAGATAAGCGCTTGCCAACAGTTGCTACACACCACTACGTGGAGCCCTACTTCAATTCTGCAATATTTTATACATCAGCATGGCAACCTCTGCCACTGGGTGAGTGACTTTTACCCCACAACTGCAAAAAGAAGGGAAAATACTCAGTGAAGCTGGTCAGCACTTTGGCAGGGGTGGGGTTGGTTCTGCAGCTGTGTATTTTTTGTTTATATTTTTGCAAAATATATTTTTCAGTGCCAAGAGATGCCCATGCCTGACATTCTTCAGAAACTGTTAATGCCGGTTTTCTCCGTGCCTTCCTTGTGGGTTCTAGAAATCCACGTGTGTAGCAGTTACTTTTCTGGGCTCTAGCAGCATAAGGAGGTCTGTCCCTCACAGCATTATTTTTTCTTATTTGCTTTCATTACTTATTTTTTACTCAGTAACTCAACTGTGAGAAGCGTCTCATTTCCATCAGATGCCACGTCCGCTTGCCTTTCAAACTTGTTTCAAGGGCAGTCACCAATTGACAAATCCCTTCTGAAAATGCTGGCTGAAGGTATTTACTAGAAAGCTAAACTGATTCCTTTTATTTAAAACACACTGTTCTGGGTTGAGGAAAAAACATTACAGGCAACTTCAAGCAGTCCAGCTTGCCATTCTAACACAAATCAAGCTCACCGTACCACTAGATTTCATTTATTCCTCCATATTCAGATATAACTGCTTGGCAAAAACTATTCTTTAAAATCAATTTTTTCTGTTACTGTATTTGCCTTTCAATTCCAGGTAAATATATAAATTCTATCCGGACTAGAGATTCCTTAATGGAAGGAAAAGCAGCTTCCATGTACCCTGAACAAAAGGCAGATGTGGGACTTTCTGTCTATTTGATATAAATTTTCTTTCCAACTGAGAAGTCCATGAAACCATAACTGCTGCTGAAGCGCACTGCTTTAAGCCTTTGAAGCATTTGCCATGTGGAAGGAGCTTTCACAAAACAGCTGAGGTGTTTGTGGCTTTTTATGGAAAAGAACAGCTTCTCCTCCTGGCTTTGCCATGGTGATGCTGGTGGCAGGGAACGTGTTCTGTACCCAGACCACCTGTCTGCCAAGGCCCGGTTTGCTGGTCTCCAAACATACATTTAAAATGTTAATTGAACTCCAAGTAATAACCTCAATGAAAGGCTATAATTTAACAAACTCTGCAATAACAAATGTCTTCAGGATATACTTTCTGCAATGCCATTTTCTCCGTAGGTAGTTTCCAATTTAGATGTACACCAGAAATGAAACACTAGCTGCTCTGAAAGGTGGCTTTAAGCATGAATTAGTCACTTCCCTCTTTTCTTTTCACCAGCATACATAAATATATTGCTGTTACTCTGGCCTTCTGCAGAGCAAAATCCTTGTGCTTGGAAAAAACACAAAATGCCTTGAGGGAATAACTGGACAAAATGTGGTCATCTCATCTGTGTCCTGGTACTGAGGGGTTGGTTTACAAACACTCAGGATTTACATGTAATTGTCTCCTGTTACAGAAGCATCCACTGGTCTGAAGGAAATCTTTCTTCGTACTTTTATTTTTGCTGCATTCACCTCTCCTCACTCTTTACTAACCAATGGCTTTTTTACACCTGAGGGAAAGGACTCCATCCTTTTCCTGCTCTGATCCAAGTGTGATCCAAGAGTCCATATTTCACCAGTGTGGCTGTGGCTTCCCAAGGGCAGCAGGACTGGTCCTGTGCAGAAGTCTGTTTTGGGTGGCCCAGTTGAAAACAGTGGTGTGGACATGAACAGCATTTTACACGGTTTAGGCACAGCACACCTGGGAACTGGTGTAAGGTCAGGACTTTTGGGAGAGACTGCAAGGATCTAGCAAACCCCTTTTCTTCATAGCTATCATATAATTACTTCAGAGTTAAACACCCAATGGTCTGACCTGAGTATGAATTTCCAGATAAGTGGCTTTGTGTAAAAATAATCCTTTTCTAACATTGCAACTACTGGTACAAAAGCTGAGTTACTGCGCTCTGTGAAGAATTACAAGGTCACTATTGAACATTAAATCAAGGGGCTGCTTACCTGTCAGGCCTCATGCTGCAGCTGCAATAAATGCCTGTACACAAATTGACCAACAGCCCTTGCCAGCAACTCCAAACAGAGACCCTTAATACCCAAGGGACAATATAAAGCTTATCACTTATACAAAATTCCATGCAAATATCAACTCATGCTTCCTGTGAAACACAGTACATATGCTGAAAAGAATGTGTATATACCCACATGGCTGATTTTCTCCTATAAGAATTTAAAAATGTAAGGAGCTTCTGGCCTTAAACTAGTTTGACATAAAGACATTTCTGCTAAACTCTGTTTCTACCAGGTTGTTCCAATTTCTGTAATATTTTAAAAAAGTGTATTTTAGAAACCTCATTACTCCTTTTGCTAGCATGTGGAAGACTGGCAGTAGAACATGGCTCAGCCAACACTCAATTATCAGGGCTGGTGGGGTTGGTTAACCTGAAATAGCAACTCACAAAGACAGTGGGACACAAGAAATTAAGAAAGGGAAAAAAAAAAAAAGAAAGAACTACAGACTCAGCACTGACTCCCATCAACCAAATACAGGGATAAGTATGTCAAACTGAGCTGTAATCCTTCCAAAGACACCTGCTCCCAGGTAAGGTCACTGACAGTGGGGATTGCCAGGAGCATGGAGGGCTGATCTCACAAGCAGCTATGCAGCTGGGAAGTCCATTTTTGTTCCTTTAATTAAAATGCAAAGCACTGGCTAAATGGTAAACATTTAATTAGATTTGTCTCTATGTTTCAATATTAATAAAACACATGAAAAATACATTAAGACCCAGCTAATTGGGGACTCTCCAAAAGTAGCTGTAAATGAGCAATTATAATACAATTGGGGTGTTGTTCCCTAGGGATTCCTAGGACTGACACTTCTTCATATTCCAGACAAAGGTTTAGAAATTATTAAAATATCCCAGGCAATAAAGTATACAGAAGACAGGAAGAGTGAAATCCCAGCAAATTACAGTGAGGAGCAGCCAGTATCAGAGAGTGAGCCAGGCTGGCAGGCAAGCTGGAGTCACTCACACCAAATGACTTTCATAGAGCCAAACAGAAGATTGCATATTTCAGAACAGAACACACAGGCTGTGTTTGCTGGGGAAAAAAAGGAAGTCTCTAAACCACACAGCTATCAGAACTGCCTGAACACCAAACTCCTCACATGAAGCTGAAACACAAAGGGTACAGTTTTTACTTCTATTGGTTACATGAGGAATAAAATGCCATGCATGCTTTGGCTTCTGCCTTCTAAAAGCAAACTGAAAATTATACAGTTTATATTGATGAGCAATGAAAGTTACTCTGGGGCTGAAAAGAAATTCCTCCTTGTGAGAGATGGGAGAGCCTCTATTGGTCTAGCTTTTGGAAGAACATCAGGAGGTGAGCTGATGACACAGTACACTGAGAGAAAAAGCTGGCTAGGAGAGCTCTTTGAGCCAGCCAGAGAAAGTGGAAGATGCAGTATCTATGATTTGCAATTGTAGCTGGTATTATTCCTTTTAAGACTGGGAAGTAACCAACTTCTGGAGAGACAGCTGCACTTCTGCAAAGCTCCAGAGAAGTGCCAGGAGAGTGCAGAGAGCACCAGAGCCCATGGCCACTGGGACCTCAAGGCCAGGTTGGAAGATGAGCTGCAGCCAGGGAAGTTACTGAGCAAAAAAGCTGATGATATTCCAGGCCTCTGCATACAGGAAATAGAGCTGATGATATTTCAAGGCTCCTTTTGCCCTTGGAAAAATCTCTGAATCAAGAGGCAAAAAAGAGTGAAGTTTTGGAAAAGCGCAGTTTTCGAGCAGTATTTCCCTAGAATACTGTTGCAGAAGCCCTCTTGTCAGAGGGTAGAAGTGAGCTGAGGCACAGACTTCATGTTTATCACAGCATGAAAAGGGCCCTGCTTTATTCCTCTTTCCAGCTCAGCCATCCTCACTCCAACCATTCCCTGACTCTGGCTGCAGCAGCTCCTGCTGGAGGTTTCCCCTGCAGCCTCTGCCTGCTGGTTATTCCCTGGTGAACTCTGCCTGCAGGGATCAGTGTGCAGACTGTGACTGCAGGCTTTTACCCAGCCAGACTGTGACTGCAGGGATCAGTGTGCAGACTGTGACTGCAGGTTCCACCAACAGGCTCTGACTGCACACCCACACTGCAGAGATTCTCTCCTTCATGCTCCTCAAGCTTCCTCCTCAATAATTCCCCTCCTCAGCTCACCCTTACCCTTTAATCACACTTATCTTCATTGGGTACAGCTGTGTCTCATCAGAGGCCAGGCTGTATTGGGTAATTAACACAGCTATTACTGATCAGTGGTGAGGTCACCTTATTCCCTTCTCTTACAGAATACACCATGGGATTTATTGAGTCACAGGCACACCTCTGAAGACCAATTCTTTTCTCCTGGTAACTCTGCAGCAGTGCATCTGCACAGTTCAGAACTGGGGTGTTCTCACACCACAGGCTGCAATTAGAGTCAAAGCAATGACAGAGGAGTACCATGCTGTGAAGAGCAAGGAACTAAAGTTGTTCTGCCTGAAAAAGTACCCTGCCAAAAATTCCAGCTTTATTCACAGCTGATAGGCACTCAGTTGAAAAGCCAGATCAACAAAGGGAACTTTTTTCAGAAATCTCACTGCACTTCAGAGTCTGAGCAGAAACTTCAGTTCAGGAAAATACTTTAAAAAGGATGTAATTTTCATAGTCTATTTTGCACAGCTTTGGACACATGCCAACACACAGTCCAGCATTTTTTAAAAAATAATTCCTTGAAAAGCAACTTAATTTTTTTGAACTTGAAAATAAAGAGTGACTTTTGCACCTATATTACCCAAACAATCACCAGCTCTATCATGAACACATATCCATAGTTTCCATACTTTTAAGAGCATTATTGACAGATTTGAACATATGCTATTGGCTATGCAAGTGACCTCAATGCAACAATTTAAACTCTACAAGCTTTTCTGTGAAACAAAAGTTCCAAGTACAGTTCCTCTGAAAATTCAGATTTAGTACTATGGTCTTTGTCAAATCCTGTAAAAGAGCTCACCTGACAAAATGTGAGGCTTGTCCAGTTCTTGCTAACTACAAAACTGAGGAAACATTGAAGACACAGATGAAAGCAGCCAGGTTTTCACTGGACTCTCCCAAAAGCTGCTCAGAGAGCTCACCTAATCTTGAGGCATTTTAGACAAGAAGCCTAATGCTTTTTCCCTGCTTTATTTTCCCTGCCGGGAGTTGCACCTTGGGTGAAGAGCTCCAGCTCTTCAGTTCAGGGACTGAATCCAAAAAGTGGCTAACAGGGGAATAGGCTCTTGCAAAGCATGGCTTCAGCATGTTTGGCCAATACTTGAATTCATGGCTGATTTTTGGAAAGAGAGAAAATATATTTTCAGCATTGCAGAAACAATTTCAGCAACGTAAACCTAAAGGGAAAATTTTGTTCCTTGGAGAGTTAAGTGCTTTTGAGATTCCCACTGCAATGTGCTCAGCTTAAAAACCCAGGCTGGCAGCGCAGAATCCAGGTAAACAGAAGAGAAGGCTGTTTTCAACTTACAACTAATGCCAAAAGCTTCAGATACAAGATACCAGTAAGGGAAGGTGGTGCAAGCAATAAATATTTCAGTGTGTGTATGAGTCAAAATGCCAGGCACAGTCCTGGGAGAGCTGAAGCACATGTGGTCGCTGGTGCAGAGTTTATTTATCCAAGCACTGCACCAGCAGCCACCGCCTCTGTGCATCTGAACAGTGACACCGTGTCACTCAGAGGCCTTCAACATGAGTTTTCTGCATGCATTTGATCAGAACTTGAAGAAAAAAGGAGAAGCAGCACTCAGGATTCGCATGTCTGCAGCATTTCTGTCAGTGTTTAAGACACCATGGCCTTTTCAACTGGCTCCTTAACACTGATGTGACAATGAAAGCCTGTGAAGAAGGGAATCAGAAGAGCTTTATTCCCAGAGCTCACTGGCCATATTGTCTCCTGTCTAGCACTGATGTGAATGAAGGAGATTGCCAGAATTGGCAGATCCAAGGTATGAAACAGGCACAGAGGCAGGGGACTGATTTTACTTCAGAGCATCTTCGTTTCACCCCGCCCTTTTGTCTTCCTCTGCTGATTGCACTGGAGCAGCAAGGGAGGGTTGAAGTGCAATTATTCCTGAAGTCAGACCCTGATCAGCTTTTCCAGCTGGCTGGGGAAGGGACCAGCATGGGCACTGCAGTGTCAGCTCCCTGATGGGGCTGTGCCCTGAGCTCCCACACACTCTAGTGCCCAGGTGTGCCTGGTGTGACACTGCTACAGTCACACTCTGGCCATAGCCAAAGCCCAGCAAGCATGGGCATCTTCTCTGAGGCTAGGCACTTGCTCTTCTGGACATGTAGGTACTGTCTGGGCAGGCTTTATGTCCTCTACTGATGGCTGGAAACACCAGTGATGCCAAAGTGCCATGCTGTTTGGTGCTGTTCCTGCTGGAACAGTGATGTACCAGATTCTGACGCTCATGACAGGTCACAGCCTCTGTCCCTGGACATACTCTCTGTCAGGGACCACTGCTGAGGTGCTCAGTGGAACAGCCCTCACAATTCCTGGGGCATAAGGTACCCTCCAGTCCTGCCAGTCATGGCTAAACATGGCACGTGATGCTGCTAGCCGAGTCTTACAGGATCTCACACTTCCACAGACCTCCCTAAATTACTGCTAGGATGGGCTTTGCTGAGCTTTACACAGCAGGTCTGGTTGGTTCATATTCCCTCCTACAAAGATTTATAGATAAATGGTAAAACCCAATAGTTCTTTCCAAAATAAGCTAAGCAACACATATTTTGCAGTTCCAGTGGATTTAGCCAAAATTTCCACTGGATAGGAGACACCTGAGACTTCAACAGTAAATACATACACATGCTGGGCACAGAAAAGCATGAGTCACACTTTGTGCAGAAAAGAATGCACTGAGCATCATTTGCAGCAGTGGAGAAAAAAAGCAAGGCTGGGCAGAGCAAGCATTCACACTCCCTAGCAGATTGTGAAAAGTGACATGTGAGCCAAAATTCAGAAGCATATACCTTATTTAATAACATTCTACACCAGTCTCCAGGGTTAAAATTCAGTGTTCATTTCTCCAAGTCCTATGTGTGTGCATAGCACATGCATGCACCCACACACAGACAGGTATTTAATTAATTACAGGATGTTTTAAATGGTGATTTCTGTACCTGAGTTCTTTGTTACCCAAAGCCTTAGCACCTTTTTAAGCATTTGTTGGCTTTTTGTATAATAGGGTTTATATTTTTCACCTATGTAAGCTATGAGGACAGAATTGGTTTGGATTACTTGACTTAATCAAATGTCACAGGACTCATGAATTGTATTGAGATGGGATTGAGTTTCTCAGAAGAGACTTATATATATTAAATTAAATAGAGTCCAGTTGTGCATTTGTTCATCCCTTGTGGACTTGTGGGCTTGTTCATCCCAAGCAAGGAAAAACAGAGTAAAATTTGGGTAGCTATCTTAATGAAGCTGCCTTGGTGCATAGCTCTCAATCATCATTGAAATAATGCTGTTTATCTTATTTATCAAGCCCAAATGGCCAAGCACAAATTGTTCCTTCCCTATGTTTCAAAACAACTCAAAAGAAATTAAAAAAATAAACATTTGAAGAAAACTGGGCTTTGGTACATACATTCTTTCATCTAGGTGTGTGTGGGCACTAATATTTGCCTTCTTTGCTTTCAGGGTGTGATTCTAAAAGTGCTCAGAATGGATCTTGCTCTAGTGCTTCTGGAGTCACCAGTAAAACTTCTGTTCTTCAAAAAGATAGTATTGATGTTGGCTGCTTTTCTACAAGAGCAGAAGCATTTGTCTCGAAGAACTGGGAAAGGTTAAAAGAAAACCCAATAACAGAAGAAAACAGAGTAAAAACCAAGACTTTTTCTTGAAGCAATGACTCATAAAAGGGTACAGGCATTCCCTCACCTTCAAAGGTTTCATCAGTTCTGCCTAGAACTGATCATCAGCTGTGATGAGGGTTTTTAAGATGCAAATTAGAGAGCTGGCTGCATTACAACTATGTCAGGTTTCCAGCCAGAAGGCAGAAGTGAGGAGGCTCAGCTCTGGGGCTGTGATGTCCAGGAGCAGTGCAGCTTGGCAGGCTCCTGGAGGAAGCCTTATCTCAAGTACCTGTGCTCTGGTATTAAGGGGACCAGATGAGATATACAAAAGCAAGTCAGCCCTCTATAAAATCTATTATACCACAAAGCACCTGGTTAAAAACAAGTTGCTGCTTAGAAATTATGGGGACTCATCAAATAGTCCCTACCCAGAGTCTCAACGTTTTATATATATTTTTTCTGAGTTCCCTACACACAACAGAAGAAATGAAATGTTTCTTGGCTGTAGTGAAAGCTAGAGAGGCAATCAGTCATTTATACATCCTCAAGGGACACCTTCAGATCTGGAAGGCAATCCAGAATGTCCCCATATCCTGAATGCTCAGAACAATATGTCTACTGTGAGGGCACCTTTGACACCTGATATAAACTTCTTCCCAGCCTGTCTCTGAATTTCAATGTTGGTACATCCTGAGGGTACTGTTTCATAGTACGGCATTCATTCTGAATGCAGTTTACTCCATTATGGGATGTTTTGCTTAAACACTCTGTGCCCCTGTCACCACCAATCACTACAATTCATTATTGCTGCAAGAATTATAAGAATGATTCACTAAAGGCCAATAATTCTTGGGAAGGGAAGTAGAGAAACTCTAGATATTTCAAGTGTGGAATGGAAAGCATTAAAATAAAGAAAACATAGTAAAACCCAGAGAATTGTTAGTTATATTGTGAAGAATACCCCATCTTCTGCAAATTCTCCCTCTCTTCAGCGATATACACAAAAGACAACAGGATAACTATTTCTTGGAGGTTCACTTCTCATCTAAAATCAAAATATCCATGAGCTTTTACCATAATTACTCCAGCAGCTAATTATGAGGCCATAGACAGACCATTGTGACTCAAGGACCAGCCTGAGCAGCAGGAACAAATGCAAAGCAAACAGGAACCTCTGTGCTTCCACAGCACCACAGTGGCTTTAGCAATAAAGAAGAAAAAGAAAACGCAGAAGAGAGAAAGGAGATGAGAGAAAATTCAGAAAATCTATGATGTTCACAAATACCCTCTACAGACACTGTTTTTGAAAATAGGCTAAGTGTTCCTCCAAGCCGTAGCCAAACATAGAAAAAAATGCAGGGAACATCGAAAGGAAAATTTACCAATATTCTCCGTAACAGAGGATCAGGGAAAACTTGTGGCCATATTTATCCTGTTTCATGCTGAGGGGATGACAAGGCTGAGAATAAAAGCAGTACTTACATCCTGAGCTGCCATTCGTTGGAACCAGTGTGAAGTTGGAGGCCCAGGGGTTACGCACGATGTCTTGCCAGTGAATGGTGTCTGCATAGCAGAGGAATTTGTTCTGGCCAACATACACCCCTCCATTCAGGATCTCTGTGCAGAAGAACAAGAAAACAACGCACTTGTAAGACTTCAGACAGCTGATTAAATCTACTGCTAAATGTGTGTTGGAGAGAGGGCACGAAATTTAAATGCAAAATAACATTCTCACTGTAATCTCACTTTGTAATCTGAAAACTGGAGGACAAGCAGCTCATAGTATTTGGAAACAGGAACCCTTTATTCACATGCAGAAGAAACCTGATGAAGACTGACAAACAGGTGTTTACCTTTTGTTCCAGTGTGATCATGTATGGAACTGCTCCGTATTTTGTGGGTAAAATAACCTTCAACACACAAATGACTTTAAAAACACAAGCAGGCCATCACACCACACTGCATTTCATTAATTTGCAGAAATGCTTAAAACTTATAATAAAGAACCATGCTGTGATGAGGCCACAGGACATGAGAAGTCAGCACGAGGTCTGGAGATGTTCTGCTACAGCCTGTGCTGTTGTAATGCCATCATCCAAAACACCCAAATACCCCATAGCAATGATCCAAATCTCAAACACCATGATCCAAAACTCCTGTGGACATGCCTTGCTGGAAGCTTTGTCTTAAAGGGAGATGGTTTTAAAACAGGTAAAAATTTCGGGGTTCTTAGGTTGTGGGGCTTTTGTGTGTTTTGTTGGGTTTTTTGGGTTTTCTTTTTATTTTCATATTTATAGCAGTTTGTTTTAAAAAACCGCTCTGTTGCCCTGTCTCTAAAGACTTAATTCATCACAGCTCAACATGAAAATGATCTTACAGTTATTGGTTTTAGCATCATGGTTTCCTCTGGAGCAAAACTTTATTTTTTTTACCCCCTAAACCCTTGTTCAGATTCACAATTCCTCTACTTAACCTGTCTCTTTTATTTCCAAAGCAGGAGACAATGCATGTGACTTTCATGAAAAGTAACAAGAAGTATGAGTCTGAAATTTTCAATGTCAGAGCTTCAAGCCTCAGCAGAGAAATGCTGAAGGTTAGTTACTAATGGCACCTTGGAATGACATGAAGTGGTGCTGGAGAGCCAGGAGTGCCTCACTTCTCACGGAGACATGAAGATTAATTCCTGACTGGCAGTAGCAATGATTAAGGCAGCCTGATAATCCTCATTTTTAAAGGAAAACCTTTAAAAGCTGCAGTGGGAATGCAAACGTTTACACACACCAAGGAAGGAATTACTGTGTTTCATTTCTTTTTTTTTTTTAAATTGCAGAGTTTACAGCCCACAGCATGTAAATGAGGCAGCCCCCAATCAAAGAATGTATTAAATAAAGGATCATCTGTAAATACATCTTTCCACCATATTAATCAGTATTATTGTTTCTTAGAAATTTTTGGTTTAATAGCTTGGCTTTTCATTGAAAAGGGGCTTATAAATGAGAACAATGATAATAATCTGATACAGAAAAAGAGTCCAGATTAGAGATATAGCAATGATCTGTCTGTATAATATTCTTATGATCACAGAAAAAGAAAAAAAACCAAACAAACATACAGCATCTGTTAAAAATTTTGCTCTGGGGAGAAAGGGGGGACTTAGAAGAACACTTGAAATCATGATTAGTGATGATTTCCCAGCTACACCAGATTACCTAATCCATTATGGCCCAGATTTTGATTAAAAATAAAACAATGAAAAACTGTAAACCTTACATCTATAGCTCCTTAAACACACACACAATTCCACATAGCTCTCTATCAGCTGGCACACTGAACTGGCATAATTCCTGGGTTTCAAGAGCATCCCCTCATGACAATGCCTATCCAAGTTTCTTTCCTGCTAGGAATTTTGACACATTCCTGTATAGCAGGATCTCAATCTAAAAGCAATTCTAATAGTTTCAATTTGCGGATAAAGACATTTTTTCAGCATAAAGGGAACCAAGAAGTGTACCATATGCTATACTTCAGGGAAGTCAACACCTTCCACTGTGATTTACTAAAAGTAACCACAAAAAATGCTCTGGCTTGCCTCATCACTGAATAGCAAGTGCTGTTTCTGCTGCTTTTCCCCAAAAATGGGATACAGTACCTCCATTTCCCCTGCACTGCACCATTTTTCACCACTGATAGAATTAAAGTTTCCAGGTCATTGATGCACTGAGGTGTAAACAAACCTGAATATTACCAAAGGTGGGCTCTAGTGGATATTAGGTAATACTGAGCTTGAAGTTCAGTACAATCTTTAGAGCACTTGTATTTGACTCTTCCTTCTCTCTGGGAGTCAGACTCATTTCCACTGCAGCTTCCCAATCCAACCTGCTATCCTACTTTTCTCTACACCAAGTCCTTGGTGTGTGTAAATCAGCACAGGCGCATTGGCTTCACTGGCTTAAACTCAAAATGCATTTTGCACTTCTTTGCCCTGTCTGAGCAAGAACAATGCCTGGGAAGAGCTAATAAACCCTGTTACATGTTAAGCAAATGAAGCACAACTGTAATCAATATACAATGGAGCTGCTGTATAATGAACTCATCATCATAAAGTCATCATCTCATTTTAATTTACAGTCCTGAAAGTGAGAGATAAAGTTAAACAATGAACAGGAGGAGAAAGGCAGGATCTCTGCCTGAGCAGGTGAGCTGGCAATGGAAGCCAGGCAAAAAGAGATTTCTTCTCCTGTGTGCAACACCTGATGTGCCTCTTTCCTCGACTCTTTCCAAGGCTGGAGCAGAAGAGAGAATGCCAAGTCCCTGAGTGAATTTTGAGAACAAAGAAGCCAGCTTCTGCCAAAGAAGCCCAAAACCAGACTACTCAGAGCAAAACATACTTTAAATACCATTTGGAGGTGAGTATTTTTATCTTCTAAAATAATTTTTCTTGACATTGGAAAAGTGTTAGAACAAACATGACCCCACCAGCAGCAAGTGCTACCCTTGGGCTTCCACTCTGCTCAGGGACATCAGGGTACAAATTTCTAAGCACAAGACCCACTAGCTTTCACTGGGAAAAGAGTTCCTAGACGTGCCAGACAATTTTGGACACCTTTCTGGAAGGTGTAACACTTACAGAATATCACGATCTCCTGGATTGGCACCAGGGCTGCAGCCCTGTGCCCTGAGCAAAGGAGTGGCACCAAGGGCTTTTGCCACTTGATTCTGAAGTGAATGACAGATCTTATCATCTTCCTTATCAGAGCTACTCCACTGGCTTAAGAGCAGTGTAATTCTGCAACCAAAGTTGTATGAAAATAAATCAGCATGTGTCCTTGCCACTGAATTCTGTCATTATTTTGCTTATTATTCTAAGATGATTGTGGGAAACTTATAGCTGCATATGATTAAATTTCTCTTAAATGGTTATTTACTCAGGAAGCTAAATCAGAAATGTATCTGTATCTGTTGTTATAGCTGCTATTTTCTTGCTTTCATTAGCCCAGTGAAACATTCCCATAGACTTTGGTAACCTACCATACAACACTAACAGGAGAAATTGAAACACACAGGTCTCTAGCAACCAACAAACACAAGCAGCTCACACTGAAGTGCCAGGAACACAGACAGGTGCATCACATGCAGTTCATATTTAGTCTGTCAAGCTCAAAAAGGGACTCAGAATTTGATTGGGGTCACTGAAAACAAATTATCAGCCACCAGAAGCATACAATCACCTCAAAGGGACCCTGGCTCTGCTAGGGTGGTGTCTGCTTAGACCAGAGAGGGAAACCACTTTTCTTCTTCCATCTGTTAAAAGGGCATTTTATTGAGCTTTGTGTACAGTGTAATCCCTCATGCTCTGCTATCCAATTTCTAACGTGGGTTAAATTGGCAAAACACGTTCTCATTCTGTAATGTATCCTGGAATGAAACTTACTCATATATGTTTATATGCAGTGGGGGTTGTAAACATCTATTTAGCTGCAGAATCTGTTTCTAAAATTGTTACAAAAATGGTTATAAAGTGGCTATTGCTGTTCCTGGTTGCAAATTAAAAGCTCTTCTCTACAAAACCAGCTGGCACAAGGAACTGGAAAATGGCATGGTGAGAGGGAAACGAAGGAGCTCTGAAGTGGGCAGGGAAAGGGGAGGGAGTTAATCAGGAAAAACTGTGTGGCATGTCCACTCTAAACACATCAAAAGCAAACCAGAATGTATCTTACACCTTTCAAGCTGCCTGGCTATGAAGGAAGCAGCTGTCTTTTACACCCCACCATATAGAGGTATATCCTGCATGTATGTATTATACAGCACATGTTGATGACACCTGAATTTCCAAGGTCAGCCTCACTAGAGCTGAAGCACCTTTGCAGGTTGACAGTGCTGCATCTTTACCATAAGCACCCTGCTGATGGGGATTTCTTCTCCTCTTTCACCCAAGATGCTGAATGCCTCATCTGAAAACAGCTTAGGCCTGGAAATTTCATGCCAAACCAAGTCTTTGATCCCTCAGCATAGTTCATTGCTGATGACCCACAGGGAAAGCACTTCAGGTCCATCATTAATAAACTCTGTTTTAAAGGGTAATGAGAACTGGGTGCTTCAGGAGACAATAGCTCATCCATCATCAATCAAGATCTGAAGTTTTTATACAGATGATTTAAGAAGAGTTGGACTGTGCAAAATTGAAATGTCACATTTGTATTGGGAGATGGGGGGCGTTTAGTAATGAAAATGAGAGTTTTAACCTTCTCCATTTCAGCTCAATGACCATACACAAAAGCTCGTGGATGTGGAATCTGTGTCCCAGCTAGAAGCCCCAGACAGCCTTCGATCTCAATTATACAATTTCACGTACAGTTTACTTGGGTCATTAGCTGGAAGTCAGTTTCAAGGCTTGATGGTAACAGCAAGATATTCTTTATTTCTATCAAAAGCAATCAGTGTTATGTGCAGCCTGTGGGTTTGTACTTCCAACTGCTCAATAACTAAGAACACTGGGTTGTAGAACCTCAGCATAAATCTTCTAATCCTAGCCACTGTTTTGCTGCTTAAATAAAAATGGATCATTTGATTACCTTTCACTGAGTTGGATGGGGTACCCTTCTCACCACAGAGGTGGGTGAAGACAGGCTCACAGGGTTTTGCAACTATTCAACTACTTCATTAGAAGACAGTGGGCTCTGGGCCACTTATTTTTAGCCATCTCCCCAAAGGGAGTATCTGTTTCATGAACAGGTTTAGCCAGAGAAGACATTCGTACTTGGATTATTCCTCTGTCTATGCATGCCTTGAATTCTTCCTTCTCAGATCCTTATTAAAATAAGACACCAAATCATTTACCTGGTTAAGTCTGTAAAAGAAAAAAACACTGCAAAACATCCATCCCTTTGGGATGAACCCCAGAGTTACAAGGTGTGTTCCATGATAACGTTTTTCTTTGGGAAGTGCCTGTACATGTGTGCAGGTCTGGGTCAAGATGCTGGACACGATTTCACCTGCACCCTGCAGCCACTGGGCACAAGATGTGTCAGACACAGGGCCCCAAGGAGTTCCCTGCATGGACAAAGGATCCAAAATACTACAGGAGAGAGCAGCAACAGCTGAGTCCAATGAGTAATACAAAACCCACCCAAAAGGGAAGAAATTCATGTGAACTAACTCAGTTTAAGATGTGCTTCTGCTCATCAGAAACAGTCATGTTCTGAAGTGTAATTTTTTTTTTTTTGTACCCCATACACTTGGATTGTGCTAAAGGAAATGGTCTCTGTCCCTAATCCTGCCAGATTCACTGATCTGAGTGGTTTCTCTCTTAAAGCCTCTTTCCAGTGACCAAGCAGCTTCTGCCGACTTGGATCTTCATTCCCTGTAGTACCCAGGCCCAGGTTTACATTTAAATCATTCCCTGTCCCTCCACTCTGGAGGAGGCTTTCTGCTCTGTAATAATCACTCTGCTTTGAGGAGGAAGATTCAAATCAAGGTTACTTTTGTTACCCACACCCGTGCCATCAGTATGACACGTCCTTGGTGTTAAATAACCAGGCAGGCATAGCACTGTCAGACCAGCCCCAGCTCTGCCACTTCCTTTGCAGATGGTGACTGCAGGAGCAGCACTACTTGTTTACAGCTTCACCCACCTCATTCTTTTCCCATCATGAGCTTTTCAAAAGCTGTTTGACCCTGTTGACTTTGCAGGAGGAGTTTTCCTGTAATATATTGGCTCTGTTACAGGGATATTAATTTTCAGGATGAGATGCTAATTGCCTCACTTTGTCCAGTCAAATTCTGAACCTGGTGCTAGAAGCCAAGTGCCTTGAGTTACTGTTTGCTCAATATAACTCATGGGGTTGACAGGTAGGTTAACAGATATAAACCTTACAACTGGAACAGTCCAAGAGGCTTCCTGTGGGTTGCTCCAAGTCAGGGAAAGAGGCAGAACAAGCCTAAAGAAGTGATGACTGGGGAGGGAGAACCTCTAATTGCAGCCTGCCTTTACCTAAAAGAAGACTAGAGGTGAACACAGACTCTTCCCAGAAGTGCCCAAGGACAAGAGGCAACAGGCACCAGCTGCAATATGGGAAACACTTATTAGAATCCAGAAAAGTGTTGTTCCGAGCTAGAGTGTGGTTGAGCACAGGAGCAGACTGATCAGTTGGTGCTATCTCCATCTCCAGAGATTATAATAAACAATGAACAACCTGATTCTTGTCTGAAGCTACCTTGAAGATTGGACCAGATGACTTCCAGATATTCCTTCCAACCCAAATTATTTTGTCCTTCTACAGTCATTAATCATCTACTACCACAGTGCTCACAACACTCTGTTAGCAATTCATTCTCTCAGTTTTTTTATGAAAGCATACTTCGACCTCCTGGGACGCATTTAGTGATACAAAACACCCACCTGGAAGATGGCATATATTTAAAAGCATGTCATGTGCATGTATAAAGAAATGCTCCAGTATTTGAAATAGAGAACCTATGTCACTGTCACTGTCTCCCATTTCATGCAAAGGGGACATGTGGACTAAGATGAATGAAAAAAACTGCTACCCTTCACTCTTCTGATTTCTGGTTAGCAAAAAGAAAATTGCATTCATTTAAGTCACAGTAGTGAATCAGTGATGAGTTTCAAATTACTGTCTAGGGAGAGAGTGACACATCACTGTCTCACCCCGGAAGACACTCTGGTGCTCAGTAAGAGCAGCAATACTCCAACAGCCAGGAATGAGCACTCATTTCATTCACAGCAGCCACAACTTGATCCTCAGGTGTCCCAGTGCTCCCTGATGGTGATACCTGTGTCCCAGTTATAGGAGCACACTCATGAAGAGGTGAGCTGGTTCTGTAGGGTACTGCTGTGTGCCTCTTCACCTCTCTGATGGCACACCACCTTCCAGCTGTTCCAAAAAACACACCCCTGAGTATGGATTTCAGCCAAGACACCTAGCTGTGGACATCCGAGTATTCAAATGTCATCAAAATCTTCTGAATCCAAACCAAATTGTTGTTCCTCTGCCGTGTTCACAAAAGGAGGAGAAGAGGTGATGATGTGTTGTGCATTGGGTGCACCAACAGGACAAAGTCTCCTTGGTGTCCCAGCAGGCTCCAGAAAGCCTGGAGGCTCTCATACCCCACTACTGGAATTTGTTTCTGTTGTCTGGTTATCTTTAACAGCAAGCATCCTATAGGACATAAATTGGTGTAATGACCCAAAGCAGCTGTATCAGCGCTTGCCTTGCCTGTGTCTTTCACAGCACAACCCTTGTTTTCTGCATCAGGCACCCTCCAAATTTGTTCAGTGAAGGCTGAACAGACCTCAGTGTCACTTTGTGTGCCCTCTGGAAAAGCTACCTATGTTCTATAGTATCACATTGATCAGCTGACACACAACCTGATCACCTTTCCTGACTCACCACAGTTGTTTCACATTTATTTTTGCTCATAATTTCTCCAGAGTTTTTGCTGCAATTGGAGTGTTTCTAGAGCTGAGTGGCTCCTGCTCCTGATGGGCAGTGTGTTTACTTGCCAGCCCTACAACACAAATTACTGCCAGCAGAGCTTCCTAATGCCTCTAGGGCATTTCCATCAAATTCCCCCACAAATTCTTCAGTGAGTCACCAGTCCAGGTGTCCAGGGGGTAAGGATGCAGATGCATTCTTCAACCATCCTCCTTCACCTCTAACTGCCCAGAGTTCTGGTGTAAGACACGGGAACCTCAATCTCACTGTCCCTCTGCTCCACCAGACACCCCACCTCCTTCCTTCCCTGATGTCAAGGACAGGCAGACAATATTCGAGAGAATCTGAAGAAATACGGGGAAGCAGTGGAGAGAAAGTCCTCCTCCAGGACAGAAAAAGAGGAAAGAGATGTTTGGGTTCAGGTAATAGATAAGAGGTCCAATGAGCCAAACAGAACCCATAAAGAAACCACCTCTCCACTGAAGACTCTCTTACATTTCACATCATCTCTCTGGGCCAGATTTGAGAAATGGCACTGAGAGAACTTTTCTCTTTTTTCCCTGAAGTTCTCACAAAGTTCGCTCTTCACAGGATAGTCATCTCATTTCTTCAGCCAGCATGAGGCTGCATTCTTTGACTGATTCACCTTTGCATTGCCAAGACAGACCCAAGCATTTAAAAGTCTCTCCTTGTCAGGAATTTGCTGTATAATATTTTGATCAAATGATCAGGTAATGTTTCATGTATGCTGGTGGCAGCTCTCAGTCTGTCCCTTCCATCAGCTGAGATATGTAACTGTGAGGCTGCCATGTTCCTTTTCTCCTGGCATCAGCTCTTTCTGTGAGAGTAAATGCTGCATGGCAGTTTGTCTGGCATTGCTGCTGCATCCAGGCCAGCTTTCCACATGGAGGTCAAGCAGCAGTGGGAACAGAAACCTCGGCAGGGCCAGGGGCATCTGAAAGCAGCAGGGCTTCCCTGCAGCACCCCCAAGAGCTTCAGCTCTGGCATTATCTGGTGGTGTATTTTCCGACACTTTTCCTACAGCCCCTGACAAACCAAGCAGGCTGCTTTCTATCCCAAGCACATCTGGCACTCAGGGCTTAAGCTTGGCAAACAGACTGATGGCCTTCTGTCTTGGACTGCAAGTGCCTCAAGTACACACTGATTGGCATCAACAGGCAGAAATTCCTTCTCTCTTTGAAATAATAGTCAAGATCTGGATGTAGTGGTACTTTCCTCCATTTTCTGAAAGGCTGTAAAAAATTACTGGTTCCATATAGCCCTTCGCTTTCAAAACTGTGATAATGTGGCTTGGAATAATCCTGGAAGGGTGCCCAGACCCACGTCCAGCTGCATCCTGAATTTCAGTACAAGTATTTGCATACAGGCTGGTAATTGGCATGCAGCTGGTTTTATGCCAGCTCCAGCAATTGCATAACCCAACTAATCTTTTCTCTGGGCTCGAAAGAGGAGTCTGTGTCTGCTGAGCTTAAAATTTCTGGATGGGGTCTGTTCAAGTATGCTCTCACATTTCTATGCCACGTTGTTAACCTCTCCTGAGATACAGTGCTGACTCTTCAAACAGGAATTTTAATTGAAATTTGTCTGAGGTAGGAGATGCTTCTGCCTTTCCCTGACTCTCCTGTGCTGAAACTGAGCGAATGACATGGAAATCCTCCTCCTGCGCAGAGGACTGTGGAGGGAATCTTCCTTGGCTCCTACAATTTGTAAGACCTTGGACTGCACTTGCCCTCCCACAGCACTGGGCAAGCACCAGATAACCAAAAGAAGGCCTGTAAAGTGAAGAATATGCATGTTAATTACAGTAATTAGTAAGGCCTTCTTTGTAAGTTCATAAGTTTGAGAAAGTCTGAGCCTCTAGTGTCCTAACTTCTATTTTTTCCCCTTTAAATGCAACAATTTCTAAGAGGTCTCTGTCAGTCTTCTGCTTTTGAATGCACATTTCAATCAGGTTTCAGATCTGATAGGTGTCAGGGAGCCTATGTGGCTGAGCCACAGACTCTGTGACCCATTTCCAAAACTCACGTGCTTTCTGTGACGGTCTATTTGACCACACCTTTTAGATCTTATGGCTGCTTTCTGTGCATTTGTCATAAGGTAATAGTGAAACAGTAGAAACCACTAAAATGTGGCTGCTATGTAAAAAAAATAAATCAGAATTCAGACTACTTTTCTTTAAACTATGTGTTGGCTTTGTGCAGCCTGGTTTTTGGTAGTGGAGGGGCTATAGATGTGGCTTCTGTGAGAAGCTGCTGGAAGCTTCCACCACGTCTGGCAGAGCCAATCCCTGATGGCTCTGAAGATGGACACACTGCTGATCAGGGCTGGGCCAATGAAAGAGCTTGGTAACATTTCTGTGGTAACATATTTAGGAAGAAAATCAAAACCAAGTAGGACACGCAGCTTATTCTAGCCAGAGAAGAGGAGGAGGTGAGAGCATGTGAGGGAAACAGCATGGAGACACCAAGGTCAGTGGAGAATGAGGGGAGGAGGTGATCCAGGTGCTGGAGCTAAAATTCCTCTGCAAGCCCATGGTGAAGGAGCTGTGCCCCTGCAGCCCCCGGGGATCCATGAGGGATGCAGAGATCCACCCACAGCCCATGG
>VZSR01000028.1:9887026-9905210 GCA_013398615.1 Brachypodius melanocephalos
AGAAGTTCACAGGGAACTGTCTCCCATGGGAAGGGACCCCACGGTCCTCTCCCAGAGCTGCAGAAGAAAACCTTGGGTGACAAACTGACCAAAACACCTCATGCCCTTGTCTCCCTGCACTGTTGGCAGGAAGGAGGGGGGAAAAAAAGTGGTTTTAAGGGCTCATTTTACTTCTCATTACCCTACTCTGATTTTGCTAGTAATAAATTCACTTTGCAACTTTAAGTTGAGCCTGTTTTGCCCTTGAAATGTTTCCTCCCCGTCTTTACCTCAATTCATGACCCCTTGGTTAATTTTCTTTTCTTCTCTCCTCTGCCCAGCTGTGTCAGGGGAGGGTGAGTGAGCGCCTGGCATTGGGCCAGTGTCAAACCACAACAAGCAATTAACCTCAAACCAGATACTCAGGTGAGGCAAATAAGCACATGTGAATTCATGCCAAAAGAACCACTTTGGATACAGGGAGCTAAAGCAATGGGTGACAAAGCGTTAAGCAGAAGAGATTGTTCAGGGTGAGTTCATTCACTGTTTTAAGACCACCATCACTCTCCTAAAGTGTTCCCTAGTTCTTCTGGCTGCTCTTAAATAGGAGCCCTTCTCATCCTCCACCAATCCTAATTTTAACAACATCTCACCCTCCATTCTGGCTTTTTAAAAGTTAACAATGAAAACCCTCTTCTTTCTTTCCTTCCATCAATAATTTGATGGTTACAAACATTCTCCCTAGACACCCCTTTCTTCCCCCAGCACAGGAACTGCAGTGAACCCAAACTGCTCTCAGTGATGCTACAGTAGATCAGGAGAGATGCTGTGGCCTGTTGTGACATGGAAGTCAATCTGCAATGAGATCTATGTCTCCACGAACAGGACATACTCAGCCCTCAGTAGTGGCATTTTCTGACCCATTCCTGCTCTGTATCCAGGAGTGTGGGTTGCCTTTCTGGTCATATTTGATAGCAGAATATATATTCTTCCTGGCAAAAGGGTCGGTTTGCTCCCAGTGTTTTACTGCAGTTAAACCAGCCCAGTCTCTCTGCAGGCAGCAAATGTGTGGTTTGTCCTTGTCTACACTCCTGCTAAACTGCAGCTGGCACTGATTGATGGTGTTTGTTTCAGTGAGATCATTTTTAATAATGTAGGCAACAGGAGGGAAGATCAAGTGCCTTGACCCACCAATTCTGCTGTACTAACTGCTATCCTTAGCAATAAGAACAAGCCTTGGTAATTTTTTTTTGCTGAAGGCCTTCCCAAATAACCCCACACAAGAGAGGGGGAGCAGCTGAACAGCCCATGGGGTGCTGAGCAGAGTTACTGAGGGGGAACCAAAGCAGCTCCTCTCCCAACCTCAGGGCTCACCTAAGTCAGGTTCAAGCCTGAATCTCTTCTCCTACACTGCCCAAGGTTACCTTTGTGGCTTCTCATACCACAGCCTTTAAGAGCAAAAATTATAAGCAAATAAATAATTCTACAAGATCTCCTGAATGATAATTTCATTCTCAGTCCATGGAGCACCATGCCCAAAACTTTAAAAATGTTGGTAAAGGGATGGGAATATTCACCCAATCCAGTATAGGGAGGGATGGTGTTCTTCAGATTATTGTAACTCTTTATTTGTCTTTAATAACCAGTCTTTCTCTTGAGCTTCATGTGTCCTTGTTCAAACTGCACAGGCAGTGTAAGGCTGCAGAAGTTACAAACCTTGCTATGCCTGGTCTTCAAAGGCTACAAAACATCTGTTGGCTGGCAAGAGCAATTAATTAGCAAAATTGAAAAGAAGGTTCCTTTTTACAAAGGCTTGGATGAAGCAGGGGAGGGGGAGGTGACTCCAGGAAAGTGAAGGCACTGTAAAGGCCTGTAAGCTGTGTGCCTCTGGGCAAATTCCCAAGGCTGAAATCTCAAGGAATTTAATGCTTCTTAATTCCACAGGATCTTTAATTACAGCCAAGAGAAGGCAATGAGATGTGATGTCAATGTTTAAATGAAAATAAAGATAATAAAAAGCCTGTCAGATTTACCAGCCAGTCTCCCAGACACAGTCCCACACACGCTGGTGAGCACCTGGGTGCTCAGAGAAAATAACCAATTCCATGAACACAGCGACAGCAGAGGAAAATAAAAAGGCTCCAAACCCACCCTCCCCACACCTTCTTAGAGGCTGCTGCCTCCTCATTTTGTCTGAGAGATCTCTGGAAACCACGGTGCTGGTACATGTGCGTTTTGGGAAGAGCTCATGCTCTCACATGAATTGGACCAACATCCGCTTCAAAACCATCCTAGTAATTATGGACTTAATTACAGGTTTGGGTGTTTGTAAGACACATTTTTTTGGGAAAGCAAAGCTAACCCTTCTAACCTGATACCCCTCAACAAAACTCCCCCTGGGCCCCTGCGCAGGGTGAGTGTGTGTTGCTAACTCCGGTCTGCAGGTTTTGGATGTGTGGTTGTTTTTTACCCAAAAGCTGCCAAGGGCTTCCCACGGGAGCTTAGGATTGCTGAGGAAGTTTTTTTTCAAATAACAAAGACAATATAATAATTTATAAACAACACACAAGGTTAAAGAAACGGCACCTTCCTTGGGGTGGGGCCCAGTGCTCAGGCCTAGCGCAGGCCACAGCCAAAGCTGGGCCCCAGCTGAGGGCATCCATCATGTCCCACTGTATTCATCTCTCCCGTGCATTTGCCGTGTGTGAAGCTGTCTGGGAAGGGGTAGGCTGGCTCACCAGGGGAGAAGAATTAGGTGACAGCAAGAATTTGGATCAGCAAGCTCAGCTCCGGCTCCCCTCCCTGCCCAAGCCCTTCCAGGGGCAGGAGCGTCAGCTCCAGCCTCGCCCCTTGGCATGAGGTGAACGAAGGGGAAAATGTCCTTGAGTGCGTGCCAGCACTTGGCACAAGAGGGACAAAGCGCCCAGGGCTCCAGCAGCCACTCCCAGATCTCTGGATTCACGCTTTTGCCAGTCTGGGATGTAGGATGTTATCTCTGGGCAGCTCTAGGAGTGCCCTGGCAGTGTCCCCAGCAGCCAAGGGACCCTGCCACAGGGGCTGACACCTCTCTTGCAGCTGCTCCTCTGCTCCTGAGCTGTGCAACAGGGAGGTGATTTCAGTCCAGGCAAATCTGAACCCAAACTTTGAGTTTAGTTGCCTAACTCTGACACAGAGATGATAGCTGGTCAAGCAGAGGAAAGCAAGCACCAGACACCAGCTGCTTCTCCCCAGCACAGCAGTGCAGGCAGGCCACAGCAGCACCCTCACTGCGAATGAAAATGAAACCTGCCATGTGCATATTAGGCACTAAGAGAGATCTAAAGAAATCTCCGTTAAGAAAAAACCCCACTGCACTCTATTATAGTAAGACTGAAGAAGAATATGGCCACACATCAAATACACAGGAGAACAACCTTATGTTGATAAACAAACACCTAAAATTAAAAATTAAGGATTTTTTTTCTTTGGTGATTTTGATTTATTTTCAGAAATAATTAACCTGTCCTAGAATATGAAATGTTTCTGCCAGACAAGAATAAGAAGACTGAATATGTTTCAAGGCTGAAAAAAGAAATCAGATCTTCTGTGCAGTCATGGGGTTCCTGTACATTTTCCCTTTAAACTCGTAACTCAGTTTTATATTTACTTTGTTAATTAAAACTAAGCTTTATTAAATTTGTATCTTAAAAATCCAATAAAGAAGAAGCCACCACAGACAAAAGCATTTCCCTCGGTACAGCTGTTAAAGTGGGCTATCAATCAGCCATGAACACAGATACACAACTGACTGTACCTATCAGAAAATTATAAACCCACATCCCACTGATGGAGGGAAGTTTTGATTATCAGCAGCACATGCCATTATCTCACAAGATATAGAACTGTGTTCTACACAGGCAACTACAAGATGATATTTTCCCTCTGAGGTATACTATGCTTTATTATTATTACTACTATTATTTTTAGTATTATTCCTCCAGTAATACCTAGCTCAGAAATTAATTCAATGCAAGTGTCCTGGATGCAGAGAAGCTGGAGAGGACACAGGGCTCTATAAATAAGGGATACCAAAAACGTGCTGTTCTTTCCCTCAGAATTTTTTCCAATAAGTTTGAACTGTTCATTTAATAACCAATAGTCTTTGCCAGAGCAAGCAAGACACTGAACTAAAAAGCAGACCTGCCCTGAGGGCTTTTCCTGGCTGAGGGTTATGCCCAACTTTACTCAGTGTGAATACATTGCCTGGCTCTTGTGAAGAGCATGTTGGGTCAGACAGGAGGCATGGCAGAAAATGGATGGGATGTTAACGTGAACTTCTGTGCTTCTCTCTCACTGCTTGAAAAAATACGTATTAAAGACAGAAGTCTTTCACTTTTAACTTGGCTCTGGATTTGCAGAAGGATATACTGTCTTGAGAAGTTTCTGTTTGTTCGTAGATACATTGTGTAATTAACCTTGTGCCCTGGACTGATGAATTGCTAGAAAACCTTGTGTACGTGTCAGCATCCTTCTAAATAAATCACTTCCAGTCTTCTTACATGGTACCGTACCAACAGCTGCAACAACCAAAGCCTGGCCTAATTATACAATTTATTACAGTCAATATTTTGGCTTGAGTGTGGCTTTTGGTGGTGCCAAACAGTTGTAATATGTAAGAGGTGAAACTTGTAATTAAAAACTAGCTCTAGGCTTTGAGTTTCTTCACTCTCCATGCAAGTGAGATTTTTCAAAGACTACAAACATGCTTTGCTGTTGCTCTCAAATACTGTCATGTGTTTGCTGTGATTGTTTGCACATGTGAATTCCTTGTATTTCACTTAAAACCAGACAAATCCATGTGGATGACCTGGAATGTCTTCCACTGCCTACTATGGCCTGTGAGAGTTTCTGCCAAGGACCAGAAATGAATGCCATGAGCAGCACAAGCAGCCACCCTGCCCTTCAAATGACAACTAGATTTAACTCCACTGCAATGGTTTTATCAGCATCTTCTGCAGAAATACCTATTGTGTTAATTTGACTGAACTGCTCTGTAAAATATTTTCATTTGAAACAAATATAAAATCATCCTGGGTAACTTGAAAATATTTCTATCACTACTGAACTTTTTATTTGCAGAAAATCAGTGCTCATGTGTATTATTAATATATTACTTACTAGTACAAAATGAAGTGACCCATTTAAAGGCCAATCAAGTGCTCAAAAAGGCAAATAAAAATACAAGAGGCTCATGTGGATTTTAAATTAATCAAAGCCTTTAGAAAAATTAATTAATACACAAATAACTGTCATTCCTGAACTGTTTCTTGGCCAAGATAACTTAGTTATCAGCTCCCAGCCTGGCAATTAGGAAGTGGAAAAGTACTTGATTGATACAATAACAGTACTTAAATTAATGAAGCAGATAACGCCTATAATCAGTGAGAAAAACCTAGAAAGGGTCTCAGTGAATGTTATTATGCCACAAAAGAGCTGGTTTCTTTGGATTTCAGTTTGTCTCAGTTCACTAAATGCGGCTCCTTTTTTAAGGATTTCATCTCTTCATAAAAACAGCAGTTAAAATGCCAGATGATCAGTCCCAGAGAGTTTTCAAGTTTATGGGACACAAAACTTTCAGGAAATTTCAGCTGCCTCACCATTGCTGACTATTTCATGGCAATCAGTTGGCAAAGCAGAATTTCAGAACTGCTTAGGTCTGGGGCAGATGGAGAATGCACTGCTGGGTTTAGAAGTCAAAATGAGGTCACTGGGAAGTGTCCCCTCTTTTCAGTGAATTCAGGCTCTCTTTTCTGAGCACCCTGCACACCCACAACCCTATGGAAGCACACAGTATTTTCATTTCTGACAGATTTTCAGCCACACCTGCTGATGCACTACCCCAGTGCCTCTTCTCAGAGATGGGAGCCTTCACTCATTACAGAATATTCCAGGGCTTACAGCAATTGGCCTTTAGCCAGCTTCCCACAGAGAGAGCCAGAGTAACTGGAAGATATTTCATCATACCCCGACACTCCATATTTCTCCATCACTGACAGGACCCTCATCCTTCAAAAGTCCATTTCCAACTCAGCTGTCTGAGAAGAATGAAAAATCATTCCTCTCAAAAGTCTAAGCAAGGGGGGGGGGTGGGAAAGATAGATAGATTGGACCTAATTTAAAAGTTGTTGGGAATGGAAAATGACGTGAGAATCCACAAGCACTAGTTTATTTAGGACAACAGCCTCTGGCATGGGCTTAAATGCCATTTTTGGTTAAGGCGGACAAGTGGTCTTTTCCAAAGCTTTATCTCTCTGGGGATTCGTACTGTAGAGATAATCTCGGTACAGATATGATGTCCTTTGCTCTAGCACCTGTCACATACCCCCTTTCTTGTCTTGCCAAGCTCTCAGAGGCCATGCCTGCTCTCTGGAGTAGCAAGCAGAAGGCATCTGTCAGAGTGCCAGAGGTTGTCATTAAAAACAAATGGAGAAATAACAGCAAAATAAAGAAACACCCAGTGCTTGGGAGCCTCTGCCAAAACCTCTCCAGTTTAAGATGTCACTGTTGCTGTAACAAAAGGAGTGGATGAAATGCACTTACACATGCCAGTGTTGCTCACCTTCATAAATTGCTGGATCAATTCCTGGCTGTATTAACAATTTTGTGCTCTGCCTTAGTCCAAGAGTAGATACCACTGCTCAGAAAAACCCCCTGACCCAAAATATCATAAGCTCTGCTAAAAGTATATTGTCCAAAGGATGCAAGCCCATGCCTTCTATCGAATATGTAAATCAAATACGACACCTTATAAGCCTTTCACCATTTTCTTTGGTTTATTTATATCAACAAGCAGAAAGAGCAAATCATATCTACTGAAACAGAAAGAGGGAGAGAAAAGGGTTGTTGTGCAGAGAACTCGAGAGTTCTGAAATACTCTGCATTTATATAGCATAGAGAGGGAGAACCCACAGGATGCAGTTCCAGAATGAAGTTCACATTGATTCCTACTTCCTACATACTGCTGGATCAAATACCATACCCATTATTTATGGCTGGAGGTTTTTAGGTGATAAAAACCCCATAAAACATCCAATTTTTCCTTCCGCCTTGTATATACACTCATTTTGCAAATGAGTGTGTTCTTGCCTCAGCCCAGGGTGATCTGCAATCCATCCCATTACCACCCAAGACAGCACATTTAAAACAGGAAAGCTACGACTATAGTCTATGACACTGCAAGGCTTTTTGCTTAATTCTGGTTTTGGTACACCTGGGAGGTTTCTAGAACAGAAATCAAAACTGGCAGCAATCTGCCGTGGTATTTCTGGTGCAAAGGACACAAAAAAAGGGCATTTAGTCATAAGAACCAATTGGGATTATGCAAAAGAGACAGTGTAGCAATATATCTGCATAACTTAGGCCATTCTGTGTACCAGCCAAACTGTTTATAAGTATTTTTATCAAACCACATGTAGTTGTTATCAGGACCCTCAGGGATCAGGAATTGATCAGGAATTCCTGTTGTTATCAGGAATTCATCAAAGTTACTAAGACAAAAAAAAGACTAAATTAGAAACGAAGAACCTAAGAAACACAAGACCAAAAATGAAAACCTAAATAAAAGAGGCCCAATGCAATGATAGACTTTAACCAATTAAGTGTCCTGAAGGGTGCATGCTAAACACATAGACAAAGCAAAAGAACCAATCAAATAATACGCAACAAGCAGCTTAAAATCTGTAACTGTAACTTAATATAAACAGTAAATAGCTTCTACTCAGTCATATCAATTATGTATCCAAATGTCCCAATCTCCTACAGATGGGACCACTGAGAGATATTTCAAAGCATGATTTACTGCTCTTATCTTCTACAGTCTCATGAAGGAGTGAGAACATCTTCAGAGCATAAGTTAGAGGTCAGTAGTTGTCTGTGGTCAGTGGTCATGAGATCTATAGCTACAAGGTCTTTTAAAGGTTTATTACCCAATAAACTACTGCCACAAAGATTGTTTCTATTTTCACACCAACCCCTAATTAATTTGTCTTACATGTTTTTGCCACTATGAGGACCTTTTTAACCAATCATATAATAACACACAAACCTACTCGCTACACCTTAGAGCTTTTTACTGTTTCTGTAACTCGTTCTATAGCTACACTTTAAAGCTTTAAAAATTTCCACTACTTGGCTTAATATGTCTCAAACCCACATTCTTGCTTATGGTCTCTAAATCTGGAAGCCTTTTCCAAGGTCTCAGGACAAACCCTGTATTAATTTCTGTGTTTGAGCCTGCATGCACAAGGTTTTGAGAATTTTCTGTGCCTGGAATTCCCACAAGAACCAATCCAAGGCAATTTCTAGTACCACCATTTCTCTCAGCATTCTTTTCATTGCATATTACACAATGATGGACAATGAAAGAACGCAGAGATCATGAGAAGACACTTGAGATCTACAAAAAGCAGCTTCCGTGCAGGATTTCCTTTCTCCTTCTTAAAATTTGGATTGAATTTTATACTCCAAAGCAAAATAGCCTCCTGAAATGTCAGCAGTGCCATGAACATTGGGGAGTATAGAGGCAGAAACACATCTCATCAAAGCAAGGCTCTTGGAAAGTTTTCTCAACAGCTGAGGTACATACAGCATTTTCCTGATGTTATCACTGACTGAAGGAAATAAAGCTGATTGTTACTTCTAAGATTCAATTTCTTGACAAATCACAGGCACAAGTGGTCATGGATTGCACACTGATTTTAGCCTTTCTTTAGGACTATGTATAAGAGGTGGCAACATGAGAAATGAGTTACTTAGTGCAGCTCAGAAAGAGGTAAAACAGCTGATGCATTCAAGGAACCAGATGTTCTTGTGAATACTTGCAAAACTGAGTTGCAGCCATCTGGTCTCAATTCTTTGCCACTTGGAAGATGTGATACTGCAGTCTCAATTTCCTCTGTTGATATCGCTGATTCTAACTGAGTTTTCTTTTCCTCTGAGGGTCATGGTGTTTTTACGTTTCTCTCAGAAATTACACCCGGATTAAAAAGTGACACTTTGCAATGTGACAGGAAGTTTAAATAAAAAAGAAGAAAGCCCCAGTCCCTTATTCATTCCCCACGTGCCCCAGGCATTGGAAAGGGATCATGAGCTATCAGTAACAGCCTGACTTCTTCTCCAAACCTCAGTCTTCCTTTGCACTTCAGTTACAGGTGACACTTTATGGTCTTGACACCATGAGGTTGGGGAGCAATGAACTTTGGCTTGTAAAGTCTAGGGAGTTATTTTAAGGCCTTCTGCTCTGTGTTTAGGGCACCCATGAACACTTGTGCCTGCCAGAGCTGTCCCATGGGGGTTATTATCTCACGCTGTTTCACAGGAATTTCTCAGGTGGAGCAACATTCCCAGGGCAGCCCTACCCTTCACCTTTCCACGAGCTTGCCAAAGGTTATCACCAAGTAAGGGGGCTGTGGAGACAGCTCTGGTGGCTACACCTGGCCCACTGGAGGCCTGTGGCTCCAATCAGGATGTCTTTGAAACCAGAAGCATCTGAGTGCCCTTGTTTTATCAGTTCTGAGGTCTTACCATGGCACTCCAGCCCGAGGATCCATGCTTATTTACAGCATTTGCAAATCCCACCCCACATCCTCAGCTCTGCCCTTCAGGCGTGTTATTTCTGCCTTCCATTACTTGTCCTCTCTGCGAGAGGTCACAAGTCACCACACAGGAGAAAAATGCTCTGTCAGGATAAATAAATGCCAACTTGCCCTTTAGGGATACTTGCAGCAAAGCTGCTTTTGTGCTGGATGGTCCCCGCATTCCTTATGGAAGTGGACTCTGCTGCAGGACTGCCTGATGGCACACCTGGGCACATAGGCAGTGTGAACACACGGTCTGTTTTCAGTACACTCTTCTTGGAACACAGCTTTTGATTTCTGGGTCTTGGGAGGGTTTTTTTTTTTTTTAAAAAAAAAAACCAAAACAACAAATGGGTTGCATAAAGGAAATGTCAACTTAATGGTTCATGAAAGCACTTTCCTGAAGAACAAACATTAACCGTTCGACATAACTGAACATGAAATTTTCTGCTCTGGAACAGGCTATGTATGCAAGCTTGCACAGAAAGGCCATCTAGAAGATGGAGCTGGCATAACAATGACACCTGCAAAACAATCTGAACAGTCCCTTCTCCAGCTGCTTTCTCTGGTCAAATTCAAGTAAATCAGGACAAAGAATTTTTGTACACTTCTGAAGTCTACAGCATTATTATTATTATTGCCAAAATGTTCCTATCAAAATTTTTATGTGCCCAGTTTATTCTGTTACTTCTAGTAACAGCTCATCCCCATGTCTGGGGTTTATCTTTCAGAATTAAAGCTAAGAAAGAAGTCAGGCTTTTGTTGTTGCAGCATTCCCAGCCCTCCTCCACAGTATTTAATGCAAAATTGAAAAGCTTCCAAATCTGGGTTCTTTCTTACTTGGAAAAATCCTACCAACAGGAAGCAATTACTAATATTCCCTGCTGCCACCTCATTTCTGTAGTGGCAGGTTGCTTGCTTTGTAGTTCCTTGTAACAAGGCAGAACAAACCTCACAGCACGTCAGGACTAGGAGTGTGCCCATGTATTGGGAACGTGCTTCTGTTCCCATGTGAGTGCACATTGTTTCAGGAGAGCTTTGATGACACTGTGTCAGAAATAAACCAGCAGAGAGATTGCTGCTGTCAAGTAATCACAAACACCCAATCTTAGTGCCGCAGAGTGTTTCAGCTCTAACAGGGACCAAGCACAGGGAAAGCTGTACCTGTCCCTGCAAAGTTCAGCAAGAACAAGGTGAAATCTGAGGTGAACTGAGGCCACTGGTGTTGGAGACTGAAATTTTATAATTTATGGCTTAAACATCTTCATGAAGGAGTTTTGCCTGCTATAGAAAAACTGTATAAAAGCTGCAGAAAAAGCCACCAAAACCCTGAATGGTGGTAAGATAAAGTGACTCTGGTCTGGGCTGGGGGAATGGGAATACATTCACAGAGGGATCAAGCTGAGCACCTCAGGGTGGAGACCTGGAGCCCTGGTGAGCTCCAGGGCTGTCAGCTGCCAGGCTGGCACAGAGCCTCACACCAAAGGGTCAGGGGAGGAGAGGTTTTGGGTGTGTGGAGGAAAAGCCTCTGGTCAGAGGCAGTGAATGCCCATCCTCTGCTGTGCAGAGCTCAGCTGTGGGCCCCTTCCCCCCAGGAGAAGCTGCATCCACGTGAAGGACAGCAGAGGGAGAGTCATGGCCCATCAAAGGCATCCCCAAAGGGGTCCCCAGACCCTGCACCAGAGCACTGCAGAGGATGCAACAGATCCAGAGTCCTGCAAGGCACACAGGCAAACTGGCCCTCCCCAGGGAAGACATGTGGCTGTTCACACCTGGCCCAAACGTGTATTAATCCACTGGATTCTACACTTTTTGGCAGCCGGGTTGCGGGGGACCCTCATCACCAAGAAGACCAGATGGAGGGGAACAACAAAACGTCATTGGGACCATCAGAAGGGTGGTATGTTTCTACCTAACTCCTGTCACTCTCTCCCTGTCTCCCCCACCCACCCACACCTACCTTCCTTCCTTCCTGACTTCCTCTCTCTTCCTCTCTTTCTTTCTCTCTCTTTTTCTCTTTCTTTCTCTCTCCTTTTTCTCTTTCTCTCTTTCTCTCTTTCTCTCTTTCTTTTTTTTTCTCTCTTTCCTTCTCTCTCTTTCTCTCTCTTGCTCTCTCTTTTTTCTCTCTTTCTTTCTCTCCACCTCTCTTTCTTTCCATCTCTCTTTCCATATCTCTTTCCTTATTTCTTGGTCTTGCTTGCTTGCTCTTTTTTCTTTCTCTTTACCTCTTTTACCATCAAATAAAATATATCAATTTAACACCAACATCTAACCTGGTTTGGTTTTCATCATGTTTTTGGGGTGTATTTCAAACCTTTCTGGGTTTGATCTATTTTATTCAGAGGCTTAGTTTCCTTTGGTTTTCTGCATTAATTCGATTGTAGCAGCTGGTAGAAGGGGTCTGAGCAGAGTGCCAGAGTTTTGGCCTCTTGAGGATCAAAAACACTGATGAGCATCCCTGGAGAATGCCATGTCTTGTGCCCAGCTGCAGCTTCCTCTGGGAAAGTGTGCTGGGGAGGTTGTGGTAAAAGTCAAGGGCCTGGCATTAAGAAAATGCTTTCCTGGAGTGCCTGTGGAATTTAGCAGAATCCTGCTAAAGCATTGGGAGATGCAGCCTTGGATCTGATGGTCTGCCCAGATTCCAGAGCTGCACCACGTGCTGCAGACCCCAGTGGGAGGGTTTACCATCACTGCACAGTTCGTATTCTCACTTCTCACAGCAGAAGCAGCACATTCCTCATTAAATTTTTCAATGTGACATCACAGAAAACTCAAATCACTCCAGTGACAAGCCACCTTGAGATGACTAATTTCTGAAATCAATTATAACACTGGAAAGAGAAAAAAAAATATGTAGGAAACTTGAAACTCTCTTAGAAGAGACTGTCTCTCCTAAACCAAAAAATGGAGGCAGGTAAGAGCATTTCCAGGGACTCCCAGGCTGGCCCCACCAGCAAGAAAAATGAGTATTTGTTAGTTTTACTATCACTACTGCAGTGTAACTACCCAGAGCTCACCGGATTTAAAAACAATAGGAGATACTGGTTTTTGGCTAAAGCCCAAACAGACTCCAGTGGTGCAGTGCGAGGACCCCAGCCTCAAAGGAATAGGAGATTTTATCATTATTATGTATTTACAAGCTCTTCTGAGAAATCCTGCAGCATCCAGAGAGTGCCAAAATAGCTGTGCTAGTTCTGCTGGCCCAACACTGTTTTCTGCACTGACTGGTCTCACCAATGAAATATCTCCACCACCCAGCACTGAATTGCTGCAGGAGAGAGATAAATTTGTAAGTGATATTTTGATTTGGGATTAAATCATTAGTATTATCTGGCCTAGTTTCCTAAACCAGTAAGTGAAGACATGTTGCTGTAGATGAGAAAATAATCCAGCTGTAGAGCTGCAGAGCTGCTACAGAGAGAAAACATGGGAAAGAGTTTCATAACCATGTTAGGTGAAGCCTGCAAGTCCTGTTTTTGGGAGATTGGAAATTCTGAAGTCTGACTTCATTGTCTTTTAAGCTGAAAGTCAAAAAATTAAATTCCTCTAGCAAAAAAAAAAAAAAGACCCCTTTTTCAGATCACTTGAAGCATTTCATTTCAGGAAATGTAAATGTTTCCTTTTGATTTGCCCTCAGAAAAAAATTTAATATATATTACAAAGGAAAATATTCAAAGCAAAATGTATTTTTTAAATAAAAAAGCTGAGATAGTGCATCAGCAGAACTGTCCTGGGGGAGTTAGGAAATCCCCAAAGTAACTTCTGGCTGAAACAGCCTCCCATACAAAATCATTCCAGTTCTGAGAGAAGCACATATTGCCACTAAACATGATTCACTGGCAGCTTTGCCAGGGTCCCACTTAGACAGTCTCATGGCCCAAAAAAAGCCCACAGGACAAGCCTTGAAACGATCTGTCCTTCCACCAATTAGGCTCAAAACACTCTCTAGGGCATAATGAAGAACAGAAGAGCGTGTTCCCAGCTGGGAGAGAGAAAAAGGGAAAACTGCTAAAACAGGAGCATTACTGCAAAGGGAATATTTGGTGTATTACTTAATTAGAAGGGTATTTTCTGCTCTTTCTTGCAAGTTTACAGTACTCAAAATGTCTTGCAAAAAGTGGACTGTATGAAAACTGAAACAAACAGGTTTTACATTTTCATCATGTTCACAACTAACTCTAATTAAGATCTTCTCTCAAAATGTGCAGAATCTAAAAAGAAAGTGTGCATTATCTTGGGAAACTAAAAATATGCTTCCCCAGGCAATGGTAAGGTTGTCCTGTCAGAAAGCTCCCTCCTGCCTTGAAATCTTGACAGGAGAATATGATGATAACGAGATATTAGCAGTTGCACAAAACTAGCAGAGAGGACTGAAATAAAACATACCATGAGAGAGTGAACTGCTTTTTCTCATTATCATTTTGATTAGAAATGCATAAAAAGCCAAGAAATGTCTTCCTCATTACCTTTTCACAAGAAAGGTCATGAAAGGGCTTCCTGATGTCTCTAAGACAAGGGATGACAGCACTGTTTGATAAATACTTATTTTCATGCTATTTGCCTGAAACTTAAAAGTCTTTAGGAAGTTTGGCATGTTCACTCTGAGTGAATTCCAAGCCACTTGTTAAAGATAATACACAACAATTTACACAGCAAGCTTTCAAGTTCTTAAGGAGACAGGCAAAATAGCTGTCAGGGCAGCTAAGAAAAGTTCCTAATGTGATGATGCCTTTTTGGCCCTAATAACTTAGAGAGTAATTTGTTCTCACTGTCACTGAATTCACCTCCATTTTACTAAAAGAACAACAGCTGGAGCCTCCACCTGAGACAGCTGAGCCACCTGAGACACTTGGTGGTACCTCCTGCTCCCTGCCTGGGCAACTGCGGCACCTCTGCCAAAGCAGGGTAATGGGGAACAGCTTTCTGCTGGATGGTGAAGGGATCAGCACTTAGAAAACAGAAAACTTTCAGGATTCTGAGAAGCTTCTGTCTCCTTCCCAGCGTAAAACAAGTGCCTCACAAAGAAAATGCTATGGGCAGTGGTGCAGATATTTGCAACATTAACTGAATGGGAATTGGGCACTAGTGGAAGGTGTCCAAAGTGTCTATTAAACACCAGAAATGTCTGGCTGGGACACACCAGTGGCCTGGCAGTCCTGTCCACATGGCAAAAGGGCTGGTCCTTAGGGAGAGGAGGTAGCCTGGCCGCTCCTTCAACATCCTCCTCTACTCACAGAAGCTGCTTTGGGGATGTCAGGTGCCTTTCCAGCCATTTATGAACCTGTCCTCCACTGAGCTTGGCCAAACCCTTTTGAGCCTGCTGGCAGTACCTGCCTTTCCAGACTCACAAGGCAGTGAGTCCCAGGTGTTCACCACCTCCTGTGCAAAGAAATCCTTTCTTTTATCTCTCAGAAATCAATCTCGTACTTATTTCACTGAGTGCCCCTTGCTCTAGCATCGCAGCATTTAGTGATCAGTAATTCTAAATTCAGCTCATCCATCGCCTTCCTGATTTTTCAGATGATAATCACACAGCCTTCAACTCTCCAAAGGAAAGTCTCAGACTTTTTAGACACTCCGTATAAAGCAGCCATTCCATGGACCTGCATCATTTGCCTTTCCCAGTACCTGCTGTAATTCTACAACAGCCTTCTTTGGATGTAAGACCAGTACCACAGGTTTGTGTTCTTAAATATAGCTCTAAATGGTCCAGTTGAACTAACTTGCCTTTGAAAAAGTATTGCACAAATTGTGTCATGGAGCGTCTCTCAAAGGGAAATAGATAACATGTTTCCTGCATTCCTGGTCTTCATCTACTAAAGTCAAACCATCTCTGATCTTTACCTGATAAAGAGAACCCCATTTCCCAAGTTAAAACCCCATTTTTTTCAGAAGCCCTGTGGTTTATTGACTCCTCTTGTGAGTTTTTTTAAATTTACTTTATCACACACGTCATATACAGTAACTTTGGACACCATGCTGCAACAGGAGCGGGGAACTTTCATTCCGAGAGGGGAATTTGTTGGTGGCTGCAGCAAGATCTGGGACCCAGAAGACCCAGGTGTAATTTTCTTTCTATGTCACAAAGTTTCCTGCTCCCTTAGGCAGGTTATTCTCATCCTGGCCTCCACTGGCACTACAGAAACAGCAGCAAGGCTGACTGCTGAGGGTGCTGCACAGCTACAGACTGTGAGATCCACAGCCACTGACAAGGTGAGATCCTCTGTCAGCCAAACCCAGCAGATGGAAAAATAACAGCTTCTTCATCAGGCAAGCAGGGGAAGGCTTTAAGGCTCCCATTTTAAACCCTTTGTCAAAGGCTCCCTGGGGCCAGGAGAACAAAGAACATTATCTTAACCTCAAATCACAAGGTGCTCCTTCACATTCTGCCTGGGGAAAGGCTGCTCCGGAGGAGGGTACCGTGGAGCTGGAGGAAGGAAAACGATGCCATGGTGGGGAGGAACCCAAAGCCACCTCCTGTTCCCCGAGCAGCACACGTGGAGATGTCTGCGAGACGCACCCTGTGATTAGGTTATATTATATATAGGTTGGATATTAGGAAGAAGTTTTTCACTGAGAGAGTGATTAAATACTGGAATAGAGGTGGTGGAGTCACCGTCCCTGGATGTGTTTAAAAAGAGACTGGATGTGGCACTCGGTGCCATGGTCTAGTTGAGGTGTTAGGGCTGGGTTGGACTCGATGATCTTGCAGGTCTCTTCCTACCTACATCTTCTGTGATTCTGTGATTATTCCTCGTTCCCATTCGGGATGAGCACGTCAAGGGGGCTCTGGGGAGGATCTTTCATCTTCCTGCTGGGGCACCACCGAGCCTTGAGACCTTGGGCCTCCCACCCCTGCAGCAGAGCTTCGCCTCCGAAACAGAATTAATAAGTGCCCTGATTAACTTGCAACTTTGCTCATTGGCTGAGCAGCTAATGTGCACCTTGGCTCCTCGCCCCAGGAGGGAGCTTGCTGTCTTCAGCTCCCTGAGAAACCGCTTTATTCATACCCACATTGTCCTGTGGAAGGCAAATCTGATTGCTTTTAATATAACATTAATGTCTTGAAGTTTTGATTAAAGCTAGCTGCCATTATGGGAAAATCACTGAGGTTGTTTGTTTTGGGTTTTTTTTCTTAATGTGTTGATTACTCATTGGTGTGCACAGCCTATGAAGAATGTAACAGAGAGATATTTTCAAAAATAAATAAGTATTTCCTCTTGGTAAAGGGTTTATCAAATCTTAAAAATCAAAGAAGAAAAAGCAGTCACTAGCTTTAAAAAAAATTTAAAAAAAAAAATAAATAAAAAAGCCAAAACCAACTGGCCACAAAGTAGCAGCAGACACAGCTCTTTCCCAGCACCAAAAATGAGAAATAATGCACTTACACTTTCAGCTAACAAGCAATGTCCCCTTTAGCTTCCTTCACTAAACAGACACTCGGTGTTGCACAGTCTTTCTCAAAAGCTGCTTTCCTCCTCAAAGCAGGCTGCAATCCACTATATCCATAAACGTTTGGTTTCTGAAGACTTTTGTACAAGGTGTGGAGAAATGCAAGAGCATTTACTGGAGCAAGAGTTAATGGAATAAAAATACACAAGAAAATGTTCTGTTTATAATGTTGGGTTTAAATTAGAGCTGCTATGTTTAAAATATTCCCAACTCTTTTCTACATTTAACAGGGTCTTTTTCCTTGAAGCTTTTGAGCTCTTTTATTTAAAAATAGTAATAAAAAAAAAGAATGATGACTCTGATATTCCTACTTCAATGATTCAGCCCAAAAAATACAGAAACTTCCCTTGGGAATTTCAAAAATTTTTCTTTTTAAATTGAAGACAATATTCTTTAGCTATCCTAGGGGCTAGAATTTGAAATTAATGCTTTTGTCTATTTTTCTCCAGTTCTCATAGAAGAAATGAACTAACACCCTTAACAGTGTAAATCTAAAATGTTTTTATTAGTATTATTTTCATGCCAGCAAAAGAAAGAAATTAAAAGTTCTATATTGGTGTAACCTTCAAATAAAAACTGCTAAACTTATCATCAGTGAGCTAAACCAGAATTTGGAAATACAGGAATGACTTTCACACAGGTAGGAAGAGAGCATTTAACAAACAGAAATTGCTCATAGAACACCTGTGTTATAAATAACATTGTTGACCTGCCAACCTGTAATTAAATCCTATTGTTTTGATTGTTTTAACTCTGCTGCTGTATACAGAAAATCTTCTGCTGCTTTTTCAGAAAGCCAAGAATAAACACAAACAGCAAATTGAAAAAACTCCTCAAATCTAGAGGAAAGAAAAGCTCTACAGACTTGAAAAAAGGGGTAGGGTGGATGTTTCCCCTTGAAAGGGAAAAGCCTCTAGGGTGAAGGCTGGCCATCATATGAACATATTTCAACATCAGGCAAGGCAGCAAGTGCTGGAGGCTCCAGAATAATTCCTTGTTCCATGAGAGGCTCTCCTGCACCATCCCACCCAGCACAGATGTAAGAAATAAAAGTTTGTAAATTCAGTTGTGTTACTTTAGAAGTGCCTTCTCAGGTCAACTGTTAAATACTGTTTACCCCACGCCTATTGGTATGGTGT
>VZSR01000028.1:9905310-9985397 GCA_013398615.1 Brachypodius melanocephalos
TCCTAATAAAGGCTTTTTCAAAGGAGAAGAAGGTCTCCTTGCACTTGTTTTTATCACAGATCCACACCATCAGTGCAAAAAGCTTCACCAGCACCTGCCTAGAAGCAATGATGACCCTGCTTCCCAAATCAGGGACGTGATACCACAGACATTGAAATTATTTACAAGGATGAAAATAATAACAATAATAAAAGAGTAATTGTATTCTACAGAAATAAACCATTTTAGATGCCACTTTCAGTTAACAAGCAATTAATAACATGTAGAAACACATGAGGCAGCAAACTCTACTGGCTGATCTGCACCAGTACTTCCCAGTTTCATTGCTCAGCAGCTCCCTGAGCACGTTGTTTCCTTTAACTTGCTGTTGACAAATAACACCTTTCATACACAAGGTTAAACACTGAGAGAAATCCACGGCTCTTGGAATGGGCTGGGTTTTGCTCAAACTATTTTGACCCTTCCAAATAAAAACTCTCCATCTCTCCTTCCCAGCTGCTCAGCACAACACTGTTTAACCTCTGTCCATGCTGGGGTGGGTTCTGCTCCAAGCCCCAAATTTTGGGCTGTGTAACTGAACTTGGGGAGTCAGAGAATCTCAGGAGCACATACAGAGACCTACAGTGTCTGTGGAAACCCCAGAGCACAGGATGGATCCCCAAGAGTGACCAAAGGACAGACTTCAGGAGGGAACAGTTCAATGTCAGCGAGGCAGAGGGACACGGCACCCAGACCTGTGGGAGCCACAATTCCCACACCATTATTTGGAAATGTTTCTCAGCTGAGATGTACTGGAAAAGGACAGTGTAAATTTAGAGGTTTGCTTCAGATCTCTCAGTGGGGCTGGAGCCTCATGGGGCAATACCATAATTTGTTCCTCTAGAGAAATGTAGCATTGATAACTTCCTCACCAAAGCAAGCAAACAGTTGGCAAACCAGGAATTTCACAGATCAAATATTTTCAGCAGCAGACATTTTCTTCTAATAGTTATACCCAGATGGTGGAGTTAGCACTGCACCATCCACACCAAAATGGCCCATTTTTCATTCTAGGAATAAGTGCAGCAGCAGCCTGATGCTTCCCTGTGCTCACACTGCCTGAAGTGCCACGTGGAAGGCAGAGCCAGCATCTTGATAGACACTACGGCCTTCTGAGGTTGGCCAGTCCTTCATTTTGTGTTCCTTAACCTTCTGTATGACACAAATATTTACTCTGGAGAAGAAGCCCCCACGTGAAAAAACATCAGGTGTGTTTATGCCGCCCTGAGTGCTGCAGCCTGGATCTGTGCTGGCACAGGAGCCTCAAGGCTCTCAGCACAATCCCTTTGGAGAAGCCTGGTGTCCAGCTCCATGTGTCCCTCCCCACACCTCCAGCTTTTCCCACAGACCCACACACGAGCCTATTTTGAGGATCAGCAGGTCTGTCCAAGCTCCCTTGCCACCTCAGTTAGAATGGTTGCACTGTGGGAGATGAGAAGAGCCAGTCTGGAATCCACCAGGCACTCCCTTCTCCAGCTCTGATTAAAGCATTTCTATTCTCTGCAGGTGCCCGTGGGAAGAGCTGCTGTGCCTGGAGTGCTGCCTCCCACCAGCCAGCCCAGCAGGAGAGCCTGGAACATCACAGAGGTGCTCACATCAGGAGCCCCTGGCTCACTGCAGAAGGCTAACACTTCAAAAAAACAGCTTTCTAGCAAATACACACTCTTCTACTCGAGATGGAGCGTTGGGTTGCCCTGCCCAGCATTCTTACAAGCAAACTGTGGAAAGACAGTCTGGGGAAAGCTTTGGGGGTGGTGGCAGCTGGTTGAGTAACTCTGTGCAGGGAACAGCTTCTGATGTCCGGAGGTCAAACTGGAGCCCTACAAGGAGCTTCACTCTGGTTCTCTACAGCTGCTGCTGAGGGACAGACAAGAACATGTGCTCATGTTTCCAGGCAATGTGAAGGTGTAAAACCCCTTCAAACATACGGGGGAATAAAATTAGGATTCCAATGGTCCTGACATATCCAAAGAATAGTCTGCAAAGAACAAAATTCACAGGGACGAGTGCCAAGGACTATCCTTAAACAGAAATAATCCACTGTACAAACACTGAATGAGAAAGAGGAGAAAGAGAGAGCTCTTGAGGAAAGCGTTTTGATCCTCAGCCCTAAGATATCATCAGGAGCTGTGACACCTTGTCACAAGAAGAGGTGAACACCCCTCTGCAGTGGCTGGGATAATCCCTTCACACTGCTCAGCCGTGGCAATTCAGCAGCTGAGTTTCAGCACTGCACTCCAAAACAAGAGGAGAGAAAACACAAAGAGAAAAAATCAGAGGTGAGCAGGGACCCATAAGGGCAGGTAGAAATAGGGTTGCTTGGTCTGGAAAAGAGGATGGAGGAGGAAGGTGATAAAAGTCATTCCTGCATAGAGAGAGGGAATAATCTCCTTCCCTGACCATGGTGAACAGACGTGGAGCTGCAGCAGAAGGAGGAAAGGGACCCTTATTACAGCTAAGATTTCAAATGAATTCTTATTTATGTCATTGGACCAAGTTTTTCAGGAGCAGTAAATAGTACCAGAAGTGGGTAAGTCGACACACTGAGAAGGGGTCTTATTTCTAGTGGGGAAAATAGCCACTGCTCTTGAAAACACAAATAACTTTGAGGAATGTCAACTCTGACCTCCAAAAATTAAAGTACCTTATGGAAACAAAAGCCCAAAGTAGCTCATTGTATTAAGATATTTGAAAAGACACATTTTCTGTTTCGTGACACCAGAGGTTTGCTGAATGTTTCTGAAGAGAATAACTATAATTTATAAGCTTAAACAAGATGGGAAATATCCTACAACCTGCTATCCTGAATGATGAACAGCTGATATTCCAGGTCTAAGAATTTGAAAATCACACTTTGGCAATCATGCCTTTAAACAAGCAACCTCAGGATAAGTGGGACCATAGCCAAAGTATCAAGAAATATCAAAATACAATTGAGGGAGAGTAATTAAAGCAAATCATATGGAATTTTTTACCCACAAGTATTTGCTTTTCAATAGTTTGCAATGAACCCTTTTAGGAGATCAAGGCTATATCCTCAAAAAGTGTGGGCTCAGCTCCAAGAACTCCTCTCCTTGTAGCAGGGTTTTATCTTTCCTGCAAACTGAATTACATTTAGGACTAAAATGTACTACTTATGGAGCTCTTAGAAGCCCATTTTGCATTAAGGCAAGCTATCACAGTAGCAAAAGGAACCTGAACATAAGATGTCTGATTAATTGTATCTGTGCAAAGCAGCAAAAGCTTTAAAAGAGAACCAGCTTCCTGTAAACAGTGACTAGGACTCTTATAAATATTCTCATTCCTGGACATTCCTTATTCCCCACTAATTAAATGCTTTTCCTTCTTTTCACCCTAACCATATTATAACTTGTGACATAAAAAGACATAAAAAGGACAAATGCTGCACTGCCTGCCACAGCTGAGGAGTGTGAAAGTTGGAGGAAAGTTGTTTTGCAAAGCTGACATTTTGAGAAATTCAGACCACGTTGGAGGGTAGGCATCCAATCTGCAGAGAGCTGATAGGCACCACTACCTCCTCCCTTCCTAGAGAGGCCGTGGCTTCTGTCCCTTTTCCTACAGAGCTGCTCCTCTGGCCTGCTTCATTTCCTCCCTTCCTGCTGAACAAGATAAGCCCAGGGAGCAACAACATCCATTAATAGGGTTGGCAAGGCCAAGCTTAACTCTTCGGTGTAAAAGGCCCCCAAACTCCCATGAATGGTCCAAAAAGTTGAAGGGTTTGGCTTTGTTCTTTTTGTTGTTGCTGTTGTTGTCTTTTCATTGAAGATAGATTCTGTTTCTTGCCTCGTTTTTGAGCCTTTGAGATATATGTTGTTCTGTTCCTTCTGTACCAAAAAGCCTTCTCTTTCTTTTAATCCAAAAGCTGAGCATCATCACTTGAGCCATACAGCTGCTGCCTGGGCTTGACTGAGCAGCGCCCCATTTTATACTTGTGTAAAATCACAGGGTCCAGGCAACAAGGAAGGGGGGAGTGCTTCCACAAGCATTTTGAGACCCCACTCCACAGTCCTCTTACAGCAAACTTGGACTTGAATATACAGCACAGTGTTTTAAAACTGCTTTATTTGGGCACCCTTCCCATGCTGTTTGCCTGACCTCTAAGTTTCCACATGAAATTAGTAAAGTGCATTCACTGACTTCAATGATCTGTGACCCAAAATTATATCAGGTTTACTTCTTGGTTTAACACAAACATCTAATTATATTTAGAGAAAGTTTAACATTAGACCATCAGCCTGGGCAAATCTTGGCTTTTAATAAGATGTCACAGTGCTCACTGTGCGTTCTGAACCTATTAATGATTATTTCACAAAGCACTAATATCTACAGTAGGATCAGCAGCATTATTTTGAATGGAAAAAACAGTTAATTTGGTCACTAGATGTTGTAAATTGCTTTTGGCCAGCAGAGTGATGCTGGAGCAATTGGTCATTTCAAAAGCAGACGTGTCTGACCCATCAGAATTAGGCCTTGAGCTGTTTTGTTTCCTCCACACCATTGCTGCAGAGTGAAGTCAAGGAGCAGCTCTGCCCCTTGGGAGGGGGAATCTCTAAGCTGACTTTGCTCTGAGCATGGCAGGGACAGCCTGATTCACTCATTCTGGCTGCCCAGTGTGGGGCAACACCCTCAGTCATCTCCCATTCCTGCCCTTTCCTTCCCATTACAGCAGAGCAGAGGTCAGGGAAGCACAAAAAGGTCACTACGAAATTATTGCCAAGGACCTGGGAGATTTCCTTTTGTGACTCCTGCTAGCAGTAAAGGGATGGCAGGATTAATGTAATTTTTTTTCTGGGCAAAAATAACTATGATCCTGTATTATTTCATCCTTTAGCTCTTATGAATTACACAAGTTCATTTCAATACAAGGGGCTTAAGGATCTTTTTCTTCTAACAAAAAAAAAGATGCTAAGCTCCATTTCCATAAGCATTATAATCATAAGCAAAGCAATGACAGACACAAGCAAATCCAAGCAGGAATTATTAGAGCCAGCAGAGGACTGTGGCTATTCTCAATTGCATTCCCAATGACTTGTAGAGCTTTGACTTCACACTGCCTTATCTTTGCAGACTGGTCAGTAAAAACAAGACAGCTTCACCCCTCTGTTGAAAGGATGTGTAATGGAGAGAAAAAAAGGTAATGAAAGAAATTATCCCTTTTTTCTATCATTTTTTTCCATCTTTTAAAAACTTTGTCCCATTTGACCATAGGAAAGACCTGGGCAGGAGACTAGAAGGGTTTACCCAGGTGCTACCCCTGCACCTGGAATGGATGGAATGGCATTTTTCCCACTCAGCTGTTGTCCTTTACAGGGGATGGGCAGAGTTTTCAGAGCTGAAATTGCTTCCATCCATCAACATCCTCAGAAAAGAAAACCATAAACGCACCCAGAGTGCTGCTGGAACTGGATCCTCCTGCACATCCAAGTGGATCTGAAGAGGGTTGAGATGGCAGAAATGGGATTAGAAGGTGGCAGCTCTTAGGCCATCCCAGCTGTGGGTGAGGCTGGCACAATAGCCAGGGGTTTTTACTCCTGATATTTGGTGCAGGGTTTGCTGTGAGGAGTTTTAAAGGCACCCAGCACTCTCAGCTGTATATAGATAAAAGAACAAAATCCAAGTGCCAGTGCACTTTATCAAACCAAAGTGAGCTGGGCAGGCATAACCACACCCAAAACACATTCACAGTGCACACAGAAAGAGATTTTAAATTCCTGCACTTGGCTTGGAAAGTTAACCAAAACCAAGAGTGCTCCATGATTTGAGAATTTCAGATTCTGGTTACAACCAAAGCAGGCTGTTCCTTTTTTTCAGGGCATGTCTATCTTTCTGCTGCCAGAAAATGACAAACAAGCCTAATCAATGTGCCTGGGAATATAAAATTTACCCAAAGGCAAGTGCATTGGAATGACTACTTCAGATATCTCTGCTGTACACTGTGCAGACTGAACTTCAACCCTAAACACCTCACAGGACTTTTAAGGGAAAAAAAAATGTGGAACAGACATGAACCTGCAACTCTGGTTACAGGTTTTTGCCCCACATGAATTGTGCAGAAGGCTCAAAATACTTTACTTCAGGTTGGGTTTAAACCAAGCCTGAGGTTCACCAAGGCATCAGTTTTCCTTTTGAAATGTTTCACTGCTCTCTAGGTCTAATGCAGATCTTTACCCCTGCCCTCATGACTAAGGGGTTGTTTTGTCCTGAACAAAACCACTTGGGACTTTACAATGTTCTCAGGGGATTTACCTGCCTCCAATTGATTTGGAAAGTCTGGCATTTAGAAATATCTGCAAACCTCATCCACCTACTTCAGATTTGGAGAAAAAGCCTCCCCCCAGCCCCATTTTCTGTGTCTAATCAAAAGCACTAGACAGAAGAAATTAAAAAGTTCTTTCCCTAGGCATTTTTTTCCAATGCTCCTTTTGTTGTTCAGCTCCTTAGTTCTGTCCTCACTTTCAGTGTTTTGTGAAGTTTTGACTGGCACAAAAAATATGATAAGCATATTTTAAAGTGGTGCTACCAACAAAATATGAAGCCTACAGTTTTGGAACACTAGAAATAACATTGCTTGCATCATTTCAAAGCAACAAAACTACGATGTTTTCCTTTGTTAACAAATTTGAGCTGCAACAGATGTGGTGATCTCTTGCTCTCACAGATCAAAACCCACCAGCCAAAAGCCATTCCCCATCAGCACTGCTTTTGTTTGCCTGTTTGCCTTTTGTTCATCGTGTGCCCTGATCAAGCTTCTTAAGAGTTGCTTCAAGGTTTTGTTAAGCCCGGAGCAGATTTCGAGATGCAGCCAGCATTTGCTAAAATACACCACAGATTTGGGAGAGCCCATTAAAGCCTGAAAGTCCTCCCTGGACCTCACTTGGAAGTGCTTGGAAGGGTTTTATCTATCCTTGGGAGATGATGACTTTGCTGCTGTGTGCAGCCAGATCACCGTAGCGTATTTGCTTCTTTTTCACACTCACGTGCAGTGGCCATTTGACCCCATTAATTAGCAGTGCTTTGCACAACCAGAGTGTCACAGCTCCCCACAGCTCTATGGGTATACAGAAAGCAAAGCTACTTTGTGCTCTGCCTGCCTGAAGACAAACCCTGACCCTTAAAGTCTTTAATCACGTCCTCTGTGTAAAACTACCACTTACACTCTGTGCTGAAGGTGCTTGCTGAAGCCCTGCCTCCTGCTGAAAGCCCCTTTTTAAACACACTTGTTGCCTCCATGTCTCCTGCAGCAACCTTACTTCTAGGGGTTAAAGGCTCCAGCACGTTGCCCACACTCCCTGCCACTGAGAGAGAACAGAAATGAGTAACTCTCATACACTGAGTGCACTGCTCACTCTTTCCACCTCATCAGAAAATTAGAGAGAGAAAAAAAAGAAAAGCCTCATCCTCCCCCATAATCATTTCAGATGAGTTCTTATTTCAATTACAGCACTGTTTTGTTCCAGCTCTTGCTAATACCCTGCAGTTTGTTCACCTGTAGAAGCAATTGTCCCTTACAGCTCTTCTCCCTCATCCCCCTTCCCCTGGGCTATTTGGGCTTGCTAGGATAGAAAGTATTAATATAGCTTTCCCACCAAATTTCAGCAAGAATATTCAGATGCTTTAGCAGCTGCCTTGGCTTCTTAAGAACTTGGTAATCCTTTAATCTCCAGACACTTTTTTTTCCCCCCCATAAAAGATTCACAAGCAAAACAAATGCAATATGGATCAAAAATTCAATCAGAATGCTTAAAATGCAATTACATTCATCAGGGTGTTCTGTTAGGTCAGGTATTAAATCTGGGGTTTATTCAATATCCTCCTTTTATTATAAAGCAGTATTTTTCCACTCTGTAAATCATCTGATCCCTAAGCTAAAGTCCTCTATGCCCAAAACATACACAAAACATAGTGGGAGAGAGCTGGTTAGAAATTCCTGCACAAGACCACTCCTGTGGAGACATAAGGAAGGACAAATAAGACAGGGAGCAAAGACATTTCTACTGGAGCAGGGAGGCTAATTTCAGAGCTGAAGATTCCACAGTTATGGCTTTAATAAGTAGTTGTCAAATGAGTTCCTTCTTGAATTCCATTTCCAAAGCAAATCCATGTGTCTGCCTGCACCTCTCTGTGAGTGCCTTTCCCCTTCTTGCAGTTTTAGAGGAGTTCTGAAATTTAATCATTTTGTTTTGCATCGGAGCTCTCTGGAACTTTTCAAACCCAACAGATGTTTCCTGGAGGAATGCCACCCTGTTTAATCCAGAACTTTTTGGGAAAATGCATCTTTTTGGGGGGATAAGGGGCAGTAACACATCTCCTTTGCTCCCCCCATTCCTCCTGTCGTCAGGACTGGCTTGGACAGCATCAAGCAGACCATGAGTGGAATTCCCCCTGCAAATATGTGAAGAAGTCCATGCTGATTTGGACCAATTTGGACCCAGCCTTCGTAGCTCCATACACTGCCCTCCCCACTGTTTCTTCTTTTCTGTGAGATGCTTTAAATTTGCTGTCTTTTATGAAAATTGAGCGCAATTCTGTACTGCTACAGGCAGCAGTGTACAGTGGCGTTTTGCCAGCTGACACTCAGCTGAGTTTGGCTGACAGCTGTCACAGTCCAGTGTCTGGAATACTGGAGCTTGGCAGTGTGGAAGGGAATGGGATCTGTGTGAAGCAGCTGTGTCTGAGCACCAAACTGCTTCCATTCCAGCAGCGCCCCTGCCTGCATTTGGCAGGCACAGGGTATCAGCATCCTTAAAAGCTCTTGGTGCCCTTAAAGGGTCTTCAAAACCTGTAGAGTCAGATTTTCAACTCCTCAGAGGCTCACTGATGCACCCTCTTCCAGCTGAGACAACTGCATTTCTCTTCCTGGGCTGTCTACTGCAACACACTGCCAACTGGGAATATTGGAAGTACGATTTCCCAAAAATACATATAATTGGAGTTAAAGCCAACCAGAAGATCAATTTTGGAAAAAAATCTTTTTGAAATAATAATATTCAAGTAATAACAAGTGTTTTGTTAACTTGAATTGAGAGTATTGGCATTTCCTTTCCATCTACTAGAACAACTTATTTGAAAACAGAGGTAATTTTGGGTGATGTTCCTTAAAGTCTTTGTTGACGATGATTCAATTACCTCAATTAAATGAAAGAAATCCATCAACATCATCCCCAATCTACATAAAATTTTGATTTGATGACACTGACAGTTTTTGGGGGGGTGCAGGGGCCACTGTGGCAGGCTGTTCCCAGCCACATTTCTCTCCTGGCTGCAGAGAAGGGACATGGAGGAGCCAGCCCAGCCCAGAGCTGCCCTGCAGCCCTGTGAGATCTGGGCTTTCTTGTCAGCTCTTCTGACGAGAAGGATGAGAGCATTCTGCAAAGGGAATTGTGACTATCATTTCCAAATGAGCAATAAACTGTAAAAAGGTGTCAGCGTAGCCAGATGGAATAATTGGTACATTGCTTCCAGTTAAAGAAACGACTGCTGTTCTGTAATTCTCTTCTGTTTTTCTTTTCCTTCTGTTTGTTCCAGGAGATGCAAAGACACTGAATCAGAAGGAGAACTTAGGTCTCCAAGCAAATAGCTCCACAATGAGCATAATAAAACCACTTTTCTCATCTCATAGCTGAAATCAGACATGGAGAAGATGCAGGATGTTTGCTTCCCAATTGTTGATGAGAAGTAGTGCAAGCAAAATGCAGGAAAAATTTGTGTTAAAAATATATATACTTATTTATTCCTGCATGTTTATAAATGTAAAACATAATATATAAAAAATCTGCTAAATACAGAAAGAGTTCTTTGATAAACTGGTTCCATATAGCTAAAACCAATTGCTCAAAGCCTGACTTCCTTCCCCATAATAAAAATTTTAGCTTTTTCAGCTGCCAGGTTATTACTATCACTCATGGAAAGGGTTAATCCTGGTTTATAGACAAAGGAAAGTACTCCCTACTTCTAAAAATTCCCTGCAAAAAATAGGGATTTTTTTAAAATTAAAAAAATTAAAATATCTCATGAATTGAACTGAAGAAGGTTATAGAATTTCAAAAACCATATGTAAAGTAGTCTGTCAGAAACATGAAAATCTCATTAGGGCTCTTCGATTAGGTTGGTGGATCACTTGTAGAGCACAAGTGATTTCAAATCTTTATTAAATTTTTCAGGGAGATAAGGGTCAGCTCAATTCCCTGCCAGCCAAAGTCACTCAGTGAGAAGCAGGAGAGCAGCAGTAAAGTCAGATTGAGTTGTTCTGGCCACAAAGTCCAGGTGGGAAAGGTGATTCTTCCATGTCCTCAGAAGCTGGTCTCCAACAGCCCCATTTCCCTGGCAGAGATGTTTACACGACTCAGAGATATCAGATAGACAAAATGGGTCATGGAGAACAGCCTCAGTGTTAATAACAGTCGCACTCGTTAAGTTCAGTAAGCAGATGAAGAATGAAATCAGATGCTCCCAGGAAACACAACTTGCTTAGATTTCACCTTCTGTGGCATCCAATTTACAAAAGCTTCCTTTATGCTGTGCTTCATTTTCACATTCCTTGCTTTCTCCTGCCTGAATCCTTCTCCTCGTTTTCGTCAGGGTCGTTGCTGAATTCCAATTAAATCCTAACCACGAGTGAGAACAAAGAGAAGAGCAACACAACCGAAGCAGACCTGAGCAGGTGACAACTGCACACCGCTGCTCTCATAGAAGGTCGTTTAAAAGTATCATGTCAAACAAATGAACTAATTACAACATGTCTTCAGTGAACCCTGGAGAGGATTTCCTGGCAGAAGAACTCTATGTCTAACATAAATCTAAAGACAGGAAGGATAGCTTGTACCCAAAGCTGCTCCTGCAGCTTTATCTGGAAAACAACCCAGCTTCAAAGGGGCGCCCTGAGAGCTTAAACTCAAGCAAATGCAAAAGCTTAAGTCACGAAGCATGAGCAGTAAAGGAGCACAGAAACAGTCAACAGAGCTCAGACTGGGTTCCCTCCTATGTCCTTCCCTCTTCTGTTGTTACACAATGTTGGAAAGAAGCACCTGATGTTAAAGGAAATGGATCCCTGCCAGTGGGGAGTTGCAGCAGGGTCATGCTCGGAACAGCACCACAGAGGAGAAAGCACCAACATTACTCGTGCCTGCTACACTCCTGACTGCAGCAGGGGCTTCCACAGACCAGCCAGCAGTCTGCAAATGGATTTATTGTTCCTCATTTCCTGTATTTATTCCTGTATTCCCTGTATTTATTATTGCTCCTTTCATGGCTGTGCTGTTGGTCTTTCTGATCTGTGTGATGAAACCTGTGAGGAGGGGAGTTACAGTGAGCATTAGTCTGTCTGCTCACATGTGCCACCACTAAATCAACCACTCCAGCACTCACTGGAAATCTCCCTCAGCACCTTTTTCACCTTTTTCTTGGCTCTGCTCAGTTTATAGCACAAAAGGGAATAAAATACAAGCCTTAAGTCTCTGTGCCAAGATTTGTATTGGGTGCCTGGGAAAACAAACAATTCCAAGGGATGAATGAGCATTTTGGGATGGTACAACTGTTGCACAGCACCATGAACAGCTTGTTACAGGAGGGGCAGTACTTTCTAAACTATTTCAATAGATCTTCCTTGTACACATCCCTATATACTTCTTAAAATAGCTTGAGGAAAAAAAAATAGCAGATGTCTTTACTGAATTGTTGATCCTTTGATAACAAAGCGAGCAATTTCTGGAACAGCCTGAGGGAAATTCACATTGGGTTTTAAGCAATAAAGCAAATTAGCACCATAGCTTGAAAGGTTAACAGACAGAATAATCCCATGTAATAGTAGGGGAAGAAGATGAAATGATTAAAAAAATCAATTTGTTGCTATCTTGTGATGTTGTTTGTTATCAATGATAGCATAAAATCACCTCCTCTGCATTCCATAAAGAATTCCTGCACACAGAGTATGCATGACTGCCTCTACCCTGGGCAGGTGGTGCGGAGGATGGACAAGGCAGGTGAAATAAAGGCATGGAGACACCAAGGGAAGTGGGACAGAGTGGCTGTGGGGACACCACAGCCAGAGCTACAACCTTTGAGTGCACAATGTGAGGCCTTACCTGTGACCCACAGAGCCTTCCAAAGACACCCAGCAAAACACAGCTGAACCCCCTGCCCCAAATGCCCATCTCAGGCATCTGCAGAGAGCAGTGATGTGCAGACCAAAGGCCTCTGCTCTGTCACACTGATGCCTTGGGGAGGCTGACCTGGAACAAAGACTGGACAGAGCTGGAGAATAAAGTAGATAGTTACTGAAGGGCCTTTAAGGATACACCTTGGGCAGCACAAGAGCCTGGCCAGGGCTACACCCAAGGTGGACCCAAAATGGTCACAAAGTGGATGGCAGGTCATGAGGTCTCACACTTTTGTAAGTTTTGGTGCATTTGCATGTTGGAGTTTAATTGTCCAGTTACAGCTTCAGGTTGTGAGGTCCCATCCTTCTTGTTTTCTCCCTTCAGTCCACCTTTGTTTATGTTTTTGGGCCTGAAAACTTGTAACCATTGTCTTTGGTCTGCAGCAGGAAAAGGATTGGTTTTGTCTCCCTACTCTGTGAAGAGAGCTGAGTGACACTGAGGGTGAGTGCACCCTTAGGCAGCACAGAATCTGAAAAACATGAAAGCTAAAATATAGGCAACAACACAATATCAGAAAGGGTTCCTCAGTCCTCAAGCACAGAAAGCCTTGCTTCTTCTGAGGGCTGGTGGTCAAGGGGAAGGGACCAGAAGGGACCAGCTCGTGGATGCTGTGAGCTGGCGAGATGTCACACACACACCAAGCCTTCCAAGGGGGGCAGTTTACTGTGCTCCATATCTGGGCTGTGCTTGGTGGCTAAGCTGGCTCACTTGGAGATAGTTAGGTGCCTTTGCAAACAGGTACTGCTCTCATAGAGATGAGCAAGCTTTATCCATGCTCTGAGTCCCCCAAGAGCTCTGTATGTGCTTCAGCAAGTGCTAGAGCTGTGCTAATGCATTCTGACACAGGGTGTTACTGAACAGACACAGCTCAGGCTCTGTGCTGTGGGCAGGAGCAGAGCAGACTCCTACAGACCTGCCAAAGGCTGCAGACACAACTCCAGCCACCCTGCAGTTAGCAGTGTAAGCACATCTCCTCCAGAGGAGCCCGGCTGATTAATGCTCCGGCACTCCTTCACTGAAACACCAGGCAGAAAATGAGACAGAGCCATTCTTCTCTGCAAACCATGTAACACCCCATCATTACTCAAAACACCTTCAGAGTTATCACCTCCCACTTCCTGTCACCACAGCCTTTCCCAAGAGAAGGCATATGCACAAGAGCAAAAAAAGCAGGCAATCTCCATTCTCCCTAGAGCCCATCAAACACACCCTAGAGCAGACCCCTCCCATCTTCCCACCACAGCTCACAGGGGTTGTCTGACTGTCAACACAACACTGAATTCACATCACCTTTCCCTCCAGGCCCCTGAATCTTCCTTCTCAACAAGCACTTGAAAGGATAATGGGCATAGCCACCACAAACACTTCCCCTCCACCACTTTCCACAGGGCTTGGCTGAGCCAGCTTTACTTGGGAACTCTGGGCAACCAGGATGAAGATAGAACAGAGGCTGTCCTGTCCTACTGCTGTAACTGTGAGGGACCCTCACCCTGCAGTGCCTGGCACTTCCCAGCAGCTCCCTGTGCCCTGACCATGTTTCAGCTCACTGGACTTGGGGGCTGGGGATGGAGGGGACAGCTTCAGCTCCTCTGTGATTCCAAGATACCAGCTCAGCAGCTTCAGAAATTCCCACCAGTGCTGATTTATTTCAGTCCGTCTCAAATAATAGAGAGCATCTTGATCAGACACGTCTGTGACACAATGGCCCTTTAAGGCAATAGGTTGATTATCTTTGCCTTCAGTCAAACAACTGGCAGTCACAGAATTACTGGATATTTACTGGTCTCCATGCCAGGGTTTGAAAAGCTATCTTGTCTGGAACGTGTAACAGTTTGGTTTTCCACATGGATGATTTTACCATATCTGAAACTGCTTGTTCCATCACCCCACAGAAGTTTGCAAGTCACAGTGTGAAAGGTATTCTCTTCCTTAATGAATAAAATATGCTTGTCCTGAAGAATGTTTGTATAACATGAAGTCTCAAAACATGGGGGTTTTTTCCTTTTTTGGATTTATGTTTTAGAATGAAAAGACTACAAGCATTGCCTCTCATGATGGAAAGAGGAAAGAATTAAAAAAGGGAGGCAAAGAGTACAGAAAACTCCGCAGGTGGGAGAAAAGAAGACGTTTCATTCAGCAAAACCAAGACTAAGTGCAAATAACAAAAAAGTGATGAATGACACATCTCATAACGTGACATAGTAGGCACAGGTTATGGACAGTGGCAGCTTCAGAAATGGGAATCTGCCAAGAGTTTTGTCCAGTTCCACACGCAAGAATGAAGAGTTTGAAGGCTCACAGGTGGTTGTAGGGGCTGGACCATCCTCTCTCAGGCCCCTGTTCTGCCTGTGATGTTCACAGCTGCACTGGACAGGTTGGTAAGGGGTCCCAAAAAGAGAGAAAGCCTTGAACAAAACAGTGCAGGGATAGTTTTAATCCTGCCTTTTCCCCTCCTTGCTTTGGGCACCAGGTGGGCAGAAGAGACCAAAAGGGAGCCCATGGCAGCTCACTTTCATCCAAAGGATTATGTTGCCCTGAAATGGCTTTTACTTGGACCAGGACCACCAGCCAGCAGTGCCCCAGCCTCTCTTCTGTCCTGGTTGTACTGGAGCCACTTTGGGATCTCACCATTCCTTATTTCTTTATCTTAAGGCTGTTTGCAATGAGACTTCTGTATTTAGTGCTCTTTTGTGGTGGGATCCTGCCTGAAAGCACATGGTTGTGTGAGTACCTGTTCCCCTAGCACATCTTCAAAGCCTTCCACATCAAAAGGTGCAGGAAGGCCTGTTCTGAGCAGGGGCTATGAGGCAAACTGGCCTTGTGCACCACCGCCCACATTTCCATTTCAGCTCCTGTGTGGAGTACAAAGAAACCAAGCAGCAGTTGGGTTCCTCTGGCACTTTGAACTCAGCGGAGCTGAATGTCCTGCTTGCGCTTCTGGTTTGTTACAGAAAGACAAAGTTGTGATTTCCAGTGTGGAAATGAAGGTAAGGCCTTCCCAGGTGAGAAACCGTGTCTTTGATAAATCAGCAACAAAGAGCCATGCCAAGTGCTGGTCTAGTGCTTTTGTTTTAACATGGAAGGAGCACAGGTGTTAGAAACGAAAACGCTATAGGAATAATGCAACATTGCTAAGCCATCGTTCTGCCATCTGTCAAGTTTGCAATATTTTCAAACTGCTCTCAAGCAAATAGCTAAATCATCACATCACTCCTCCCATTATATAATCAAATAGAATACAATTGCTCATGCAGTACATTTAACCTCTATCAGGAGTTTGTACATTTGTGCAGAACCATAAACCAGTTGTTAGTGCGTGCCAGAAGAGTTCTGGCAGCCTTCCTAAGGATTTGTCAAAAAACAATCAGGGTCCCTATTGCAGCTAATGCAGAGCCAAGGCCAACTGGTGCTGGACATCACAACCCTGTCACCAGCAGCCTTTGCAGATAACAGGAATCCAGAGCTGGGGGATTTATTGCTGTGGACAAAAGCATCATGGCTTTCTTTTCCCAGCATCTCTGTCACTGGATGAGTACCACACTTTTTTCCCCACTACCCAAATCACCTCCTGGCCATTGGGCTGGGCGCTGACTGCTTTGGAGTGACCAGGCAATGTTGTGATTCAGAGTCCCAGTGAGGCCTGAATCACAGAATCACAGAATCACAGAATCAGCCAGGTTGGAAAAGACCTTTGAGATCCAACCTGTGACCCAACACCAACCTGCCAACCAGACCATGGCACTGAGGGCCACATCCAGTCTTTCTGTAAACACCTCCCTGGCAGCCAGTTCCAATGCCCGATCACCATCTCTGGGAAGAACTTTTTCCATCACGTCCACCAAATCTTGAGTGCAGGAATTAAGCAGGAGAAAATAGCTGAGCTCATTGCTTTTTGTTTTCTCTCTTCTCCATGAAACCAATGGAAGCAGTTTATTTGTGTCCTACTTTCAATTTAAAAAATTATTATTTTTAAGTGTTAAGGAAGCAAACGTGGAACGAGCCATGCCAGTTACTGTTACCTGTGGATTTTACACTGTTCTATCCATCTCAGAAAAATAGTTAACTAACTCTTTATTCTGTAAGCTCTTCACATATCTGCAATTTTCTGCTTTTCTGCCCCCTTGCTGATACAATTTTATCTTACAAGTTTATTGACAGTAAATACCACAAATTTTTAGCTTCTCAGAAGGAAACCCTGGTGCTTTGGACCCTGCTAAAGCTGTGGCTCTTCAGAATGACAAAAGCTTTGCATAATGTGATACTATTGAATATTAACAACTTGAATATTAATAATTAAAAGAATGCAAAGCAATAGAAGCATTTTCCAGATTATGACCACCTGTGGATCACCAACAATTAGAAGGAGGTTTGAGCAGAAGCTTGGACATAAGCAAAGCTTTGAAAATAAAAAGGGTGGAGAAGTTAAGAAGGGAGGAAAAATTTTTTCATGGCAATAAAAGAAAAAATCTGGCAGTGTGATTGAAGGAGAACCACAAGAGCTGATTTGATACAAAGAATGCTTCAGTTTTGCTTTAAACACTGTAAACCATAAGGGCAGGCCTTCTTCTGGTACACCCCCAAAAGCTTTATTTCTTACAGAAAAAGTAACGGCAATATATTGTAGATTATGGTTTTAACTAAGAAAGATGTTGGACTGACAGATCAAAATCACCTCTGACTGCTGGACTATTGCAACAACCAAGACTGTTCCATCAGAGGGATCAAGAAAAGGTGAAAATAAATGTGCCTAAAGGGCAAGATGTGCTAAAGCCAAACCAGAGTAGAGCTGGAAACTGAAGCGGCTCTATCTTTACTGAAAAACTGGCAGAGGCTAAAATTAGCTAGTTTGAGGAGAAGGAGATAGGCAGGAGGCTCCTGAGGATCAAAGCCAGGCCTGATAATCAAAGAAGAAAATAAAAAATGGTCAAGCCAGCAGTAGAAAAACAGTGGCTACCATGGATGTCAAACATCAGTCCACTGCTTTTAGCAAAGTGCTGCTTTCATCAGATAAGGGTCTGCGTTGGAATGTTGGGGTGCAGAATCAAAATAGCCAAATTCATTCCCACCCACAGTGCCAAAGGCCATCTTCCACAGTAACATCACCTTAGCATTTCAAAATCTATGCATGCATGTGAATATCACCACCTGTGTCCTAAAGCAGCTTTTTGGTCCCTGGTAGCTCAGGTGTCTGCAAGACTCTTCACCCTGAAGAAGAGCCCAGCCTGTCTCTGTGTTACCAGGACAGATAACATGGCACAGTGGAACCACCAAGAAAAAGGTCACTTGTTCAAAGAAAACTGCTTTACATGGACTAACAAAACCCCAAAGCACAGCAAACAAACTTCTGTTGCTCCTGGGCTCTTCAAAAAGCTTTTTAAATGCACTTCAGGGCTCTGATAGATGAAAACCACAATATATTTTCAAAAAACATTTCACCCTGTCACATCACACAGGGAGTGCAATGCACAGGATAGATGTCATGGCACCAGAGCGGCTAAAACCAGAAATGCAGAGGTAACATTTAATCCTTCTGCAGCAAAGGGAAGTTTTGCAATGGAACTTCAATGGATGTGGAACTAACACTTGCAAGAGTACATTTGGGAGCTTCACCCCTGCGGCACAAATTAGCAAAAAGGGAAAAAAAACACCAAAACAAAACCAAAAATGGAAAGAGCACTTTTTTTTTCTGAAGAGGGTCAATAGATTTTGTGTGTGTTAATGTCTGTGGGCTCCTGAGCTCATTACCAGCTCTGTCATTATATCACACTACCTGCTTGCCACTCTCTCACCAACAGAAATTTTTATATTTCAAAAAGGGGAGAAAAAAAGGGAAGCCAATTAATAAACAAGAGCAACTTTAACTTGTAATGTTTAACCACTCCAGCTAAATGCCTGTAGTGCTACTCACTGCCACTTTTCCCACATGTTTTTTAATGAGCTCCAGGAAGAAATGAGTCCCAGGCAGGATGGAGCGTATGAGACACAAGCTGAGGAGCAGAAGATGCCACTGCTGCCTTCAGGGTGCCTTGTCCAGCTCTTCCAAGCCACAAAAGGTTTTGTTTGTGGCAGCAGCCTGAACACAAGTGATGCCAGCAGGGACCTTCCTGCAGGAGCAAATCCCAATGGAGAGATTTGGCTGAATGGGGCAGTAAAAGTGTGGGGCACCAGCACTGACATTCTGCTCCTGCTCATCTAGGGTGAACCTGGCACAGCTTCTGAAAATAAACAGCTCTCTCATGTTTCCTTTGGTTTCTAAATGCCTTTTTTAAAAAACCTGTGGCCTGCATCCTTAGCAGATGGATATTTGCATAGCTCCCTTATAACCAGTGAACCATGTCTATTTACACCAGATGAACATCTAGTCCCACTCTTTCAATGGCCTTCCCCATTTCAGATGGTCTGGAAAATTAAGATTTCTCAGTTTTGAATGCATTCCTGAACCTCTCTTCTTTCTAATGTGTCTATCCTCTCCTCCTTTTCCTTTCCATTTTAACCCACAATTTTTCAGGTCATTTAGTTCAGAATGCAAACACAGATGAGTTATTAGGAGTTGAACATTGCCAACTGTGCATGTAATGTGACTTTGTTTCACAGGGAGTAATAACCATATCCACACTAACAAAAAATAAGGACTCGCAGCTCACAAAGACATGATCCAACAGGAAAGGCCTCAGCAAGTGCTCTTTTGCCTAAAAACTTGTTGGGACTTTTTCAAGTACTTTTGAGCTGAGGATATAAGCTGAGAGTAGCTAAAAGGATGAGGACAGTAGAACAACCTATAATTTTATGTACAACCACCACTACATCACCAGGATGGAGGGAAAAAAAAAAAAGTATCATCTAGAGGGGAAAGGGTAATAATAAGTGTTCTTCAATATGTCAAATACAAAACACTGCAGAAATGCTGAGGTCTGGAAAAGGGCTAGGCTAAAAGGGAAAGGGCCATGGTCACACAGGATTGGAGAAAGTAAGAGCTGACCCCTAAAAAAACTGTCTCTTTTTTTTTTTTTTTTTTTTTTTTTTAGGACAAGCTGATCCTGCAGGCTCAGGATTTAACTTATTTTTACTGCTGCTTCATTAGTTCTTCCATTTTGCCATGACAAGTAAATGATTTTTGCAAAAATGTACCATGACAAATCTGCCCCTGCAGGTGGTTTTAGACACCCTGCAGGTGGTTTTACACACACTACATTCATGAAAGACTTTGATCTCTCTATAGTTTTTCTCCTTGTGTTATGTTTTCAGGGTTTTGTTTCTTGTCCTCCCAAAGAAAGAGTAAAGGAGAGAAATACAGACATTGAGAACTAGTAGGTAGAACACCATCCAATACTGTCCCCCTGAACCAAGAGACACAGGGCTGAAGGAGGGTTTGCAGCTGATTTCCCTCCTGTTCCACCTCTTGTAACTGCAACTTTATTACTCTGAATCCCTCGTAATTACTAGATACATTCCCTAGCATAATTACTACCTGATACCTGGGATATATGAATGGGAATAACAACAGCTGTTGCACAGAGGCTGGGAAGAGAAGATGGGGGGTGAGATGGACTTTATAAACAGTTAAAACTTCTGAAGATTATTCCTTTTGAAGCTAGACATACATTTTAATCAGCTACTTTCATCATTATTCATGAATGAATTATTAATTAGTCCTCTTGACTAAAAATATAATTTCCAACTTGCTGCAAAAATACACACGCACACACAGAGACAAACATGAAAAAATAATACAAGAAAAGGAAGATATTGCACATCATTAGCACCAGAGTGAAGGCTGAGTATTTGATCTCAGTTTAATTATGAATGCCTGGTTTAAAAGAACATTTCCACATCAGCAGTCACTAACGCTGCTGTGTGCACTTGGGTGTAAGACGAGTGAAGAGCCCGTGCTGGCAACAGCTGATTTTTCAGCAGCTTCACTCCCTGTGCTGCTGGGGGTCTGTGCATAAGCACCTGCACAGATATAGCCCTTGCTAAAATGCCTTTTGTCTTGCAGTTTCATATTCAGAACTGGGAAAAATCCAGCAACTCAACCTTGAGGCTGTTTCTGGTTACAGGGCAACCCAAGGCTTCAGCCACCACAGGAACCCCAAAGGGAGGGGCAGCCTTTGACCCCAAACTTGTGCGGGCACAAGGAAAAGAAAAGGGAAATCCAAAGAGGAGCGCCAGCACTGAAAAAGAAAAGGGAATTCCTAAAAGGATTACTGCTGGTTTGCTTTACAGGTGGAGAAGCAAGGTAGGAGCAGCAGAGATAACTCACCCACATCAGAATAAGGTGTGAGCCCAAGATCTCCCAAGGAAAGCCTATCAGGCTGCATGACATCTTTCCCTTCCTTATTTATCTAACCACCTAGAAGGGAAAAACCCTCCAGAGCATGCATATTCCTTCCCTCTCTGACCCCCCCTTTCCTCAGACTGTCACCTACAGCTAATCTGGCCAAGTTGGAAGTGAAGTTTCCCCATCAGGGCACCCGAGATGGTTCTGCAGTGACCAGTGCCACGTTTCCTATCGTGCGCCACCATCCACCCAGGACACATCTCCATGGTGCCCTTTGCTCCCAGAGCTGCTGGGAAGGATGGAAGGCAGTATTTGGGAGCCAGCAGCCACAGAGGACTCTGATCAGCTTGCAGGGTCTTTTTTTCCCCCCCATAACAAGAGAGACAATGAACAATTGTGCCTTTTTGTTACCTGAATTGGCTTCCTTGATGAGCACATCCCTTCAGAACCCGCTGCAATGTTAATTTCTGAAATGATCAAAAAGCTTCTAAACTAAGGAAATGCTGCACACTCAGGGAAAGAGGAGAAGGGTTCAGAGGAATTGGAAATGACTTGTTATTCTTCAAAAATCTGGGCCATCCTCCCAATGCTGTTATTTTTAAACAGTTTGTGTTTTAAGTACATGGCGCTACGTAAACAGTTGCAGAGCTAATAAGGTTGAATGACTCCAAAAAGCTCTTGTTTTGCCAGAGGCCTTGAAAAAAATTTAACCAGCAAGTTTCAAACGCCCTGTTTGGGCTACTTTATCTGTTACTGTATTACACCTCTGCCTCAAGCCTGCTCCAGGAAAGTTGCAGTTTCTTTACAAGTGTTTCTCACAACCAGGGCTAACAAACAAAAGTTACCAATGCAAAAGAACTCTAAGACAAAGCTTTCACCTCAGCTTACCAGAAGAGGCCACTGTCAAAGATGTCCTGTGATAAACACACCAGGGAAAGGGGATTTTGCACTTGATTGCAGAACAGCAACCCTTCCCCTGCACAGCAACAGGAGATGGATTTTTTAAAAATCAGGGAAGATGCTTGCAGCGGTATCTGCGGCACTGGGATGCTTTTGCAGCTCAGGACCAAGATGGGCTTCTCTCTCACCTTCTCTCCTCTTCCAGATTCCCTTGGAATCGTGTACAGCTCTGCCTTCAGACCTCCATGGAGATTTTGCTCCCTCAGGTCCAATCTTTTGGGCCGTGCTCTTTCAGCTCATTTTTAGCCTTTTGAGCTCAGCAGGTTTGTGGATCTTGCTCCAGTGCCCACCCCTGACTCTGATTTACCTGTGGATGCCCCCTGCTCACCCAGGAGTGTCCCTGGGGAGAGCTGCCTCAGGCAGGCTCAGTGCTGGCTGTCCTCATGGAGCACAGGGAGTGTGTACCACATTCAGGTCAGGCTTCTCCAGAGGGCAATCACACACACATCGCTTGGGCTGCTATTAATATTGCATTCATTTGCCAGCTACAGTAGTTTCCCCTTGAGAGATCATTAATGAAATACCACCCAAATAAGCAGGATAACTGGGAAAGTGACCAAACTACAAAACAAGTTTAATTACCTTGGTATTATACCTTTGCAAGCACCAGTTTTGAACTGGAGAATTCTATAAAGTAAAGCTTTGATGATGCTGAGGTCTATTGTTTCCTATGTCTTGCGATTTTAGTTACTTCTCTGACTTCACACACACATTTCCTCTATTTTCTTTGGAAGAAAAATGTAAGTGGGTGTTAATGGAGAGTTGCTGGGAGGATTTGAGCAAAACTTCTCCAGCAGAGATCACTATGGTGGAATCACCTTGCCAATATGCAAATCTCACCTTAAATTCAATGCTACACAGAGTGGTGACTCTTCCATGGATAAACAAAAAGATGAGATTATTCAGTTAGCTAAACTAAATTTCTTTTGAAGCTAAAATATAATTTTTTTCAATAGGTAGCGTATGAGACTTAAACTAACCCAAATAAGAAAAGCACAAATGGCATTTCAAATGAGATCTACCCATCACTAAAGAAATGCATTTCCAGCTTTTATACTGAACACTTTTAAACTTAAATAGGACTTCTTGTAAGTATCCATAAAATTACATGCTGTGTGTGTGCATTTCTTGGTGTATACAAAGTTTATTTTACAGAAATTTCTATTGAAACTACAATAGAAATAAACATGTAATGCTGAGGCCAATTCATGCCTGCCTTAATTCTTGGGGGAAAAAAAAATAAAAATAATAAAAAAAAAAGTGCATATGCAGATGTGTATCTGTTAAAATTTCTTTCCTGTTGAAATTGTTCTTGGTTTCAGACTTGCAATTAATTTACTGCACAGTAGGCCCTACCAAACTGTACTCTCTTGAAGCCTAACAAAGGGAAAATGGAGTAGATTTCTTATACAGAGAAGAAGCTGAAAGGTAAGCACTTCTTCTGCCAAGACAGAAAGTCAGTCAATAACTGATTCTTCGATGGTTCACTAAAAAAGCTGAATCTTTAGTGACAGAACAGTGAAACCATTTTGAAAATATACAGATTTAAAATCAGATGGCCTAGAACAAGGGACAATAAGAGACTGACACATTAAATAAAGAAATAATTGTTGGAGTCTGCTCTAACGCTTAGTGTGACTTCAATCATCTTCAGGAACACTTGCAATGCACAGCAAAATCAGGTCCAGAGCAGATTTGCATAGAGGAGCTTCTTTACGGTGCTCATGAGGCATTTCTTGAGTCACAGCAATTTCTTGAGGCACCGACCAAGACAGAGACCTGCACGGAACCCTCTCTGCCCTCCTGCCAAAGCTACACTGAACTTGGGAACAGCCAAAAGAAAATGCAAATTATGGGGCTGCCAAGGGCTGAACCCCACCTGAAGAGCCAACACAACCTGTAAGATGGTTCAGGAAGCAGTTTCAGTAACACCAGGGCTGTCAAAGGGTCAGGAAGCAGGGCTCTGTGCAAAGGGGGGGTCTCAGCATGGCTACCCAATGCAGCAGCCTGGAGTGTTGTGTCTGGTTTTACTGACAAAATCTGAATAAAATGAACTGAATGAGGTTCAGAAAGGAGCCGTAATGACTGGATAAATCATGATTTATTGTGAAAGGCTCCTGAATCTCCATCCACTCTCTTTTCTGCAGTAGAGCTAAGTGCTGGCCTGATCACAATCCACACACGCCAAGACAGGGAAGAGACTCTGGGTAGGAAAAGGCTCATCATTCTAGCAGTCAAATAAGCTGGACATGACCAGTAACACTACAAGAATTCAGGCAAGAAAACTCCTTGTGCTCTGAATGGAAAAAAATATCAGCCAGCCCAGCAAATGGCCAGGGCTGAGGCAAAGCTCCTTTGTGGAAGCCTTCCTTCAAAAACCAGACAAGCATTGCCAGTGCACACGGATCAATGGCCATGTTTTTGGGCTGTTTCACATAGGAGATGTAACTGCATAAATCACACCCTTCCCACAGTGAGATGGTCTTTGGAAACTGTGGGGTCACACGAGGCTCAGCCCTCTAAGAGCCATAGGATTTGAAACTGAAATATGCAAATAATAATATCAAAGTGGATGGACTGCTTCTAGAGGAAACTTTTGACCAGACTGTGCTCACACCCTGCAGGGCTCTGGGGTCAGCACCTCTGCAGCCCCATGCTGTGTGGGCAGGGCTTTCAGCAGAGATCTGGGGAAATTTTTCATCAAGGACTTCAGTGACGCAAAATCCTGCCAGAACACCACCAACACCGACTGCTTTGGAAAATCCTGCCCTACGTGCATGAGCATTCATTTGTTTCATCCCACTTTTACTATGTAACATGCCTTAAAACATTGCCTTGGGGAGCCTGAAAATGTATTAAAGTGATTACACAGAAATTTATGCAAATTGCTATGGTAATTTCAAAATTACTTAATTCTATAAAATGCCTGCAGTTTTTAGTGTCCTGTTCCAAGCTGGCTCTTGAAACCATCCTTCAGAGGTGTGAATGCACAAAGGCGGAACAAGTGTCTTTCACGTAATGTCACAGAAGCACAAGGGAAGGAAACACACACCTTCAAGGAAGCCTGAAGCATTTGCAGAGGACAGGAGGCAGCATCTCCTCATTAGGGCCCAGAAGTACTTGAGAAATGAAGAGGGACAGAAACACGTGGGGCTCAGTGACTGCTGTCCTCACATGACCATCACCCCCAGCTGCATCTCTAAGAGCAGTTTATTTTTCTGCACCTCCTTCCATTAATTTCCTAGCTCCTCTGCAGAGCACAACTCACCATTTCCAAATTTGGACTGGAAGACAGTGAATAACAAAAGTTTGTTCCTTTGCTTTCCTCAAACCAGGTTTCATGGCCAAGTCCAAAACAGGTACCCCGGGAGGAGATGTGTACCTGCACCAAACCTGTTGCTGTTTCTGCTATGGGATATTTCCTGTTTACAGACCATAGTTCCCATTCCTGGACACCCTGTGAGGGGTTCCTCCTGCTTTCAGACAGGTTTGCTGTTAGCCATTGCTCATCCAAAAGTGGCCTGTCCTTGGGGAGCAGTGAAGCAGGATGGAGAGAGGCTAAGGGAAGCACAGGGAAGCCATGGGAGTCCTAAGGGGGTGGCACTCACTCAGGGAGGAGGGAAAACACTTGACTGCTTTCAGAGAAACAGAAGGAATGAAAAGGATCCCCTAGACTGCTGCAAGTCTGAATGATAGGTCTGCATAACTGGGGGGAGGTTCCACACCTCGTAGCTAGAGTCCAGTTGACATAGCAATTCCCTCTGGCCTGAATTTCTATGAAGTCCAAATTCTGACTAACAGTGCCTAAAGGATGAACTCACCATTTATGATTACTTAGTCATGATTGTCTTGATGGAAAAGAATCTAAGAAACATTCACACGTTTTGAATAAATCAGTTAAGAAAAGAGATTTTATTGAGCAGCACATTAAAGCAGATGGGCACAGTGGAATAACTTTCCAGCCTTAATTACTAAGGAAACAGTGACTTGCTTTCAATTTTAAAATATACACAGTAATAATTCACAGAACACAGAGCATCTTGTGGCCTCAGTAAACTCCAGGTCTGGCTGACTGTGAACCACCAGTTCAGTGTGTCTTGCTAATGCTCAGAGTATGCTTTTAATATGCTAAATGTATCCCTAAAAGGATACTAAAAGCCTTACATTAGCATATTCTGGATGATCTTTGAATATACGAGCAGTGCAAGAGAGGCAGAGATTCGCTGTCATGGCCTAATTAAAAACAGATAGCATAGCATATTGACCTAACAAAAGTAATTTTTTCATCTCAACTTATTTCTGCTGTCCTTGTTTAGTCCTTTGGCTGGAGCCAGCAAACTGCTGAACTGAACTCCCTTTAACAGCCTTTGGGGTCACAGTTTTTCACCTCAACCTACATATTTGGCTAAAACTTCTTTTGGACCCTATCTATCATGAGAAAAGTAAATCATTACATAATTTATACCTTTCTATTGCCACAATTAGAATTTTTAAGTACTTTCTCTCCATTTTTCTCCTTTTGTACTTTTTCAAGATGCAGACATCCACTGTCCTCTTTGTTACACACCCGTGGTTTAAATCCCTGCCCTCAAGAGAACTGTGGCAGGGTTGTCTATTTTGTTTTTCTTAAACAGAGCCTCAAAGCAGAGGTGCATTACACTCACAGATGTCTTATCAGGCCCTGGCACTTCCCATAACCTTGTTTTGAAGTTCAGTTCCTTTGAAGGTCAGTCTCTTTGCTTGTATCTGGTGATTAAAAAAACCCCACTGGGATGAATGCTGACAGGCAACACAAGGAAAAACGCGCTGTCACGAACTCATCATTACATTACTATTATACACTGGTCTAATAATCAAAGGCAAAGTGAATTCTTTGCCTTCCTGCTGGGAACAGTGCTGGTGATGGCTGGTGTGTCCCGTGAGGTATGCAATCCAGGTCTGCATGCATGTGCCTCCTGAGCTGCTCACAAGGTGCTGCAACTCTGCTGTTAACTTTCAGGGATATTCTAAAGCAGATCTCAGGATTCTCACATATCAGAACTGGCTGAGAGTGAAATGTTCCCTTCACAGCTCGGAACTATCAGACGTGGAAATCACAGGCAGCAATAATCTTCAACCCCTGGCACAGAAAACCACATTTTCAATTCCTGCTTAAAGTGCTACTGCTTGCTCGTATGCCAGAAATGTCTCTGGCAAATGACAGAGGCTTGCCTACACTGAGCTGCTTTCTATTCTATTTTAAAATAATAATTTTCCCTTTTCCAGTGAGAAAATAACACCTTAAAGGGCTCTATCCTGCCCAAGTAAGGCAAAATGTACATTAGATTCAGCAAGTCAAGAATGCGCCTGTAATATTCAGGTTTATGTTCTGCCTGGGGACCTGTGGATGGGTACCTTTAGTTTTTTTGCAGTCTGAAGCCTGAAAACCTGCCAAGCTCTCTGAATGCTGTACAAGCACACCCTTCAGTTCCACTAACAGTGTTCCAGTTACACTCCAGCACCTTCCCGTACTTACATGCTGTTACAAAGACAGCTGATTCCACTTTCAGCCTCAACCCCAAACCTAATCCAGCCTTGCAGGCATGAAAAGCTCACTGGGTTGCCTAAAATTAGAGGTCCAGAACTCAGCTTCCTGGGCATAGTGTGACACAGAGATACAGAAGATGAGAAGTGTGGCTCTTCCCTCCATGGTAGGCAGCTACTGCGAGCAGTGGGCAGATGCAATGCCCATCACAGGCACTGACCAAGGCAACCAGGCCTTTGCTGACTTACACACTTTCCAGAGGCTATTTTTGATTCTTGCACATAATGCAGCAGCACTCAATATGAAATATAAAGAATAGCCCAATACATGTGATGAGGAGTAGGGAAGGCAGATGTGTTTTCTGCAAATGCCATCCACCCCCCAAAGAATGAACTGCTTTGAAGCAGCGGAGAAAGCTGGGGAAATCTTACAATTATGGAGATTTTTTTCCCCTTCTCCCTGACATAATGAGTGTGGCCTGGCTGGTCTGAACTTCACAGGACCTGCCACTGAAGTACACAACTGCTGTTCACACTAGAATTGCCTGATAAGTGATTAGGCTCAGCATGAGCGATAAGATGAGGACACAAACCACGAGCAAGACTCACGCTCCATGGTGCCAGGGATGCCCACGCAGCAGGACCATGCTGGATCAGCTCCAGTTGACCTTGGGGGAACTCCCTGTCCTGGCCTGCACAGACCTTGGGATTTGTGAGTGTGGGTTTGTGCTGTCCCCTCCTGGAGCCACTGTGGTGGAGCTGCCCGTGCTCCGGCAGGTGCTGCTCTCGCCTGCTCCAGCAGCACCAGGATCATGGAGCTGACTGCCAGCAGCCACAAGTGTCCTTGGGCTGAAAGTGATCTCCAAACAAAACGCCTGTGAAGAGTGGGAATTCCTGAAAAAGGCTCTTCTCTTTGCTTAGGGTTCTTGTTAAGTGGTGTCTATTTCTGGACAGATTACAAACACTGAAGACAGTTGTTGCCACATTTAAAAATAGCCCTGGAGGAAGGCTTAACTGTTCCCTGACCAGCAGCAAATTGTAACTGCTATTACTAGATCAAAAAAGGCAATTATTTAGCAAATCCTAAAAAAGAATGAAAGGATCAGGAATATCTCCATGTGGTATGACTTTAGAAGTGTCACCCCCACCCAGCCCTGAGTCTGCACCCAAGCAACTATCCCAGCTTTGGAGCCCTGGAATCAAATCCCCAATTTATTACAATGCTGTAGCAACACTAATTGCAGTGGTTCACCACTCACTTATGAACCTGTGAGAACAGCAGGAAAATGTTCTTGTGTTAGAAACCTCCAGGAACTTCCATTCACCCTGTATTGAATTTTGCAGCTCATTTAAGCTGTGGCTCTAACACCAGGCATTTGTTTGCAATCCCTGTTTACAAGCAGAAGGTGTAACCTGCTTTAAAAAATAATGTTCAGTGGAGCTGCAGGACAGCAAATTCAGCAAGGGCAGCATCCTGAACAAAGGCTTGTACACATACATTGTGATAGCACCCTCTAAGATGTGGATTTAAGGTGGTGCAATCACCACATCAACATCTCTGGGGATGGTCTTACAGAGGTATGGACACAGTGTCTTTAATTCCATACTTGAGAAATCAGGGAGAGCTTTCATCTCTTAAATAAATTCTCCTACTGGAATTTAAATGACAGTAGGAGCCTTACACAGGTCTATCTTCAATGGTTTAAAAGTTTATCCAAGTCATGCTGGCTGCTGTTCTGAGAAACTTCACTTCCGAGCTCGGTGTCACACCCTGGGATCACTTTTCCAGCCAAGCTGCTCTGTGTGCACAGTTACACACACAAGTGCATCCACCCAAGGTGGGAACCCAAAGGAAGTATCTTCCAGCCTCACGCTCTCAGCATTCCTGTCAGACTCACACGGTGCCATTTGGCCAAGCAGCTAAACCCAACTCCCTTCAGTTTGCAGTGAGAGCAACGCTAGCCTGTGACTACAACACTCCATCTTCTCTGCCCTCCTGGCTCTTCGTATTAAATATAATGGAACCATATGCTTAGGGACTATTTAAAATACCTTTCCAGGAATAGTCTCAATGAAATGCTTCCCTTCCTATGATCACATTTTACAAAGGTCTTTTTGAACTGTGAGGTTTTCAAGCTTAGCCTGGCCTAATACCAGGGGAGGCACAGCTCCACGGCATGTGGGTGTTGCAGCAGCCCTCTTGTTAGAGGGTAGAAATGAGCCCAGACACAGACTCCTTGTTCATCACAGCATGAAAAGGGCCCTGGTTTATTCCTCTTTCCAGCTCAGCCATCCTCACTCCAACCATTCCCTGACTCTGGCTGCAGCAGCTCCTGCTGGAGCTTTCCCCTGCAGCCTCTGCCTACTGGTTATTCCCTGCTGAACTCTGCCTGCAGGGATCAGTGTGCAGACTGTGACTGCAGGGATCAGTGTGCAGGCTGTGGCTGCAGGGATCAGTGTGCACACTGTGACTGCAGGCTTTTACCCAGCCAGACTGTGACTGCAGGTTTCACCAACAGGCCCTGACTGCACACCCACACTGACCTCACTACAGGGATTCTCTCTGCCCAGGATCCTGCTTCTTCACAATCATCATGATGCTCAAAGTTCCTCCTCCATGATGATCCTCCCCTCAACCACCTAACCCACTCACACTTACCTTTATTGGATACAGCCATGGCTCATCAGGGCCAGGCTGTATTGGGTAATTAACACAGCTGTTACTGATCAGGGGCCAGGTCACCTGTATTCCCTTCTCCTACATGAGGAGTGGCTGGCAGGAATACAGTGTTGGAGTCACATGCATTTCCAGATACATCCCACTCAACAGCTCTCACCCCAGCCCTGCACAGCACCTGGAAAACGGATGGAAACAGCTTCCTCACGTAGATTTGATGAAAAATATAGCAGCAAGAAAAAGTGATTAGGATGCCAGGTAGGTGTGGGACATTTCAGCTGTGGAAACTTAAGGCAGACATCCTTTCTGGCCAGGTCTTTATCTTGGATACAATACACCTGTGGCTTTCAGAAAAAATTTCAGGAGATGTACTGCATACCTATGCTTTTTAAGATATATACACATTTTAAAATTCAAGTATGATCAGTAAGGAAAAGTTTTAAAGCAAACCCTGTGCCTTTAGGTTGTGTGTGCAGGTACATAGACAAACCTTTCCTTTGGGCAAATGCTCATCTAACCTGATTCATGCTGTAATAATGTGCAATTTTCTTGGAGCCAAGCACTGAAGGATGTGATATTGCATAAGGAAATCCCTCATCTTCACTTTAAGTCATTCCTTTGTCTTGGGAAATGTAAAACAATTTAAAAATTAAAATAAATCACAGACTAATGATGAAAGGTCTCATCCAAAACCAGTGGGAAAAGCCAACTAATTTTATTTTATTTTGGCTTTATCTCAGACATTACTCTGATTCAAGACAAACTGCCTTGCTACGAACAAAGGACCAGAGGGCAGGGCAGCACTGGGGCAGCCAGCCCAGGCCAGGTCTCATGGAAAGAATTGCCAACTGGATTCAGGCAATTCCTGCTGGCAAGGGAGCAGGTTCCTGATACAAAACCTGACACAGCTCAAACTGGTTTCTGTAAAGGAAAGCAACTGTAAGTACAGCAACCTGTAAAGTATGGAGCTCATACATAAGTCAGGACAGAGTCCCAAAGATTGTAGGAACATAAAGAATCCTATAAAAGCAGGGGGAAGTTTAAAGAAATAGGAGAATCTTGAAAGCAAGGAAGTCTTTTGAACACAGAAGTGCTGTGGGCAACCAGGTACAGATTTACTACACTAAACCCAGAAACAGTCTGTCTTTTGACAGTATCAGAAGAAAATAATATCTGTGACCACAGAACACCTCCTTCCCTCTCAATATCCACACAATGCCAGGCTGGAAGTATGCAAGCAGTCTGCCTTATACTGACTGAAAGTTGAAAAGCAAGCCCTTCTTAAACGTGAATTATGTAATCAGTAAGGATAATGGAATACTGGGGTGGGACTCAAATCCTTATCCACTCCTTATCCTAGGAATCCTGTCAGGGACTGCCACTGCCTTCCTCCTCCCACAGCCAGGACAACATTCCTCTCCAGGAGGAGTGAGGAGCTGCCTTTCCAGAGAAGAGGAGGAAAGGGAAATAGCAAGGACAGAGCTACAGGTGTCTGGAACTGCAACACAAGCAAGAGACTTAAATTTCTTCTGAGTAGCTTCAGTGCTATTCCGGGACAGAGTGAACTGCTCAGCACTGGTGACATGCAGGAAATGACTCCATGGCAGTAATCTGAGCAATCCCTGTTTGAGTAGGGATGCCACTTTTGTCCCTCTTTTGAAGATCAGCCCGTACTCTGAGACACCAGCATCAAAATACATTAGGCAGGGCCAGCACTGGACTGAACTGGTTTGAGGCCATTTATGAATTTGTAATCCCTTTGAAACTGCAGGTTTTTTGGGGTTTTTGTTTGTTTGTTTTTGTTTGGTTTTTTTTTGTTTGTTTTTTTTTTTTTTAATGCTGCTTTGGTAATTGATTAATTAGCGTGTTTGCAGGAATAAGCATGGCATTTCAGGAGTATCCTAAAGGAAACATACCACTGTCATTAAATACTTGCCCTGCAGGAGGCTGGCACCCACTGTCTTAGATACTCCCCAGGAACTTCGCTTTCAGGGACTTGCAGGCTAAATTTGTTCTGCTGGCCAAACAAGGGTGGAGAGCACAATAAAGAGGGGCAACTTGCCAAAGGTCATTCAGGAATGGGGTGCCTGTACCTGCAGCCACATCTCTGGGGCCTCGGGCCAGTGTCTGCCACCTGGAAGATGCTCTCTGCCACATTTGATCACAGCCCTCTGCACAGTTTTTGACTGGAGGTGAGACAAATAGGCACAGCACTCTGAAGTGGCTATGAGCATATATTGAGGCTTATTGAGGCATAAATCCAGGAAGCCACGTGTTCAGGTGATTTCCAAGTTCACCTAAGCTTTATGAAACCTATTTTTTAGCCAAACAACTGTAAATGAGCAGTGTCTGGTGACATTTTATTACATTTTCCCTTATTATGCCTTAGTGGTAAATTGCTCTCGCCAATCAGTGTCGCAGTATCAGAGAGACTCTTACAGAGTCACCTAAAGAAACCAGAGATAAGAGATTTGACTGACTGTCTCTGCAAAATGGGCTTTTTTTAGTTTTTCAGTGCAGGTCAGAGTCCTGATTAAAATAATAAACCAACACAATGATCAATTAAGAGAGTGGAGAAGTGGGTATGCTGTCAAGACTAGCAACCATCCTATAGGAATAAATCAAAGTAACAGCAGCACTAATTAAAAAGCAGTTTACACTCAATGTTACACAAAGTACTGTTGAGAATCATGTTTTACAGTGATGCTATTAAGCATATTTACATCACAATGATGTGGAAGAGCACACCATCAAGGATTTTTCTTTTCCAGTCATATTCAAAATAAGGTGAGTATTTGATATATTAATTTACAATTACCCCACTCTGACAGAAGAGTATCCACCCATGGAAACACCCATTTTTTAACGGTGCTGTTAGTGAACAGCCCATTCATAAAGTTTTCATAGGCTGATGAAGAAAACAGGAGCTTAAACCCACAGATGTTTATATCCCCTTCCCATACATTTTGGTTAAGACCGCTGTGAGTATAACTCACCCAGAGCCAGTCAGAGGACTGAGTTTTTTATTTCCATTTCTAAGGGATTATCAAGGGCTCACCCATTTTGCCATTTGGGATTTTTGTGGGTTTGCTTAAAGAATAGCAGAAACCTCTTGTCGTGCCCTCCTTCTGTCTCAGCCATCACTTATGAGCTGGCAGGCACCATTCACCACTTGGAAGGCAGGCCTGGCGCGAGGGTGGCAGCTCATTAAATGCTGTTCCTTGGAGCTAATAAACTCCCATTAGCTGAATCCTACATTGCAAGTGACTGGCAAAGCTCAGACCACCCTGCTGCATTCCCTGGCCATCTCACAGCACAGTGCACTCCAGCAATTAACAGGAAAACTCATGCAAATTCTATTGATATTGGATATAGAGCCGTGTCGCCTCACAGTGGTTGTCAAAACCATGTTTGCTGATAATAAAGAGTTCCTGTGCCAGTGAATGAGGCAGCCTGCAGTCTTGGTGTTTATTGTATTGTAGTGTTAGGGGCTCCCAACTCTGAATATTCATGGTGGGGAATTAAGCCCTAATTTTCAGATGCCAGCAGTAGCTGATGTTTAGTGTTCCTGGCTTTTGGTAGAGCTTTAGGTTGTATGAGAAATAAAAAGCTAGATATACAAACTTTTAAAGCAGCAACTGGAAGGAAGGGTCTTTAAAAGGCCACATTTAGGCATCAAAATGAAAGACATTCAAACAACTGCATGCTTGGAGGGTTAAGAAGCAAACAAAACACTCTAGGCCCTAATTCTGCAAATGTTTATACATGTGCTTCTCTAGCTGGAAAATCAGTATTTCACTAATTTACTCATTACTACTTTATATCAGTGCTTCACTTTCAGCATTTTTCTAAAGCCTGTTGAAATACTCCTAAGCAAATAACAAAACCAGGGTAAGCTAGTTACTGTGGGGATGGGTCTGTGCCCTGTGAATGAATCTAAAAGTTCACCTTCCTCCAGCTTCTGTTTGTTAAATCTTTTTAAAAGCTTCACCTGTTGTTTTCAACAAACTGTGAGAAAGATGAGCAGATTGGATGCCTGAAAGGTCCATCTGGGGCAGGGAGAGGGATGGCACACAGAGCTGCAGCTCTTTACAGCAGTCAGAAGCACATCAGGGAGGAGAGTTCCTGGGAGATGGGCTTTCCCACCTCTCTGGAACATCTGACAGAACAAAATCACCGAGGGGCTGCTGACTGCCCCAACATCCTCTGAGCACACACTGGGCCTGCACTGAGGTTTCATCTGTCTGTGTCAGTCACTAGATGAGGGCAGAAGTGCCACAGCCACGGAGCAGCAGAAGGCAGCACAGACCTTGAAGAGCCCGGAAGAAAACCCACAAAAGGCACAAAGTCTGCTGTACGTTTTAAGTGCCCCATCAGTTCACTGAATTGTATGCTCTACTTCCACTGGGCCCTGAAAGGAGCTAAAATATTCTTTGCCAATAGCCAAACAGGTTTTTAAAGCAGGAAACTGAAGCTTTTCATAAAGCAGGTTCTTGGAAGCCTATCCTATCCCATCTTGTTCTCCCTGCTTCTCAAGACCTAGCCCTGAACACACTCCTGCTTTGCAGAGTTTGTTGTTCTGGTGTTAGCCCAGAGTCATCAATCTGTGGCTTTCAGGTGCTCTGTGATTTGTAAATGTAATCATGAAGTCCTTTCTGGTATTCCTGTGTTGCTAAGGAATGTGTAGTTCTTATCCCAGGCTGAAGTTTCTCACCACAATCCTGTATTCCCTGGGATGAACACATTAATTAAAATGTCACCATGCCATTTCTTCCTGCATGAGACCATGGGTTTTTCATTTTCAGAATGCAGCAGCAAGGTGGGAGAAATGCAAAAGTGGGCTGTGGGAAGATGAGAGCATTACTAATTACACCTTCCACCTGCCTGCAGTCCTGAGATACTACTAATGAAATGTAAGAGTGAGATCCAAGGCAAGCAACAGGCTGCAAATGGGATCCTGGGCACTTCCCAGCTCCCACAGAACCAGTCTGGATGATTTCAATAGCTGTTCATGCTTTTCAGCTCTCAGTCACAAGGCTTGGACAAAAGACAAAAATTGATTTAACAGAGACTGAATGTAATGCTCTGCAAGTAGCTTAGACTGCACCAATTAATCAATTACCCAAGTACATTCCACTTTAATACATTCATTACTATTCCAATCTTTAATCAACTGCTTGTTCCACATACAATGAGGTTCCTGCATTTCTGTGTAAGGAACAATATTCACTTTGCAACAGAAAAACACCACTTCCATTGCCAAATATGAAAAATCAGAAGTGTGTTGATGGCTGCATGATGTTAACAATCCTGTAACTGGCTTACAGGCCGTGCTGGCACTTGCTGTGGCTTTGTTTGATACACCCACTAAATATATTTATTGGAGATTAGGAGCAGGAACTGATCTGAAGGATGTTTTTGCCTTCATGTCTCAGTTTGGCACAAGCAACTGAAACTGCTGCAACTAGCTACTGCATTTCCTAGAGTCAGGAGCTTTTCCAGCTGTGTTTTTTTTAAAACTTCCTTAAAAGCAGAAATAAACTTTGAAAACTGTGTAGCACCTCCAAGCCTTCAGCTGTTTTGCTTCCCTTGCCCCCTCTTCTGGCTCTAACTCAGGGCAACTCCATTGCCAAGGGAAATGGCCCCTTTAAAGCTGCAAAACCTCTCCCTCGACTTGTTAACAGGTGTCAGAGTGTGTCCATAATGATTCTGTTGTTTTGTAATTTACAATTCACTTTTTGATTCACTTAATCTATAAAATGGGCTAGCTGCATGTGACTGCTGCAAGTCTTTGACCCTACAGAAATTTCTCCTGTTTGCTCCCATAGGGGAGACTTTCTGCCAGAAATAACTCTGAACCCCCATCACCAGTCAGGAGTCATGGTGACAGGGGACCACGGTGTGGGGTGGGAGAGGAAAAGGGAGATCTCAGATTGAAGGTAAAAGTGGATCAAAAATTATCTGCAGGAGTGAGAAAAATGCGTTTGTTGATAACGAGCGCGGTGTTTGATGTGCGCACGTACTTCACTATCTAGCCTTTCATCAAGAGCCAGAGGATTTATCCTTCAGGCATGAGAGATGGAACAGCTTAAAATGGTTAGTGACCACAGAAAGGATTAGCACATTATTATCTTTTTAATCCACAAGATTTACTTTTTCAGGATTTATTGGAGCTAATACAAAAGTGATTAGCGTTCTGGTTTTGCCAAAGTAAGGGGTTGTTTATGACTCCATTCCCACACACGGCCTGTAATAAACAGATAGTGCTGGCTGGAAAGTGGCCAGCAACAGAAAGTTTCATCTTCTACACTGTATTCACAGAGATAGAAATAGAAATGACTTCTACATTTGCCAGTAAGTCCCAACAAGGATCTTCTAAAAGTAAAGCAAAAGTATGTTACATTATCCCACCCTACAAGCACACAATAAAAGGTTGCATGGAAAGTTCTTCAGCTTTTTTGCATTTGCTAGACATGTGCTATTTTTACAAAAGTGGGATAAACCAGCCCCCAGCATTCCAGAATCTCAGCCAGCCCACGAGACATCATGGCTAAAAAATGTTGAGATGTTAAAAATAATCAATGTTATTTTTTGTATGTGCAGTCCATCTTATTAGAATTTAGGATTCATATGTTTCTCTTCTGCTCTGCCTTTGTGATCTCTGGCAATGGATTTATTTGTTTTTAAATGGAAGCTGAAATTCTCAGGCCATCACAAAATTTGAGCATCTAAGGTTTGCAGAAGAATCCTCAAATTGACTTTCACAAACCTGTCTATGTAACTGAAGATGTTCAATCTCTTTTTCAGAATAGCACAGGAACCTGAGACTCCAGGATTGTGGCCTACCCTTTCCAAATTGGACTTGTGTTCCTAGTGCATACCAGTTTAAAAGGTTCTTAGATGGTTAACTCTAATAATGTGAGTTATGTGCTTCTCTGTTTTTAAACATGTGGCCATCGCCACCTTTTGAAAACAGAGGTTATTATTTTAGGTCTTTGGCGTTTGAAAGTGACCCTTATAATATTGCCACAAGAAGAAAGCTGAAGGGATAGACAGACAGATATGTGCAGAGAAGCAGCAAAGCAGAAAACTTTCTTTTTCCCATCTTTTTCCTTCGCAATGACTATCTCTACTAAATCTCTCCAGCACATAAATATTCCTTTAGGAATAAAGACGCTAATATTGAAGGAGAAGAAATCTAGCTGTGGGTTGACTCCTTTAGTTCTTTACTCACTGTGAGGAGAGCTTTCTTTTCTCCTCCTTGGTTTGGACAGCACATCAAATGTGCGCTGGTGCAGAGCTCTGGATCAGGTCAGGCTTTCAGGGTGTCTGTTTTCCTTTAAAGGTTACGCTGTGTTGCAATCATGGTATCTCAAGTGATGTTCTGGGCTGGCTTCAGGCCACTCAGCTCTCACCCAGAGGGAACTGTATGACTCTGGTAGCATGGGGAACGCTCCTGGCCTGTAGCCCAAAGGTTTGTCAGTGCCTGGGGAAGCCTTGGTGGCTCATGCCGGGTTCCCTCACTCCACTACCAAGGGCAGCTGAGGCAGGAGGCAGCTGGGATTTCCATCCCTGGGCTCTGTGCACAAGGCAGAGCTCACAACCACTCTGTTCCCTCAGGCTGCAGAATCACTGAATTCTTCGTGTGCTGAGGGTACCACTTCCCCCTGTGAGGCAGCCTCTGTGCCAGCCCACAACAGCCCAGAGGAACTGGGGAAATGCTGGAGCTGCTCCTGTCCATCTGCATGTCACCAAAGTTATAAAGAATTTAAACTGTCCTTTAAATCAGCTGTGACTCTCCTTCCATTCCCTGTATTCATTTCATACCCACATCTTGGTTTCCATCAGGATTGTTTCGTGCAGAGCAAGGCTTTTAAAACAAAACTCCCGCAAGGATTCAGGTAATATACTTCCCAATCACACGGCAGACAGGTGGAAAACATGAAAGGAAAACAGTCAATAGCTGCTTGCTATCTCACCCCCTCTGAACTGCGAAAATTTCAGAGGGAGCTGTGAATTACTCCCCTATTGTTCTTGCTACATCATTATTTTGAAGTGGCTCATGCCTGTGCTATTTGGTTGGCTGCTTTGTTTGCCTTATCAGTTTGCTGGGTGATGTATAATTAAAAAATCCCTGTTTTACCACCTCACTCACAGATCTCTTTAGATAATACACCAAGTGTGAGAGTAAGAAAAACACAATGTAAGCTTCTTTGTGCATTTATTGAAACCCTCCCTTCTGGCATCCATGTCTCTGTCCTTCAGAATGGGCCTGTGCTACAAAAGCCAGTATTGGTTTCCTGGTGACATCTGCGAGCATGACAGTGTGTTGACATAAGAAAGCACAGCCTCCGGTGGCAGGGGAGGCTGGACAATCCTCCCCAGCTGCTCAGCATCCACCGTTCCTGACAAAATCTCCCAGGAGGTGCTTGGAGATACACCTGGAGATGGCAATTGATGATTAGAGCTAGACAATACACTTCTAAGTGCCAGGCAGGTACCTGTCACAGAGAACAAACTCAGCACCCCCTTCAGCCCCAGCCAATGCCACCTGCAGCCCTTTCTCCTCCCACCTCTTCTTCAGAGCCTCAATCTATGTGGCACATTGATGCCACCCCTGTTCTCTCTAACACGGCTTATTTTTTTTTTTTTTTTTCTATCACTGAATGCTCAGCTCCTGTCCAGGCTCTTCTCATGTCGTGATGACAGCATCTCTCCTGTAAGAAGCAATTTCACCCTTCTCTGTTTCCTTCTGAATTCCACTGTGTGACGACTTCCCTAGCTCACCACTCGAAACCATCTTTTTTCTTCTCCCTACGTCTCATGTCTCCTCATCACATCAAATAAAAGCAAATTTTATTCACTTTCAGGATCTTCCAGAGCCTATCATTCTCTCATACACTATTTATGCCTTCTCCCACCTTCAATAGGACCGTCATGCCACCTTTCATCAAACACCAGATCCATTTTCAAACATCTTTTGTTCTTTCTTCTCTGCTGTATCTCAAAGATGCGGACATCCAGCAAGTTATCGCATTGACCTTTCAAATCCTTCCCCTCAAACCCCCTTTGCCTTCAAAGAGAAATGAAACTTGACTGTCTTGGGAGCTGTGGATGTGCAGAACTGATGCTCCATGAGAAGCTGCTCTGTCTCCCTGTCCTTGCTTTTCCCACCTCCCTGGGTCCACTGCTGGCCTCCTGTCCTGATCACATCAAGCTATTTAGCACAGGGGCTGGTTCTTTTCAGTCTTCTCCGAGGAGTTTCTGAGCTACCACTGGAAAGTGCTGCTTGCAGGTGAGTCTGCTGTAAACTGCTGACCCTTATGCTCTAGAAAGGAGTAGCTCAGGTCTGTACATTACCATCAACAGAAGTTTAGATTTACTTGCAAAATCGTGACAGGAAACAGGAACACAGCCCCTACTTTTGAAATGTCTGTGCTTTTCATAACAAGTAAAAGAAAGTTAAATGTTTATTGTGGATATTTTGCTGCTGCTGTTTAATACTGTCTCACCATCTAAACCTTGGTAACAGGTCCCGTAATCCTACATGAAAACCAGGCAAGCCAAACCATTTCTGTAATCCATTTAGGGTGCAAAGAGCTTATCCAGCACCAGCTATCACAGCTCAAATGCTGAGTGACAATTTATGGACAAACAGCTCACAGATCTGTGGTAACTGGCACACCTGAACCGTATCCCACATCCTGCAAGGAATAAAGGGAAACCACAGCCCTCACTGCCATGCCCAGCAGGATGGTGGGTTAGGCTTCAATTCCTTTCCACACTATCAAGTGATGCAGAGGTTTGGCCACAAGTGTCAGTTTGGGCACTTCAGATTAGCTCTGGGTGGCTGAGATAAAAAGAGCCTGTCAGCTTAGTGGTTGAAGGGACTCTGGTATGTGGCACGAAGAGACATCAAGCTCAGCCAAAGTTGAGAGGTACTGTCTGAAAATGGAAGAAAACCTTTACTTGAGGGCTCCTAACTGTTGTTTGGCTGAGAGGCATTAGGTAGGAGGGTAGAGAAGTAGATCTGCAAGCCTTTTGTTTCTCTTCCCTTCTCCAGATACCAGGAGACAGAGCACCTTGGGGAAAAAAAAAAAAAGGATTAAACAGTCTTTTTCAAACAGCTGCCTTGCAGAAGGAAGGCTGCTACTAAGGCGCTTGGGCAATGGTAGTATCACCTCAAAGTCAAATTTAGGGGTAGGGTGAGTAGGGCACCCCAGCATCACAGTAAACAGGGCAAAGAGACCTTTTCTCCCAAGCTGTCACATTGCTCTTGGCCAAACCAGTAGCAACAAATAAGAAAGGTCTGTTCTTCACACACAGCTTGCACTGGTTTAACTGAAATCAGTTTTGAAGTCAAGTCAGTTTGCCAGGTATGAAATCCCAAGAGAATGTACTTAACTTAGTGCACAGACATCAATTTAGCTCATCTGAGTTACTGAAGTAGGCTAAATCAATACCAGGCACTTGTAAATGGATTTAAAAGAACATTCATGTGGGGTTTGTTTCAATTTAACAGGTTACGTTAGGGAGCAATTTTATCTAAACCTGAGCAAGGTTTCTTTGTTGGCTATCCTTAAATCCTAGATTACAACTCTAATTACTCACCTAAGAAAGTAGAGAGGAAAGCAACCCTTCCGTGTATCTCTGAGAGAAGTCCCCTGAGCAGAGAAACACACAGGCAGCACTGCCACCTTGTCCTCAGAAGCAATACAGTAAGGTTGGATAGGCCCACTGATAAAATACTTTTTTCTATTTATACCAGAGGGTAAATTAGCAGATTAATATTTACTTCCAGCCACTGCTACCAGCCTGAAGGGGAAATGGAGCAGAATGAGGCCAGCAGAGGTCATAGCTCATTCAACCCATCAGTGTCATCAAATTTGCTCAGCAGAGCTTTGATTACTTTTCCAAACTTCAAGGCTGGTTTGTGGCAAGACATTTTTCTAGAAAGGGAGAAATAGAAGGCTTAAAACTGAAGCCATGCTAACACATTAATAAATCTCTCAACTAGCAAAACTATTATCTTTATTTGGGAAGCTGAATGCTTCTGAATATTAAATCAAAACCAGTAGCTGTGCACATCTACAAGTCTTGTTACTAGATGAGGTGGGGGCTGCAGTGAGGTTTATGGAGCTGGCACAGGGCTAACTGCACAGCCCATGGGATTAAGCTGTTATGCGTTCACAGCCATTAAAATATCCCTCTCAGCTCTTCTTTGACACACAAAGAGGAGGATGCTGCCCTTGCAACCTCACCCTGTGCATACTTTAGCTCTGTGCCTGCTTTTAAGGCATCAAGCCTCGCTCACAGATCAGCACTCTCTAAAGGAGGAGAGCCTCTGAGCCTGGCTGCTGCTGCAGTGTTTGGGGACTGTCACCTTCCCCTGCCAGCAGCCCTGCAGAGCACACCTGGATCAGCACTGCAGGGAGCATCTTACTGTCAGCAAATGCCAGCCAGAGGCAGCCCATGGAATGGGGGCTTTGACATCCAGCTGAAGAGTGCCATGGGGGGGAATTCAAAAAAGTTAGGGAGCATGGTATCACCATTTGAGAACAAAACACAATTAATTCCTGCTTGGTCACGGTGAGACTGGCAGGACACATCCACACCATGGATCCTCCAGCCTTTGCATGTCCTGCCAATGCCAATCAACGTCCAACTCTCCCAAAACACAGCTTGTACCTATTGATTCAACATGAAGGAAAATCTTTTATCAGCCCTTGGGGGCTCCTTCCACAGTCTAGGACACATTCAGCTGTGTCCAGCCCAACCTCCCCATCGAGCACATTTGGGACAGGGTGCTTTGCTTTCATCCTCTCTGTATTTGCCTTGCCCTTTTCTGCACTATGACTTTTTCGTTGTTATTATTAATGGTTGACTCTCCTCCACATTACATTTTTATTGGTGTTTGCAACACTGTGCTCAGGATAGTGGATCTTTAACTGGCTGAGGTTTGTAAAGAATATTAGGGGAAGATGACTATTTCATGGAAAAGAAACTCAGTTAACTCCACCAGAGATAAGAAAGCCATCTCCTGGGCTACACATCCACTCTGCTTCCTGTACAATGCTAGTAAAGAGTAATTTCAGCAGGATTTGGCCTGGGCCCTCAAACCAGGGAATGAACTCAGTCATGACTTAAAGTTCACCACTAGTTCAGATGCACTTATTTGATGTTACTTTGGCTTAACAAGAAGGAACCAGCATGCTTTTATAAAAGAAAATTCAGTCTAAACCAGATTCAATTATTATTGTTCAATTAACATAATTTGTTTGATTGAAAATACAAGATAATTGCTAGGAGAAAGCATGAAAAGCTCTTGAATAAGCCATACCTTTTCATTTTAAAAAGAAAGGTGGTGCCTAGCACTTTCAGCACTTTCCCCCTTGTTCTTCCAGCCGTTCCTTTCTCACAGGAGGCTTTCCCGTCAGACATTTTTCAATTTTAAAAAAGTTCCCCAGTCACTCGTCCTGATTAAGTCTACACACATGAGGCTGGAGGGGAGGAGCAGCAGTTTAAGCAAGAACACCTTGAACCTCTCCATGTAAACTCATCCTGCCCTTGGGTACTCGTACCCCAGAGTAATTTTGGAAGGTGACTGACCTTCCTGCTGATGGAACCAGCATCCGAAGTTTCCACATCAATTTGAATGCATGTCCAGCCAGCCAGTTAAAAAACACCAACAGGAAGAAAAGCCCCAAAGCAACACCCCAATCTCCTCCCTCCATCGTGGCAGACAAGGCTGTCTTTGATGCTGCCCTTCCTTCTGTGCTGCCCCCCTCCACAGTCAAGAGTTTCAAACCCAGAGCACGTGGCTCCGCTATTTCTGACAGGCAGAAGCAGAAGTCAGCTCCCCGAGGAATTCCAACGTGAGCACAGCATTTGTACAAGGGCTGGACTGACGGATGTGCTTTCACTTCTAAGCCTTAAAGAAATGAGAGTACATCTATGAAAGTTTCACCAAGGAGAAAAACAATGAAATGGAAAAGAAGAAAAAAAAGGCAAGGCAAAGGGGTTTCAGAGAAGACAGCCCCTTGAGCGATTTCCAAACATCAAAGAAAAAGGCCTCCAGCGTGTTCTCCTCATCTGATACCTTTGTTCCCCCTCTCCATGCCCGCAGGCATGTTCCTCGTGATGCACAAAAGGCTCCTGCAGCCCCCGGACAGCTCCGTGCTCACACGTATTACCTGCCTCCAGCTCTGACTGCCTCACGCTGGCACTTCACACCAATCACAGCTCCTTTGCCGTGGTTGAAGCCAGGTGGGACTGACCAGGGAGCCCGCATTCCCAGAGAGCTCCAGCAGGTCTGTATCCAACAGCCTGGCTGCTGCTTCATCCTGCATGCAGGTACAGGTGAGCGCTGCTGTTCTGCCTGCTTGGCTGTTTCCCACTCCCCCACCTCTGTTCACTCTGATTTCCCTTCTGCAGGGCAGCATTTCTGTTTTCCTCCTTCCATTCTCTTTCTATTTTCCCTTCCTATTTGCCCTCGAGGTTACCTTTTCTTGCCCATCTTTGGCTCACCTTTGCATCTTTGCAGGGGTGCAGGGCAGATGCCTCCTGTATTTTCCCTGTTTACAAAGCACGCTCCCTCCCAGCTGCCTGGAGCTGCTGTCCCTGGATACACCCCGGGCAGCACCTCCCCTCCCCCGGGCAGGGTGTCGGGAGCACACGAGGCAGGTCAGGAAGGGTCGATTGCAATTGTCAGTCAATTGACAATTGTCAGCTCCCTTTACTTTCCCCAGTGGCAGGAAGAAGCTCCTGACGGCAAACCCCTCGCTCCCCACCAGGGACTGCTGTTCCCTGCGGGCAAACTCGGAAGATTCCCAGGGTTTTCCTCACCATGGACACTGCAGGCAGCACCTGTCAGTGCAGCACTACAGAGGGCTGGAGTCTTTGCGACTTCTTTTACAGAGTAACACCCAACACACCCTGTTAACAGCAGCGATTCCCTTTCACATCCCAGCGGACAAAGCTGGTGTGATCAAACTCTGTTTCAGATAATCTCCAAATGACCTGATGCTCAGGGCTGGCTCTGCACTGCCACACATCTCGAGGCCGCTGCAGAGCAACCCAAGCTGCAAATACCCCCTGGGGGCTTTGATGAGACCCTGTGTCCCTGTGCTCCCAGGCTGAGAATTTGTGACAGCGCATGAAACAGGCTCGTGTGCAGCCAGGGAACAAGCAGGCTGTGCTGGAGCCTTGCCTCTGTCAGCCTACATGACACTCACCCCTGTGCCCAGTGTTTGGGGGCTGCTCTGTCTCCCCTGTCTGCAGAGGCTTTCCTGCAGCTAAATGCAGCAGTTTTTGGTTCATTGCCTCTCCAGTCCCTCCATATAGGGTTTCTAGGGAATTTCTCTCTGCAGCAGATGACATGAAAATGAACAGGCATGAAAATATCCTAGGAACACCAACTACTTCCAGTATGTAAACCTAGGGGTCTGATCCAACCTTCTTTGAACTCAGGATTTCTGTCTTTTTGCAATTAATCGTGACCTGAACCCAAACTTCTTACTTCTATAGGCTGGCAAGAAAAGCTAGAAAAAGGAGCTCACTCTTGGCCTTGGGTTTAAATGCAGGTCTGTGAGCATATGCTGCTTTCCAGACCTGTGTGCAAGGTCACTGAAATGCCTCTGCTGAGCTTTAGGTTCCGGCACTGAATGGACACCTGATCTCTACAGTTTTGTGCCATTTTGAGCCCTAGAAGTCAGGAGCTCCACAGGGCTGGAGGGCAGACGACCCTCTGCCCCACCAGTGGCTCACAGCTCATGTCCCCACTGTGGATGGTGACAACTGGAGTATCCTGCTCAGCAGCTTGCCTTCGGCCAGGGAGTGCAGATAGATTACATTCCCCATGTAACACAAGATTTTAATTACTTTACAAAAGCACAAAATTCCTTGTCAGCTGTAGCCTGTCAGAAGGAAATGAGAAAAATCAATGAATTCAGAAGACTGTAGAGAGAAAGAAGGGAAAAAGAAAAACATTAAAAAACCCCCAAACCAAACAGAAAACACTGAAAGTAATGCTTCTTTCATTCATCTGAAAAAGATATACTACTGGAGCAGCAAGGATTTAAATGTCTAGAACACCTAGTCAAGACTTAGCCTAGGCTGGGGAGAGCAATCCAGCTGTTCCTTTCTTTCCCAAGCTGCTGGGAAGCTGGGATATCTATTTGTTCAGCAGTGCCATCACTATAAACTGTACGATCCCTCCCGACTGTTAACGCTCACTGCACTTTACTGAAGTTATGGTGCAGCTCAGCACAGATCTGTCTGCCAAAGTTGGATATTTTGAAATGACTCCCATTCCTGACCCGTGTGATTGAAAAGGAGGGATTACTCTGCTCAGATGTTTAACTCCCTGCGAAGCATGCAGACAGAGAAATCCCCATGGCTGCTGAAGCTGTCAAGTCACGGAAGCCAGGCAAAGCTACTCCATTACCACAAGGTTTCAGTGTTACTGGATTTATCTTGATTGCCCACATTTCCAGAAAGCTAAAGGGTCTTTCACACCTTCAGAACATGGAGAATTTCTTGCTTCATAATTGAAAAATGCATAGATGGAACTACTGCAGAGGTGAAAGACAGAAATTGCCAGAGAAAAATAGAATGAGTGGTGTTGTTATTTTACATGGCATTATCAGGTAACAATGGCAACATACCTGGATGCATTTTTTAATGACATTTAAACTAACATTCGACAGTGTTAAAGTTGAATCCCACATCACACCAGATCCTCTCTGAATAGCACTTTCAATGACACCCTCAAAATTGGTCTAATTAAAGCAGGCAAGCATTATTTGCTCTGTTGTAGAAGTGGTATGATTCACAAAATAAAGCAGCAGATGTGGAGATTACTGCAGGGCTAGGAAGGATTTCCTCCATCTACCCTAGACCCAAGTCTTTACCTGCTGACCCTTCTTTACCCAGCTTAATTAAGACTCTGAAAGCCCAGGGAAAGGGGCTTCTGTTTGCAGAGACCATAGTTAAGACAGGAATGATCTGCTGGGTTATCCAACACAAGCACAGGGCCCAAGTGGTGTGGTCAACACCATTCCCAAAGCCAGCAAGGCTGGATGCTGGCTCAAGGATCCCTGGCCAGAGCTCCCAGGGCAGACATGCCTTGAGTCAGCTGTCATTAGCTGGTATTAATCCTGGCAGAGCACCCTGTACACAACATCCTTAAAAGGTCTTAAGTGGATGTTAGGCACAAGTTAGCTTATAAATTAAAGTTAAATTGAAATGAATTAAATTATCCACTGAAGGAAGTAAATGGCAATTCAAATTTCAGTTCATTACAAAGTCAAGGCAAGTAAGCCAATTTACACCAGATAAGGATTTGGCCTCATTTCTCCTCCCCTTGGTTTTAAGCCCTGCTTTGTTGCAGGAGAGTCTGTGTGAAGTTATCCTGCTGCACGGCAGTACTGGCTCATGTCAGTTATGCTGTGCATTACTTTCACCAAGCTGGTTTAGACCTTTGGCAAGAGATGTGACTCCTAGTTCATGTGAAAGCATTGGGGGAAGGGGAATACCAGCACACATGGGGGATCCTCTGAATTTCCAGTTTGAAATATTTACCAGTATATCATTACTCGGATGAGCTTTTTGCTTAAATCCTTGCCATCGTCATTCCAAACAAGGTTGCACATTTCTAACACTACAGACAGATTTGGAAACAGTAAAGTGCTGTGAAATAAAGGAAACTGAACATAATTTGTTGATCAATGAGTTGCAAAGAATCACAGACATTAGTTACACTATTTAGCATGAGAAAAGCATATCCAAACCCTTCAGAGACACTGTGCAAAATTCTAGCCTTGCTGAAATTTAAAAACCAATGTCCCACCTTTGTTACTGGACAAAACAAACTCATGAATAGAAATTTCACAAGGCTCAAAATCAGTATTTATTTCTGGCTGTACAAAACACTTTTTTTTTTTTTTTTTTGCCTTGCTAAGACCTGTGAGCAATTTTCCTGCCAGCTGGAGGCAGTTGCTCCTCAGCCTGCAGGTGCTTTAGCTGGGATTCCTTGGGGCCACATCTGCAGCCTAGGAGAGGCTGGAAGCATTCCCAGGCATTGATGCCAAGTGGCAGGGAGCAGCTCCAGCCTGTGCTCTCACTGCCACCAGGGCTGGTCCTGGGCTCTCCCGGCTGTCAAACCACACCCGGGATGTCTGAGCAGAGTAGCAGCTGGAACGGGAGGATTTTTTTTTTTTTAAATGATGATTTTTTTTCCCCCCCTGGAAAGAGTCTAACAGGAGGAGAAAATCCAGACATGCTCTAGCAGGCAGACTCGCATTTCTGAGCCTGAGGGCAGCCACAAGCCTCGTTCCCTCTCTCCCAGAGGGACAGGGCGAGCAAGGGGGACTCAGGGCTGGTTCTTTGCATGTCCCCGAGTGGCACCACACCGGGAATCCTCCACAGCCACTTTTCCCTTGGGAAAGGAGGTGTTCCTCCCTCTTCTCCTCCCCGCTGGCTGGCCACAAAGCCGTGCTGGGATTCCAAAGCCTCGGTGGGCAGGGCAGCAGGAGAGGAACACGCGCGGGCACTCACGGAGCCTCCTGCGGCAGCCCCGCACGCCAAGGGGCCGCAGGGATTTTAAAACCAATTCCTCACGCCTCCATGTATCCTAGCAACCCCTCTCCCAGGTTACGGATGCGATGCCTCGCCCACCTGTTGCACAGCCAGCCTGAGGCAAGGTACGCATCCCTTCCTTCCCGGCTCATCCCGAGGATCCGCCGCGGCGATTGAGGAATGCGGGAATGTGCCACAAGGGCTGGCACAGCCCGGCACCCCTGGACACCGGGAACTCCTGGCAGAGGTGCTGCTGGCACAGGCTTTGTGATCAAGGCAAGAAAAAGGGGGTGCCCTTCATCCCTGCCGCAAAAATCCCCGCTGTGCCATCACTCGGGTCCTGTGCAGACATCCGAGCACCATTTCCAAAAGAATTTTGGGTCTAAAAAAGACACAGCGGACAAATCTTGACTCCTCTCATGCCCTTCCTTCCAACCTGACTGAGCTGCAACATAATTACAGTAAATGAGCTTGTTAAGGAAAAAAGACAGAAAACTGCTCGAAAAGCAACATTTTTAAGGAGTGATGCCACTCCAAAGTACCCTTTAGCATTTGCAGTTTCCTGTGGGGGGAAAAATACTGAAAACATTATAGAAATAGCCATGAAACATTAAAATTTTGCTCTGCAGAAAAAGAAAACCCAAATTTAATCAAAAATTTGAAGATATAAAATCAGTTAGAAAAATCTGTTGAAGGGGAAATTCACAATTTTACAAAATTTACTTTCTACACCTGTGAAAATGGCTCTTTCTTTATGATTGTCCTGCTCATCAAATTAGATTTCCTTTGTTTGGCTATTACTGATCAAACAGTTTAAGCTGCGATATATCCATTTCTCACTGGAACCTCAGTTATCTTAATTTATCATTGATTTGCATTCCTGGAACACAAACAAAGAAAACCCCTAAATATTTTGCTGTGAGTTTGTTTCTTTTCTGTGTTACTGGTGTTATCACTGCTAAGTCCACTTCATTCTGATACATTCAAAGAGCTCCAGGGATGCACAGAAGCTGCTGTCCCCAAGGTCAAGAGGGAAGATGAGGTTGTCACTTCTCAAAGACACATCATTTGCTGTAGATCTCTCTTACTCATCTGCACAGAGGAAAATAGGGGATACTTCCTAAATGGTTCTGGCACTTGTGAGTTTTCCCTCTTTCCCCTCTCAGGCAGATAAATGCTGCAATGAGATGCATCCATCAGATTCCCTCTCTGTTTGGAGCGCTCCGAATGTGAGCACGGATGGTGCCCTTCCCCTGGGCTGGCTGAGGCTGACTGCCTGGTGATCTGCAGTGTCCCCTGGGCACTGACTGGGAGAAGCTGGCACACCTCCTCCCTCAGCACCACTCACTCTGCTCATCTCAGGCTGAAGAATACAGCCAGGATGTCAAACCCTCCTTTTACAGCCAGGATGTCAAACCCTCCTTTTCACTGTGAGGCTGCTTGGCAGCTGGATCTGCACACGGAGATGAGTCCAGCTGAGATGGCAGCAGCCACTTCATTAGCTCAGTGTCAGCTCAGTTTTGACACGTTTATGGAACCATTGACCAAGTTTTTATAACAAATGAGAACAGGATTTTTATAGCTAAAATTTTTTGCAAGTGTCACATGCATTTTAGGGCACAGTCCTGGGCTGAGCTATACAAACAAAACTCCTTTGTGGTTTGACAGACATCGTGAGTGAGAATTGGATCATGTTTTCTGTGTGAGATAAAACTAACTGCCTTCACAGCTGTCAATTTTTTTATAGTGCAAGGGAGGAAATTCAAGCATTTAAAGTTACATTTAAATATGAAAACTTGATAGTCATATCTGGCAATAAAAACACAGCTGTTAACAACACACAGAAAATAAAAATACTGCAGTGGTACAGCGCAGGAGACTGAAACCCTGTGTCTGAAGAGAATCTGCAGGTGAGAGCAGCTTCCTCATTTATTTAACACAGGGACTAGGGCTTGTGTTTGTCTACTGTGTGGTACTAGGCAGAAATACCCTGAGGAGCCCATCATCCAGCAGAGCACGAATGAAAACAGAATTTCCCCAACTCCTGTGAACAAGGCATAAGCCCTGGAATGACAATTCTTCACAGGCAAGACAAGAGCCATGTTATCTTTTACTCAAGTGGAAGAGATGCACGATTCAAAGCCAGTCTCTTCAAATCTGCTGTGGACTTGAAGAATTCGAGCTCCCGGGGGCTGCTTCTGCTTCACTTGAGCAGCTCACCCGTGGTTTCTGGGGTAAACCTAAAGAACGGCTTCAGATACAGCTGATCCATCACAGCCTTGCAACATCACCAGCTCCCACATCCACCAGTTATTTTTGTGCAGCTACTAGTGCTAAGGACGTGCCAGGAAGATTAATGAAGTATGAACATGCTCTGGGAAGAGCATGCGCTGCAAGAGGGAGGTTGGGGGTTAAAATAGCCCGGTGCATCTCAACCAGTGCACAGGATGGTCAGACAACAGCTGCTGGAGAGACGCTGGCATGTTATCTAGGAAACATTAAGAGTATTTTCAAGCACACACTGGCTCACATTCAGCACCCAGAAGCTATTTTAAGTGCTCCATGGAGACGAGCTGGTGTTATTAGGGCGCTTTTTCTTCCGGAAGACAACAATTCATTTAGAGTCAAATAATCCCATCAGAGGCCTTTGTAAACACCTAAATCAGAAGAAGTGGCTGTGATGATCTCATGTCGGGAGAGATACACAGGCTGAGCTGAGGCCAGTTTTCTTGAGACACTGAAAAAGAAAATGAAACCACTTGCTGGGCAGTTTTGGTGCTGTGTCTGTCACGTCACAGCAGCTCCCAGAGGGCTTCTCTGGAGTCTGAGGAACTGCCAATTGGCACAGGGAAGCTGGTTCAAGAAGAAAATTTGACCACAAGCCTACAGGATAAGTTTTTTTTACCCTACTGAGCAGCAAAGCCATGGCTAAATGAGCCCTAAGAGTACAACTCTTGCCTGGCAGAACCACCTCAGACCCATCATTTTCTGTCCTTGGCCTCACCTCACCTCTGTGTCTCAGTTTCACCCAGCCTAGTGTCTTTACAAGGCATTTTGAGACTCAAAGACCAGAAAACTTATACAAAGAAAGAGATAATGCTCTTATCACCCAGTGCTGTGGCTCTGTATGATGTGGAGGCACAGACAGTCACAATGAACTCCAGGTATCACAAAGGTGGGAAGAAATATGGGAACAGAAGAGGAAGAAATTGGATTATGACAGTGACAGAGTGAATAGTAGTAGATGGCAGGGATTTAGAGACATTTGGGAAGCACTCTGATATTGGCATGATGGTCTCAAGTAAAGAAAATTGTTAAAAATATTACCAGAGGAAAGAGCCTAATCGGGCTAATCAGGCCTAATCAGACCATCCAAAATTGGTTTATTTTGTAAAATCTTTCAGGCCTTCTTTTCCCTCCTGTTTTTGAAAGCCTTGCTGTACAGCCTGGTGAGGCTGAACAGGGAACTCTAATCACTCGTGCTTCTCTGAATACTGACAGACAAAAAAAAGCAGAGAGGGAAGGGTGCCTAAATATAGTTCAGAAGGTTCCCACCTCTCCATACTGAGGTTCAACCTCCACAGCCAGCTCAGGTCAGTCAGCTTTCAGATACAAGACCACATCAAAATTACCAAAGTTTAGGGTAGAAATGATCACAGTTGATGAGGAACCATGTATAAATAAAATACTTCCACCGATCTCCCTAAGAAGAGCCACTGCCTGCTCTTTTTTGTCACAGTCCATTGATATTTAGCAAGTTTTAATCTCCCAAACCACTGACTCTGGATTCTCAGGCGGAGGAAATTAATTGTTGATTTACTCCACAGCATGATCCTGCCCTGAATTCACAGGTAAACATAAAGTTGTGGACTTTGCTTACATTTTTGGCTCAAAAGAAAAAAAAAAAAGTGCTTTTCTCACTATATGTAATGCACTATTTTTGCTTAGGAAAAGGGAGTTCTAAAATTAAATAAACCAAAGATGCAGAGGCACAGTGGATGCTAAAGCTAAGGTAACTTGGCAGAAAATATCCAGCACCAGAAGCAACACGTGCAATACTCAAGGATCACAAGGAAACCAACATGCTCATGATAGCAACACACACAAAAAAAGTTCACATACTCTTCAAACAACTGTTTTTGTTTCAGAGCTTTTGATCATTATGGAGAGAAGTAGTTTGGTGAACCAATAAAAGAATGATGTACCAACAAACCCCTCAGAGAACACACAACTGCCAGGCTCTTGTGGTACCTCAGTCCAGGGCACCATGATATCCAACAAGCTCATTTTTTTTCCCCTGTAACCAATCCACCACATTTGCAAGTTCCACTTACCTGTCAGGTTCCTCAAGCCAAGTTCCCTGAGCCCAAAGTTCCCATCCTTCCTGTAGTTTAGGAATATGGCCAGAGCGTATCGCTCCTCGTAGAGCTTGGTCCCACGAACGATGCGCAGGTTCTCCAGGGGCAGGTATTCAAACTGGTTCAGAGCCACCAACACATAGCCAGTGACTTCCCGGATAGACTGAAAGCAGAAATGAAACAAACACATCAGCCACGGTCCATTTTTAATTGTCCTGAATTCCCCAGACAAAAAAACCCCAAACCACCCAGAAAACAAACTCTATTTCAACTTAATGATTTCGAGCACATTCCTGTTTTAATTTCAGTGAGTTTACTGGAAATAGTTGTCTAAAAGGTAGAAAATAAAGAGGTAGGCATTTTTATCAGTTTCTTGAAACCTGAACAGAAATTCACTCTAAGGTATTAAGGATTCACAAAAGGATGCCTTTGCACAACTCAAAGCAGAGAGCAGGTCAAAGGCGTCTGCAGTACACGAACAAAATCCACTGGGACAATGCCACAGTTCAGATGAGATTGTCTGCCTGCAAGAAACTCTGTGTTGTACAGGGTATTTCGGGATGGGACTGAAGGGACATAGCATGGAAAACACCTCTGGAAGAGCTCACCACCAAACAGGAACAGATGGGAGACAGGCAGGCCAGTTTGGAAGAGGAGATAAAGATAGCACACATCTGTATTAACACCCATTTTGTGTGCTTTCAAATGGAACTGATGACTGAACATTTGCAAGGATTCCTCTCCAAGTTTCATTTGGCAGTGCTAGAATCATCCACACCCATATATCCCAGTCTTTGATCAAAACTGCAATCCAGACCTTTAGCAAAATGATTGCTGCACCTTTGAGTTGGCTAAAATCTTTACATGAACTGCTCAATAAACCTCCTGCTCATGTTCAGGACTAATATTCAGAAATTGATTGCCTGGTCTGGAAAGGGAAAAATCACCCCAAAACCCAATGACCAAAAAAAAGCTTTTCAAAGTCCAAAAGACTAACACGCCTAAGAGGTTACTAGGGGAAAAAAAACACAGAGCACCCAAAACCAGAGAAATGTGCTCCCTCAGAAAATAAAGTTCATTCTAAGGAATTGAAAGAAATGACCTGGAAATACGCAAATGCCTTTGAAAAATGTCATTTCAACACTTACAATGACCCCACCATCCTCAGCAGGACTTGGCACGGGCTGAAAGATGCTCCTGGCCAGATCCTGGAGACAATCTCCGTGTTGGAGAGGGTCTCTGGAGTCTGTTTCTCAAAGCTCACCTAACCCCGTGCCTGCAGCCGCTGTACAGTCGTGTGTTTGTGTGCGTGTGCATATTTTAATGGCTAGGAATCGAGACCACTGCTCGTGTGCTCAAGTGCCTGCACGCACTTTTCCCTTTCCCTTTGGCAAAGTCAATACCTTAAACAAAACACTGAAAGAAAAATCCCGCTCGCAGTAACGTGCCCAGACTACAACCAACACGAGGGGGGCTCCAGTCGACACTGTAATAAAAACAACCCGACAAGCAACAGCAGGCAGAGAATCCAACCTGCCGTGTGTGTATCATTAATAAAAAAAAGGCAGCAGTGCGTTTGCAGCACCAAGGACAGGATCTCTCTGTGCTGGTTCAGCGCTTTGCAATGATCTCACATTTAAGTGGTGCACAAGCCTTTTAATTAGGCTTATAAAAGCCTGCAAGGTTATTAATACATGTGGCAGTGTACATAAGGAATGATTTCTCGGCCACAAAATTGAGGAACTAGCTGTCCTTCTGAAGGCAAGCATTTGTACTCAGTGGAAGCTGCTGGAAAAGCTGTGGAGCCATTTCCAGACTTGCTTGGCATCTAAACAAAGCCCAGTGTCCTGACAGGACTCTGATGAGAACCCAGTGAGTGGAGGTAGGTTGAGAAGCACGGTTCAGCAGCTATGTATTAAATGTAGAGCTGCATTATACCCTGGGACACTAATTTCATTATAATCAGAAGCTTTACAGCACTTTCATGATAGCTCTTTGCCTTCAGACATTTGAGCTTAGCCAGTTTGGTCAGGAATTTGCTTTTCATCATATGCAAAAAATTTCTTTAAGCTGGCTTTTTTTAGCATCTCCTCAGAATTCAGGAAATACTTAAATTACACTCATGGCTTCAGCTTCTCCACTGATATTCTAGGGACACTGTGATTGCTCTAATTAATTTAAATGGATGTTTAACTTGGAATTGAGTGGAAAAAATTAAAAGCAGTTCCAAAATTGCATCTGAACAGGTCCTCCCTGCCAATTGTTGTCACTTATAACCACATTTTCTATTTTTAGGGTATGTCTTACTGCCAACCAGCAATTCCACCTGAAAGGGCTGCAATTCAGCACAGGACTGAACTGCCACACACACACACAGAGCAGCAAATCTTCATTCCAAACTTGAAAAAAAGAGCCAAAAAAGGTCCAAAATAAAACAAAACAAAACAAAATAGCCCACCAGAGAAAATGACAATGTTCTGTTGTTTGTAATTGTGTACTGTCTCAGAAACTCTGCACTTCGTTTGGCTTAACCAGCTGAAATGACAAATTATGGCAAGTATCTTGACAAACCAGAAGGTTCTTTGCCATCCCATGGCTTCCACCATATTGCAACACATATTTACTTGCTGGAGACACTGCCATGTTCATGTTTGCAAAACAAAGTTATGAAAATAAACCTCAAAGGGTTTCTAATTTCCTAGGAAACAACCACCTGACCAACCAAATCTAGTAGTCTGTTATATTAAGACAGGGATTCATTTGGGTTTAAATTCAAATAGGAGTGAAAAATGCAGGACAATAACCTGCTTTTTAGGATGGTTTCTGCCTGGTTTCTGCTTTGCAGGGTGTTTACTCTACCGGTCCATCTTGAAAAAATGCTCTGGGAATGCAGAAACCATCGGAGATTCAGCCACTCTGGGCCGACACTGTCACTTTGCCAGGCACTGCAAGTTTTAACATGACTCTCACTGAAAATGGGCTCCTGCCCTCTTAGAGCTCCCTCCCAACCCTGCTGGAGTCCCTGCAAAGATGCCTGTTGGCTTCCACACTGACTCACAATCCTCATGCCAGACGGGACCAGCAGCCAGATCTCCTCCCCTGAACCTGGTGCCAAGGTCAGGCGTGATTTGACCCTCTCATCCTTTGAATTCAAGGCTGGACACTTTCCTGGGCAGGTATCCTGCAATCAGGTGTCCTCATGCTCTGTCTGAGCTGCTCTGCTCCAGCTTCCATCTGTGTTCCCAAGAAGGTGGGGAGACTCACAACAGCGAGTGGGATGGTGGGATCCACCATGTCCCACTCTGATTCTTCTTTGCAGAGAATCTCATGATTCTCATTTGCAAAAACACATTTCCCATGAGTCTATCCCTCAGGAAAGACAGAAAGGAAACTGAGCCTGTCCAGCATCAGCCCCTGCACAAGGACAAGCTTCCAGCAGAAACAAAAGGAGTGTCGAGGGGAAAAGTATTAATCCTTGACATACCTAATGCCTAATGAGCTGCTTAAAAAAACACACCAAACCACAGGGTTCTGATATATTTACCAGGACAAAAGCCCTTTATCTCCATTTTCAAACATGAGATGAGCACTGGTACTCCACAGTTTGCTGTCCCTGTGTCCAGTAGTGTCCTGCACCCCAGGAACAGCCATGTCAGTCTACAAACCAGTCTCCCAACAGATTCTACAAGCCCCAACATAGTCATTTTTTTTTTTTTGTTTTAAACCTAAAAATAGATATCCTGAGATAGGAACATAACCAGTGAAGGTGCTGCCCTCCCCGGGGGTCTGCCCCAAGATGGGCAGCCCTGCAGAGGGCAAGGAAGAAAGTTAAAATGACACCAAAAGCAAAAGTGTTCTTTTTAGAGGTTGTTTTTCAGGTGACGAACTGTAAAAATGAGTTCTAGACAGCCCATTCCCTTAATTACAACTAATATTAGCTGAGCACAGATTAAGCACTTGAAGCTCCCAACAGCAAAACCAGAATTATCCTGTCAGCTGGGAGTAAATGGGAGTAAAATTGTGCCCTGCCATCTTAAATTGTCCTTTGGTTCGAATCAAGTGAATCTGAGCGAAGCAGAGCAAAATAACAGCGAAAACTTCATCATTCCGCCCAGAACAACAGATCAATGAACGATTAGGGAAGCTGATGTTTCTCATAAACACCACCAAGGCTTCTTAACATCCATCAGGAAGGCTGGGCTGTGGCAGAGGCACCGAAGAGAACTCTATTGTGGGGTTTATTTCAGCTGCAGACACATTTATCCAGTCACTGAACCTGATCTGGTAATGTCCCTTCTGCCTCAGCTGATCACTCACTTGTCCCCAGCACAGAGTCAGAGCAACAAAACCCTGCCACAGGGGTCAGCTCACACTTGTGGGACCACTGACAGTTAATTCTCTTTTAGGGTGTTTTTCCCCTTTTCCATAAAAGCCAAAAACATTTTGATCTACTTCAATATTGCCTGAAAGCACTAGTAAACACAAGCATGGGAGGGGAGGATCACCTGAAGAACAAATGTGTTTAATTCACAAATATTAAAAAAGGAAGCACTTTTCACATCTCAAATAGATTTGAACAGAGTATCTCACATTTCACTTTTTCATCAATTAAAAAGTATGCATTTGTATCTGGTGATACAACACTCAACTGGTCAAATTTTGAGGAAATAAATTTTTATTATGAGAAAAAAACCCACAATACAGCAAAGTCAACACCTGCCTAATAAATAAGTTCAAAAATTCAGTCACACATGTTTGTGAGCATGCTGGTATCCATCAATTATTTTTCTTTTTTTTATTCCATACATTTTTGCCCATGCAATGCAACACACCTGTCACTGTCCCAATTAAAAAATTAATGTTTACTAAATAACCAATCTTAAAGTAGGCTCTAAGCAGCTACATCACTTGCAATTCTAACTCTGGGAGAAACAATAACAACCAAAATGTGGAAATAGCAAGTTATGGAGCTCAATTATATATAACATATAACACATAACACATATAACATATAAACCATATAACACATAACACATAACATATAAAACATATAACATATAACATACAACATACAACAAATAACATATAATATTGCTATTATATACAAGGTAACAATATATATAATAGCTGTTCCATGCATTGCTCATTGAGGGTTAGGAATTTCTAATGGCACGAGAAGCTGAGATTTTCAAAGCAGTTCAGGTATTGATGGGATCCAGCCTTTGCCAGCTTCTCTCAAAGCCCCATGTGTACCATGACAAATATGTGGCACACACTGACATTCTTCCTTTCTGAGAGGACACCCCATTTAGAGACTATGTCAGAACTAACACACCATCCACATAAGGAATTTTAATCCACTACAAGCTCATGTCTTGTCTCCTTCCACGCTGTGCATCCTTTAATTATGTCAACACCTGTGAAATTGGGATGTTAAGCACTCCTGATCACCAGTGGTTTTCCAGGTACTCTACATAAGCTTCAGAAAAAAACCTCCCAAGTTTGAGCACACTGATCAATACCAGAACACAGCTTGTAGAAAACATTTGCTAGTGCCTGGTCAGAAGAAAGCAGTGTATCCTAACTAGAGCTGCCTTGGCAGCTGTAGGAAAGTTATTGTCCACAGCACTAAAGATGCAGTTTTTATTCAAATTGGTTAATAAAGAAAGAGGATCTTGTGGTAGTCTTTCAATTTGCATTAGGGTGTATTGTTAAGAGCAAAGGAAGGGCTTGGATTGAATTTTGTTAAGAGCTGTACCTGCACTGCTGTGTGCTGCAGAATGGAACTGTGATTCAGTTATTTATGCCACTTGGTAGGAGCTGTAACTCTTACACTTTCCCTCACAGACATCTGGTCTTCTCTGGTAATGTGCTTACAAAACATCCTGAGCAGCAGATCAGTGAACTGAACACAGCCTCGATTCCCTCAACTCTAAAGCAGCAGGCAGTCAGATGCTTCTTTTCTTGAGGCCACTGGAAATTTGTAAGGATTTTGCTACATAATTTACAGAACCCACCTAGGGAGTTGTTGAATTAAAGCTCTGTTTTCTGAATGGCTGGTCTTTATATTGCATTATTCCAAGAGTGGGACTTTTCATACATAAAATAGGAGGATTAGCTGTGCAGTTATTTATTTACTGAGCTTGATGTAGGAAACACACTGTTGCTTATCTGAGGTAAGTTTGGCTGTGTCTGAGCTAATATACATTACAGTAGGGTCTAGAGAGGTCTTGGAAGAAAAACAAATACCAGTCTAGAAACCTTTAAACTCCAGGACAATGTCCAAATCTGACATTTGGAAGAAAAGTGATGGGTAAATCATGGGGAGCCTTAAAAATATTTATGTTGACTTATTTTTAAAGTACTGATGAGAACACAATTTGGGACTTGAAAAACAAAATAATAATAAAATAATATGTGGGAATGGGAACATTAAGTAGAAATAGGCAAGTAACAGGAGCAAAACCCCCAAGCCTTTGCTTTCAAATTTTGAAATATAGTTTCTAATGACATAGCCAAATATTCTGCCAGCTTAATACCTTTTCAACTGAAGATCAGGGGTCAACTTGCTCCAAGTGTCTCTGCTCACTTTTCAGTTGAAAATATCATCTGAACTGAGAAACTGAGCAGGGTTACATCAGCATCTGAGAGTCTTCCCAATGCTTCCAGTCTAAAATATAATTCCTTTGTTTGTACATCTGCTTAGAAGTGCCCTAGAAGTGTCTGCTTAAAACTTTGAGTTGCCCAGGCTGGCTGAGAGCACACAATAAATCCTAAGCTGTTTATGTTGAGCAACATTATGGCCTAGACAAAGGCTGCAGTCTGTAACAACCCCATCTTCACAGCTAACATCTGTCTGTCCTGAGGAACGCTCTGGAAGACACATGTTTAGCCAGTCAGTAAGACTTCTGACATTACACTGTAATACCTGATTGGCTTCAACATATTTGCAGCGAGGTTTCCATGAGAGTTTATTGTATCATCTCCCAAGGGAAAGCTTAGTCCTAAATGAGATTGAAAAGACTACAATGAGAGCATTATGCTGTTACAAAATGCTTTACCACTCAGGCTGTTCAATAGTGGCTGCATTTTGCAGACTCTCAAAGCACATCAGCTTATACCTGCCCAGTTACAGAATTTCCAACAGCACAGATTGATGCCTTTTGCTTTCTCCGCTTTTGGGAGCTTCAAATTGAGTAAATCATAGTTTCTTTCCAGGCAACATAAAACTGCACAAACTGCTACTTCATAAACTAAATAATATCAACACTCTGGAAGGATTTTAGGAAAGTAATAATCATGTGCAAAGACATCTTCTTTTATCAATTTCCCTCAGAGAGCCACAGCCCGTGAGAAGCTGAGTGCATTTGGGGGTCTCAGGACACTTTCACTGAAAAAGCCAATGTCGGTGCTGTCTTGTCAAGTCTTCATGGTCACATTTACACTGGCTGCACTGCCACAGGCATCCTGAGATGGCAGAAGCCAAGGCAGTGTATTTATTTTGGCAGAACAAGGCATCTCGTACCAGAGAAGAAAAGAGCACTCAATCCCTCACTGTCCACTCGTGTTTTTGCTCATGTCTAAGCTGAACTAAGTTTTAGCACGCTGCTAACTGGGACCTCTGCCCCATGGGACTGGTTAGAGCACCACAGGGAGCCCATCTATCCATTCCCAAGTCTTCCCAAGGGAAGAAAATGGAAGAAAGGGAGAAGGAGGAGGAGGAGGATGGATGCTCACAGACTCTCACAGCTCAGAAGCGCTCCTGGCTCCTCCACCTTAGAACCAGAGACAGCCCGTGGCTGCAGAGGGACAAAATACACAGTGAACAAAAAGGAGAGGTGGAGGAGGATGCCTTCCCCACGATGGGTGTGAAAGGTCAAGTGTCTGATCAGAGGTCAGATGGAAGAGTGACAAAAGCAGTGCAAGCTCTCACAGGGTGTCCAGAATTGCACTCCATGACAAGCAAGGTGCCTGTGAAGATCCTTGGAATGTTTTGTGGTCATTTAATGGAACAAGGGACCTTTATTTGTTCATTTGATGTATGGTGAGTGACAGGCTTTGTACATCAGATATTGTGATTGCTTTTTTCCTACTACACAGCCAGGCTAGTTGGTATGAATTACAGGAAAATCTATAGTTAGACAAGTAAATTAAATGCATTTATTAACATTTCTTCCGTCTCTACTGTGGAAGCAACAGGAGCTCTTGGCTGTCATGATTCCCCCTCTTTGGAATAATGCAGAATGAATTAAACATCCCAGAGATCTGGTACAGAGGTGGAGCTGAACAACAGGACTTTTCTATTTTTGCTCTTGAAACTGCAGGTGAAGGTGCCCCACCACTCCTGCAAGAAAAAGGCTGTTTCTATTTCTGGACACAGGAACTGACTACACATAGTGAAATTGTGTTAACCTTGCCAAATTTCAGCTCAACATTCTCAGTCTGCATTTTTGCAAGAAGCAAATAGCTGGCTGTCCAATCCTGGAAGAGCAGTTTGCTTATATTTGGAGAGCTTTGCTTCCCTTTTCCAAGAAAATAAGTTTCCTAAAAACCCACTTTCAGTTTGTTTCATATGTACAACATCTACTTTGCAATGAGTATTTTAAAAGCATTTCCTGGGAGGAACGATTTTATTGGTGCTCTAGGACATTTTTGCACACTGAAATGAGTGGAGTTGTTAACTGTTTGTCTGATTTCACTGAAGAGGAGAATCTTTATCCAGATATTGGATTTTAGCAACTCTTATTTCTAGCCGAGCATGTATAAATACAACATCTGAGCTCAACATCACACCTACCTATTGAAACTATTTCAGCCTATTTAACTCTAATCTTTTCAAGAATAGAAACCCTGAAGAGACTCATTAATTGCTGGCTTTTGATTGGGTTTATTTCCATTTAGATAAAAAGTGAAGAGGCTTCTTGTGTTTAAAGCTGTGTTTTTGTTTTGTTTATCTGGAAGCTGGAGAATAACTCTGTTACTAAGCCTTTAATAGATTGTTAAAATCTCCTTCGAGGATAGGTCCATAATTTATAAGATGCGAGCAATTAGTAAATGATCTGATTTTCAGATCCAGAGGTATACTTTAAGAAAGAAATGTAAACTCCATTTTTTGAGGTTATGCAGGGTGCCACCAACTAGGGGAGCAACCTTTAATCTGCAGTGACTGCACCAACCCTAAAATAAGATTTTCCTTTGCATTAATTCCACTACTTTTCTTCAACAGGACACATCAAAAACTTCTCCCACTCATTGCATTTTCTGCGTGGGTTCTGAACCAAGCCAGATGCACAACCTTATAGAAAACAGGATCTTTTTAAATCATGTCCAGAATAACCAGACATCTTAAATGTCCCATTATTACTACATGCAATTATTGCACCAATGGAGAGTGACTCCCTCAAGGTGTGCAAACACCTTTTTTTGAATTACAGGTGAGTTTATGGAGGGGGCGTGTTGGAAAAGTTGTAGAGAAAATTATTTCTCTCTTTTCAAGACACAGCAGAAAAAGACATTTGGTCTTGGCATAAAGATTCTGAAAAGGTTAAAAATTAAGACTTTTGGAGAAAAGGTAGTTTTATGAAAGGAAAAAAATGGGGTACAGGGTAAGAGATAAGAGAAGAAAGAGGAATAGCTCATGATCAGGAGTGGGGAAGGACAGATGCAGACACCCATCATTCTGGCACTATCTAATTTCTGAGTGCCTGAGTTTGCAATCTTCCTGCTTATTTTTATGTAATTTTGTTCTTTTTTAAGGGGGAGCATGGCAGGAAAAGTGTAATACTCTGTATAAGATATAATTTCTTTCAGTACTCATCACCAGCAAATGACTGGGCAAGCAATCTTTTGCCAATAACTTATTAGAGGAAACCTCTGTGTTTAAAAATGTTCCTTAATGTGCTGAACCCCACACAATAGCTTGTTGAAGGAAAAAAGAGCAGAGTGGTTATTGTCATAGCTAAGGATGGAAGAAAGGCTCAGTCATTAAAGTCATCACAGAAACAATGTTATTAACTACACAGGAATAATCTCTAGAGTTCTGTGCTGACTGACAGTGATGAAATAATGCAGGAAGCTCAAACCAGGGCGTCTCTCCTCACCTGCTTTTATTAATACCCTTTTTACCTTTCCCTGAAAGACAGTTTTTCAAGAGCTATTATTGTGCTTAATATTAAATCAAATTAAGCCTGGCATATTGTCAATTATGTCTTCTAAATCCCAAAAGAGAGGGTGCTCACCAGTGCACCCCTCAGCTGGGATGTGCCCTTCATCAGGAGCAGTCCAGTGGCCAGACTCCCAAGAGTCAGGGACATCAGGAAAAAAAAATGCTTGAGAGAGGGAAAAAGGGAGTGCTCAACGACCCAAATACATCAAAGGGCCAGCAGTGGTATTTCATTGATATTAATTACTTTACAGTCTGTAAACTCTGCAGAAAGTGCCAGCTGCTGTGAGCCAGGACCATCAAAGGTCAGATTATCATGAAATCATTACAGGAGAGGCTGTTTTTACTTAGCATGTAATTGCTAAACCTAAGCACACACCACAGAACCAATAGGAAAATGAATTATTTAAATACTCTTCTTTTAACAAATAGTATTACCATTTTAATTACATCAGTATTAATTTAACTCGAAAAGGTGCCCGAGGATTTTGCAGAATTAAGTTTTGCATCTGCGGAGTTCCCAGAAATTTCAGAACTTCTGCACAACCTAGGTGTGTGAGTTTAGCTATACATGGCTTTTCCCATATTTACAGATACACATACATGTTTTTTTAGAAGTGTGTTTGTGTGCTGTATTCCCACCAAATTTCTTGTCTTGAGATTTTTTTGGGTGTCTAAAAATGCAGTCCTTAGGTGATTTCCTCACTGCATGCTGCTGTGAGATAAGGGGGAAATCCTGGCTCAAATGACAGGTTTTTCTCAGTTCTCATTCCCCCAGCCTGGCTTGAAAGCTCAATTGGCAGCTGCAGCACCAGGTTTAAGTTGCAGGCATTTCTGGCTCCAAATGACTTTTCTTTTTACCCAATTCTCTTCTACTTGTAGCTACCAGTGCTTTGGAGAGGCAACTGGGAAAACAGAAGATAGTAGGTCATGAGTGTTTTGCTGCTGGAGATGGAGCATCCAGTCTGTACTCAGCACCAGCTCCCTGTGTCCACACACTTCCTGAAGTCCCACACACTTCCTGAAGTCCCACACACTACCAGGTGTTGCAGCTCCTCTTTCCACACTGCCTCATGGCCTGCTCACCCAATTATTTTTCTCCTGTCTCTTTTCTTACCTGGTGCCAGACAGAAGAAGACACCTGGACTTTGCCTAGCTCATTATTTATTCCCAGCTGCTCTGGAATTCTGTTACTTCCCTGCATGGTCCCATGGGTTAAGGTGTTTGCCCTTCCTCCCAGCCTGAGAACTCCCTACCAGATACACCAAACACACCTTTCAGGGCCCATAAACATCCTCTTGAATAAATAAATCCATGCGTTTTTCTCAATTCAGTAATTTCATTTGTTGAATAAATTAGTTTTGTGAATATTAAATTGGACAGTATAGATCCTGATCCTTTGAAGTCAATAAGCATAATTTTACAGGCTTTGAACCATGTCCTTAAACAGGCAGGGCATTCCCAAAAAAAATCATTTGGTCTTACAAAAACCCTTCACAGATATTTACAAGATATCTCAAACCCAGCTATTTCTGTCCCTTAAACCCATGAGATGCAACAGACTCGTTCAGTGCAGAGCACACTGAACGTGCTTCAGTATTTGGAAGAGTTTGGGTACGTACCTATATAATTCTGCTTTGAATTCTGTGTGTGAGCAGGCACACCCCATGCTCTGGTAGCTCCATGGGTCGGGGCAGGAGTGGCTCATGTTTAGCTCTGAGACTCACAGATGGAGGAAGTTATTTACAGTATTTTTCCTAATGGGTTTCCATGGATGACTAACCTTTAAGCTGAATTCTCTCGCATCCTACTTTGCTTCTGCCTCTTACAGTACTTTTCTATCCCTACTTGACCCTGCCAGTCCATGAATATTTGATGCTAAATTAAAGCATTACAAACCAAGAGATAAATTCTACCCAGGGTGCAGCCCTCGCAGAGCTTAATTACATTTGGTGGTGTGAATGTTAAAGACCTGACACTGCAAGAGCTTTGGGCTTTGGCTTCTGTTGAACCGGAGCTTGAGAAAGAAGGGAACTGTCACCTGCCTAAGCCTTTTCAAGAGCCAAGGGGGCTTATTTTACTTGGCATTTACGGGTGTGCTGCCACTATCCTTTAGCTCGAAGTACTCCCAGGTATTGGCAGCAATTAGTAGACCATTTAAGCTTTTGTTTTGTACACAAAGCAAGCCAAGCTCAGCTCTTCTCTTTCCTCCTCCTTTAGAGACTCTGCTCCCCTTCCACCAGCCCAGTAGTTCATCTCTCTGCTTCGCTGGTCCCCTAGAGAGGATTTAGCAAATTTTCCTTTGCCTTCAGAAAACTGCCAGCCTTCTTCCCCTCTCTTGTGCATTTATTTAGGCTATAAGCTTTCCAGAAAAGGGAAAGGTCTGTGGCACACAATGCCCTTACGCTGTGTAATGGAATTCTTAACTGAAGTTGAAAAGTCAAGAGAAAAACACAAATTATCAGTACTTACAGGGAAACAGCCGTGATCTTTGCAAGCCAATGCTAAGAGCTTCGTGAAAAGAACTGAAAGTTGGAGCTCCATATAAGCATTACTTTCAAATCACACATTAAAAGAGAGCTGATGGTAAGGTCTGCACATGCTGCAGGACACATCCCAGCAATCCTGCCCTTTCCTGGCAAGGTTCACGGGCCTATGCGTGTTTTACTTGCCAGCAGATCACATTTGGCTTGCACTGAGCCAAAGTGAGTGTGTCTCACCAGCACCCAACTAGCAGAAGGCTCTCCTCTGTCACTCCAATGCCCTGCCACTCCAATGCTTTCCCTTGCCAGAATATCAATCAGAATGGGATAATGGCTACATGGAATCCCAAAAACCCCAATGGCTGGGTCTGCAGCAAACTCCAGGGAACAAAGAACTGGTTCTCGACCCAGCTTTGGCTCTAAGAGATGACATTTGCTCGAAAAACTTCATTATCACAGCCTTTGCTACTTTCCCTGCAAGTATGAGACTGGAGATACAGGTTTGAGACAAGCATCTGGAAGGCATTGGAGGCTCATCCTCATGTCTCTTCACATGTTGGGGTTTCCAATAACAAGGCACACTGCATTTTCCTTTCCTGTTGTCAAAACTAACTTACAGGACACCTACAAATTAAATTAAAATAAAGTATCCTTTACTTTGGCTGTTCTTGATGAGATTCATAACTAAAGCTGAATCCATTAAAACAGACACAACTCCAACTATTTCAGTATCACTCACCAGTGGCCATGAAGTCAGGGGAGATACCTGAGGCCAAATTCACCTAATTGTTCCATGAGAAATCCTTGTGTTTAATCACAGGCTGTTTAACAGGAATACCCACTAGTTTTAATGAATTATCTTCATGGTCTAGCCTTTCATGGAACTGGAAGTGTCTTTGCTAGCAAGCCATCCCTTTCGGCACTGCAGGACACCCAAGGAATAGAACTGGATAGAGCTGCTGATGGGATTGCATGTGTGTCTGTGTGTGTGCCCATAGAGGGGAGGGCTACAGAGCAGGAGGACAGACAGAAATATTTGCCTTCTTCCAGGGCTCCTCACAGAAGGTATTTTCCTTCCAGGAAAGTTATGCTGGGATTAATTTCAGCTGTACCAACAACACTGAACATTTATTTCAATATTAGCAGTTATGTGACAGGCCAAGAAGAAGGAAATACTTTCCTTTCAGAGAAGAACGCAAGCTCAGGACTAATCAGGGTTAAGACTAGGAACTCCCTTTGATGCCACCAAAGGCTTTGCTGTACTTATCACCACTGTAGCCATGTCCTCCTCCATGATGTCCCTCTTCCCTGGCAGAGGCTCAGCCTTGGTCTGGGCAGGAGGACAAATAACCATGTGAAAATCAGCTACAGCCTGCAGACTTCAGCTGAGACAGCCACTGAGGGCTCTGAACACTGAGCCACAGCACCGAACACTGTGCTGGGTCACAACCAAACAGGATCCCGAAGCAGATCAAGGATGGATGATGAAATTTTGTTACGGGTCAAGATGTTAATATTTCCAGAAAGACAGTTTTATACCAGGCCTGAGTGGTCATGTTTTACAGACACTGTCTGCCTTTCCTAGGCCCTGCTTTCCCAAGTTTTAGTAGGAATCTCTCTGGCAGCTGCTGAAGGGCTGATCATGCACAGTGGCCAAATACTCTTCCTGCTCTCCATGTTCTGATTGAACTTTTTACCTCGAACCACACTTGGCTAATCAGCATCACTTACATTTCCATATATATAACATTTGCTATTTCTGAGGCAGAGCTAAGAAAGCAGCTCTTCAGAGCTACTTCCACACACAGGAAAACTCAGTACACGGAAGACAGGCTGGAATAAGGAGGGAGGGAAGGAGTGCTGCCTTCTAGGTGGGCAAAAATGCTGACATGGCAGACCTTCTCCCTTAATCAATTTAATTCACCTTCTTGAAAGCTCATGATGACAAACTACCTGGACTGGAGCATCCTGGAGCTGATATCCCTCAGTGTCCACTGCAGTAAATTAGTACCTAGCTCTGCTGATGGAGATAGAGAGGTGATAGTGTTCCACAACAAAGGATAAATGGAAATATCCACCATTTTTTCTACTCTGCAGCCAAGATGCTAAGAGTGCTTAGATTATGAAGTCAGTACTACTAAAATAAAATGTCTCTCTTTTTTTTTGTTTTTAATTTTTATTTTCTCCCTAAGGTGAACAATGGCTATAAAACCCATTTATTCCCTAATAAATAGTAAGCTGTGCTAGAATCAGATAACTGAGTTTATGCTAAGTTCTAAAATGCATTTTATGAAAACAAATAGTCACTCAGATATCAATAAACATTGTGCACTTTTATCATCATCCTGCTGGGTTTTGATCTGCCAAATTATCTGTTCACGGTATGTATCTTCAATTCCTGATTTTTTGGTATCCCACTGCTGCTATTCCCACCCTCTCCTCCTCTTAGAGGTGCACGTGTGTTGCTATTGATGCAGTTTGAAGCTCTGCTCCTCTGTACTTGTGCATTTTGCTCAGCAGGTTCTGCTCACCATGCCATGGGCACGGGCTGGGGACAAAGAATGGGACACCACAGCCCCTTCCCGCAGCCCTGCTAACAGCGACACGACTCGTGGTGACTCCACAGTGTGGTTCAGCTTTGGCAGCTCTGGATTCAATAGCACACCCCAGAAGGACATAGCCCTCCATATATGCGTGAAACGGCAGTGCACAGCCTTTTACAAGAGGTCTGGAGTTGCTGCAAGGCACCAAACACGGTTCAGGGACTGGGACATGAGGGAAGGAGGTCAGGCCCATGTAATGTGGAAGTAGCAAATGAGAGCCAGGGAGAGAGATCCCTCCATTCTGCACTGCTGCACTGAGGTCAGCACAAGAAACAGGATGCCAGGAAAATGTTGATTAAAAGCAGAATATTGCTTCTCTTGTGAAAAAAAAAAAAACCAAACCCTGGTGGTTTCAGGGAGTGAGCTAAGAATCTGCCTGTTTTCATAATGCAGGCAAGTGCAGAAGAAAAGGGCTGGAAAACCTGCTTTAATCCTCTGCTGTGTCACTGGTAAGGCACTGTCCAGCACACCCCTCACTTCCCACTGCCAAAGCCATGACAACTCCCTTCGTACCACCTTCAGCTCTCCCAAGGCTCAGCACGGCAGCTCCTGGAAAATCCAGAGGAGGATTGTACTGGCTTCCTTTTGGGAAGCACTCAGACCTCTCAGTGGAGGGGAAAGGTTGCTACTCACTGACACAAACCAGCTGCTTTCCACCAGCCCTCTCCAGGCAATGGTGTTTGGTGGGTGCCATGACAGAGCTCCTGCATGGGAAATAACCCTCTGAGCCACCAACACATCAACCAGATCTCCTCCCCGATCCCCCATGGGCTGAAAGGGCTGTGTTTGGCACCAGCACAGCTCCTGCATGGCCAGGTAACCACAGGCATTTATTGGATTTTTTCACTTGGCTAGGTATTATTAGAACAGCACAAAGTGCTGTTGCCTCCATCATTCATCACAATCACATTTCTGTTCTCTGAAAAGCCCCAGATCCTGGGTGTTTCAGCAATGGCTAGATTTGTGGCACTGGCCTTTTCCCCTCCTCCTGAAGCCCATTTGTCAGTGAACATTAGTTCACAAGCTGCAGCCAGAGCTACAGCATTGACTCAAACAGCAGATATCATGCCTGCTTAGGAGGTACTAAGACACAACACACAACTCTTACCTTTCTCCAGGGTTTATTTCATTAAAGCAAAACCTATTTAAACTGTTCTCTTGGCATGACCCCCCTCACCCACTACAACAAACCTCTTCTGTGAGTGGCACAGGGACAGATAAGAAGAGCTGAGGAGCCTGCAGGGCTCTACTCAGGATCCAGGGGTGGGGGAGACAGCAGGTTCATGAACAATGAAAAGCACAGCTGCTGGTTTCCCCTACTGTTTCCTGGGGAGAATTGTCTGGAGACTACAGCGTGGTGAAGATGAACTCCAGTAAATCTCTGTGGGGAGGCCACAAGTATCCCATGAGATATCAGTGAATTTGGGTCCCTGCCATCTACCCTGGGATTATTTTTCCAATCCTTGCTGGAACACGCTGGCACAGGAACGTGACAAATCTGTTTGAAACCAGAAAATTACAGTCAGGAGGGAAAGTCACCGAGTAACAGGTACACACAACCCTCGGATGCTTCAGGAACCTGTCTGGGTAAGGGAGACAGCACTAAAGAAACAGTGAGTTTATCCACACATTGACCTGCTCCCTCCTCATGTCTGAGCCAGAAGCCCACACACGCTGGCTCGAGCTGACTCGAGGAGTTCACACATTTATGATTCCGACCTCCAGCTTGGAGTGAAATTCAAGCCCACGCTAATGATGCAGGAATTCAATCACATCAAATCTCTTTGGACAGTGAGGATCAGCAACCCCAAAAACCTACTGGAGACAGGTGTAGAGGACCCAAGTTAGGACAGAACAATCAATAATGTTGATGATGGTGGGATTACATGATGGAGATCATCAAACTCTTTCTCCTGAGGCTTCAGACAGCAGGAGCCTGGAGAAACAAGGCAGAACAAAGGAGGACAAAGACACCGAAGGTGCTCCTGCCTTAAGTGGCTGGACACTGCATCCTGGATTTCTGATGAAACATAGGCCAGCTCACCTCACCTGCAGAATAAAGCCTGGGACAGGAGTGATCCAAGGAACAACCATGTGTCCAGCTTATCCCTTAGAGCCACGGCCGGGTGGGAAAAGGTAAAACCACCACTGCTGAACATGGAACAACACAATAACCCAACATTTTCCATAAGACAAAGGCAGAGAAAGAGAAGGCACCAACTCAAGAGCCAAAATGTCAGTGCAATAACAAAATGATCACTCCCAGCCTATGCCTGGCACTTGCATTCCTCAAACACCAGACTTAGATGCATTTAAAAAGCATTGGCAATTAAAGATGTCAGTGTGATTGACTGACCAGAAAAACGTAAATAACAGAGCCCTAAATTGCATCATTTGGGTAAATATGTATTTATACAGTTTGGAAAGAAAAGCCTTGTTATTCAACTGTTGGACAGCAGCAGCGACACAGGAGCTGTTCTGGTTTATAATGCAAATCATGTAATTTGGGACACCCATTATGGGCATTAAAAATGCAAAGTAAGATCCATGTGAAATGTTGTTAATTTGCAATAGCCATTTTTCAAAGTATAATTTCTCAGGCATTTACATATTTTTTCAGTTAAAAAAAATAAAATTGAACACCATTTAGAACATTTGCCACATCTTGTTCGTTGGACCAAGATACTTTTGAGCTACAGAAACACGAAAATAGCAATGGAAACCGGTAAATTACTGATTTTCTTCTTTAAGAAAAATCAAATATAAATTAAATATAGGATTCTCATATTTCTAATAGGCTAAACATGTTTAATTACAATCTGATGTGAATTATATTATAATCTTTGACAATCTGTGGCCCCTGGAAGAATATTTATGCTGAGAAAAGAGAGTCACAGAGCATTCAACAGGAAGAAACTCCAATTTAAACCAGAGTTGTACTCTGCCCCACACAACCTGGCCTTGAGCAGGGATGAAGAGGGATGAAGGACCAGTTCTAACCTCAATAACAAGAGGACTCAGCTGGCTGAAGCAAGAATTTCACAGCTGCTCCAAACCTTTGGTGTAATTCTGCATGTTTCAGCTCTATCCCTCCCATTCCATGTGCCCCAGTGAAGGATTTTCCAAGGACAATGGTCTGGGGGTGCACACATCCACCACACACGATTGCCTGCACCTTTGTCCTGCAGGCACCTCAACAACCTGTGAACCTTTCCACACCAGGGACTGCTGTGTCTCCTAGAGAGGGGGAGCTGTCTTCTTCCTCCCTTCGGAGTTGGCAGATGTAATCTCTAATCTGCAGATCCTTAGAAATACCACAGAGACTCTTCATGGGGATTCAGAGGATCACTCTGTGCCTGTGTTTGCAATGCCAGCTTCACCAGGCTGCCCTCCCTCAGAAGAGAGCTTGAAATTGGGGTCTGCTCTCCAAACAGCTTCCTGGCACAATGAGAAGAGGGGTATCCAGAGAAAATGAAGGACAGAGAAGTGAAAAAAGGATGTTTCCACTGCAATGCCACTCCAGGCAAGCTGGTATTTGGAAACATAATCTTGAATTGCCAGAAAATGCAAAAACAATTCGCATAGAAAGTCAGAAACTGAGATTTTATTCATAGGTCTTTGAATAAAAGACCTATGCTTTAGTTTCTTTTCTTTAGTTTCACTGGAATTGTCCCAAGTGCACACCTGAGAAAGCCATCGCCTGGCCTGGGCTGCCCTTAGCTGTGAGCATCCCTCTCCTCTCACAGGAACAGAAAGTCTGTGCTGCCCAGGGACCCCCTGCAGTCACAGGCAGGCAGTTCTCCTGCACTGTTCTAATTCCCAGAGCTGGGCTAGAACATGGAAACAGGATCTCTGTGTGCGAGCCCTGACCCAGCTCTGCCACGGCAGCCAGTGCGTAACCCACGGCTAGACATTTTGGCATGTGCTCCAATTGCTCCTCTCCAATCCAAACCCCATCCTACACACTGGGGAGCAGGCAAATCCACAGGTTCTGGCAGGGTTTGGATGATGCCCAGTAATACTTGCTAGCACTCCTGGAGGCTATTGCACAGAAAGTATTATTTAAACCTGGCTACTTTATTATTTTCCCAGCGGCAAGTCAAACAATAACCCTTGAAGTGGTGAAGCCAAACCACGGTCTTTGTCAGATTAACCTTCCTAGAGGTCCTCTAAAATCAATTGTAAATGTTAGCTCTGAAGGACCAGGCAGATAAAAGTTCTAGCCCCCTCTCCTAACTTTCATTTCAAGTTGCAAAACCAATCCACAGTCCCATTACAAATCAGATCTGAAAAATGCTGCTTGATTATTTTTTAAAGAGCTCAAACTAGGTCACCAAAAATAGAGTCTCTAATGGGCTAAATGCGGAAAACGACTGCTCAAAATTAACAAGTTCCTGGGCTCCAGGACTGCACAAAAGCTTTTGAGTTGATTGCTTGCAACTACACAAACTGTATCCTCTGCCACACATGGCAAAAACCCAGCCTGCCAGATGCTAGGCGATCATTTGTGCAAAGTGTAACGTAGTTTTCAAAAAACCATAAAGGGATTTTTATTCTTAGAAAATAACTCTCTGGCTTCTTTTCCCTTCATTAGGAAGTGCTTTACAAGCATGGCTCCTGAGACTGTCCGTCTGGGCCAGCGCAAAGCACAGCCTGTCAGCTTCTGCTGCTGCTCTCACGCTGTTCCCAGCACATGGAGGGGACAGCATTTGGTCCCTGGACTAACAGACCCACTGGAAGGTGTCCATAAGGATATCTCTCCATGGGCAGCACCAGGCAGTAGATATGGAGCAGTTTTGCTGGGTAGCTCTGACCAGAAGCCCTCATGAAATGGTCAAAAGCCCTGCCAGGTAGCCTTGCTGAGCTGCCCCGTTGAAGGGCATGTAAGAATCAGAATTCAGGGAATATTCACCTGTTTGTAATTAATATTCAAATCCAGGATGGCCTCAACAATAATGGGGCCAGTGACTACCAAGGGCCGTGGATCACAGCTTAGGGGCTGTGGCATTGACACTCACAGCTTTTCCCTAAGTCACAGCAGAGCACGTGCAAAGCACAGGATCTTGAGGATTATAGGAAATGTGCTGGTATTTTCCAGAGCCACCATTTGATCACACACACACATCCCCCAAAACCCCAGATGAACAAACAGGTCCTAAGAGTACCTACCTTGGGCACCCCACCCTGTCATATCTCCTCTCCCAAACCCAAGGAACAGCCAGCACATCACCTCCACTCCCTGCAGCACTGCATGTCTCCAGATACTTAAACTCAGCATTATTTTGAAGGGAGATAAAGCACTGGGAGCATCCTACTCTGGAGACAATCTCTGGTTTCACTAGTATCCCTGGGATACTGCATAGCATCTGCTCCTCTCCTGGTTGCTTTCTTCCAACCCAAGTGGATTAAATGCTGTGAAAACTGTGATAAAGACTCTCAAAGTTGTGTTGCATAAATCTCTGATAATAAGGAGAAAAAAGGTTATGTCCCCCGATTGCTTTCTCTAAATAACCTTCCATCTTCTGAACAAACATTACCATGGATAAAAGGAAGCTCTGCCAGATTTATAGAAACAGAGAAAACACCCTTCTGTGAAACACACGCAGGTCTCAGTAGTAAACAGCTGTGCTCATGTTTTGGACATGAGTCACCCTCTGCACAAAGCTCATGAAAAATCGATCAAAGGCAAGGAGGAGGAGGAGGCCAGGGCAGGCAAACATGTTTGAGACAGCAGAGCAAGAAAACGTCTGAAAGCCAGAAAGCTGAATGGGTACTTCACAGCCCCACCTTCGTCAAATGGTCAGTCAGAACATTTCATCTCTGCCTGTTTACTCTCTGTAATATTCTGCCTAACACCTGAGACCCTTGGAGAAGGGATGCTTCTGGGCACATGGCACATGCCAAGCAGGATTCTGACTCCTCTGAAGCAACCCACTGTTACCAGGAATGTAACTTGGAGATCTTCAAAGCTGAGTGTGTCTACTCAAGAACACTAACAGGGAGGATTTCGTGTGCTCTGGGTTTCATTTTTGCTGTACATGCCTACCAGATTGTGCTTCTCACAGAAATGTCACTTTTCTGCAGACAGATTGACCTTTGCAAAAAGTGAAGCATAAAAAAAATTTTTTTAAAAGATCCATGACTGAAGCCCAGCCATATATTAGAGAGAAGTCTCTCCATCTTTTCAGATTCACCATCTACACAGTATACACCTAAGTGCACTTGCCCTCTTACATCATGCTACGCAACACATTGATAACCACATGAAGTGTAAAACAGAATGAGAAAGCTCTAGACATATCTTTCTTTTAAAAACTGCATATCTTGGAGTACCCAGACAAGGGGATGCTACTGACTTTTGGGTAGGTAATATGAAAATAACACAGTTTTCCTATTGGTTTTAAGGCACATCATTCAAATTCCTGCTTGTTAGCTCAGGTCTCAATTTTATTTTTAGGAGGTCAATAGAATTAGAATATTAAAATTACATGGGTATGTTTTACACTGGTATGTTCCCATACTTTCCCTTCAATGCAGTCAGCTGCCTGGTGCTGCATGGTGTGTGGGAGCCCAGACAGGCTTTCCCCACACTCAACATGAGTGTGGCTTTCCAGCGTGGGGAGAAGTCTGCACAAAACCACCACGGGTTACTGTGATACATTTCCACCAAAAATGTCTGTGGGATTGACATAGTTTAGACTGTAGGCACTCATGCCATTCCAGCATATTTGTGTGTGTGTGTGTGAGCACTGTTCAGCTGGCATTCCATTTCTGGACATGGATGTAGGAGTTTGTACAGGGAGAAATTAATTTTACAGGACCATAGCCTAAAGTCTTCTCAGGCAAATCGCCCCCTGATTTCAAGACAAAGGATTGTCAGATTTTTAACATTTTTTAGTCAAAGACCTCTCTGTCTTTATAAGAAGTTGATACCTTTTAACACACACTGCAATATCCTTGTTGTCACATAACAGAACTTCCTGAGCTTCATAAGCAACAAGAGCTTGTGGATGTGATACAGCGAGTCTAAGAGAATGTGAATGGTGGTTATCAAGTGAGAATACAAACCCCCATTCATTACGGGGGTTAATTTGTCACAGCAGACACAAAATTGCCCAAATCTCAGCTCCTTCCCTTCTTTCCTTCCATCTTCCACTATTTCCCATCCGTTAAGCAAACAGACCCCCAATATTTCCCATTTAATGGCTTTGGGAAAAAGCTGCAACTTAAAATCTCAGTTCAGACCCATGGCACAGGGAAGAGTGAAACCACAGATTCTCAATCAAGCTTTAGCAAAATTCCTGATTCATACCCCAACTTCAAACTGACAGCAACACACAGCATTCCTATGCTCAGGCAACCAGGCTGTTGCAACCAGGTTATGGACACAGCTTTAGAGAGGAAGATGGACTTGACTTTAGCCAGGTGAAGTACACGACTCATCTGGCAATTCCACATGTGGGTTTTACAACTGGTCATAGCTGAATTTTAGAAGTCTAGAATCAGGAATCATGAACCAAAGGGCTCCTAAACAGCACATCAGATGGGGACCCATAAATACATAATGGTGTGTCAGAAGTGCTGATGAGATATGGGGCAGGGTAAATGATGGCAATGACCCTATTCTTTCAGCTGGAGGGAAAATAAGCACATTTTGTTTTGCCCCTAAGTTGTGGATCACAGATCCTCTGAAAGAGCTACAGCTGTAGCAGGAGTGCAGAGGGCTTTAGGAGAGGGCAGACTGCTGAGGGCAAGGGAAGGATGGGGCCAGCCAGGGCAGGCCCAGGAATAACCAAAGCCTTCCAGCCATTCAGTGCTCTGAAAAAAAAGCTATTTCTACCACTCAATACATGAAAAATGCAAGTTTTTACCATACAACAAGAAGGAACACTTGTGAGTCCTTCCTTTACAAATGTTAAGCAAAGCTGCAACTTTCAAGTCTCAAAAGAGAGGCGTGGGGAGGGTGTCAGTGCTTTCATTAGCCATTTTACTCACAGGAGTACTCATCAATAGCTGCAGAGTCAGTTTTGAACTTCAGCAAAGAATGTTCTCTGCATAAAAGAGTAAATAAATTAGCTTTTCCATCAATGCCTCTTGCTTTTGCTTGACAAAGAGCAGTTTTTCATTACTCAAATTGCTTTGTGCATTAGTCAATGAAGCCCCAAACATTAAATTCTGCTCATGAGTTTGAAAAATTTAGGCCAGATAACTTTATCTCTAATAGGCACATACATTACAGCACTCCTGCATCTCCCCACAAAACCATCCTCTGGAAGCCTGTAGCCATTTCTCCTGGTTGCTATCATTAACCAGCCAGCAAATCATTCCAAAAATAAGATACCAGCATCCAAACACCTGCATGTTTTTGCCACACACCAGACATCCACATCCTTTTCTAGACAGCAGTACATCTCCCTTTCTAATGCAAACTTCCACCCACTCACATACCACACACAATGACTCAAAAGCAAAGGCAGCAGATTAATTATGCCTCGGATGTTCTCCAGGTTTTGTTCGTGCCATTATCCAATTGTGAACGATTGGTGTCCCTGAATTCCCAGAAGCCTCTTTCAGCTGTGGCTCTCAGATGGGCGCAGCACAAACCCCAGGAATGCCAACAGAGCAGTGCTGAGTTATGTCACCGTGAGATCTGGCCTGGAATTTATTACATACTGTCCCTTCAACCACATTTCTACCCACATACTTCCACAGAACCAATTTTTTTTCATTTACATTCTTACTCTTAGAAACCTCTTCACTCTAAGACTAGGACCAAAGCTACTGAGGGTTTGTTTAACTGGTGGTACTGAATATAAAGCACGCTTTTGTTCAAGGGATGATTAAGTATTGAAGATCTATTTCCTTTCAAGCATCACTTTAAGCACAATCACCTAAACACTACAACGCAGTGATTCTTCTTTTCGTCTTTTTCTTTAAATTAAGATGAAAATCACCTCAGAAACACATAGATAGCTACAAAAAAACCCATAGCTACTACTGTCCTTTTCAACTTCATTCATGACCACAAAAATCTTTTTCCTCCCTCACAAAGAAGCTCCTGCTTTCATGTTTTTGCTGTGGGCTCTTATTTTTTAATAAAAATAACAACTAATTCAATCTCACTGCTGAACTGTTTGGGGCTTCATTTCTTATTAGAGACTAATTTTTGAGTTTTGCTGTGTCCACAGTTTATGTGATTTTTATTGACTCCTTTAATTAAAAATGGGTTGCAGTACAATATTAATTGATTTTTGTGATAAAATAATTAATAGCAATTAATTCATTTTGGAGTAATTAGCATATGTAATTTTTTCTCCAGCTGTCATTCTGTACCTGTCAGAACCCATGCCCTTAGGGCAGGAGAGGTAAAACAGCAATGCTCCTTTTTTAGAGTGTCCATAGAGGATGCACACTCTCCTCCCCTCATCCCAGTGTCTCTATGAACAGGGTTTAGTATTCCAATCACTCCTGCATTGCCCCAAACTATTCATGTGTCTCTACCCAGTGATCACCAGGCAAGTTACACAACCTCTCTCTAAAAGAAACAGTTTGGTGTTTCACGGAGGAGCTGCCCAGGAAATACTAAGACATTGCATTTTAATTTAATTACAGTCTCAAGCTATAATAACTTGCCTACTGGGAGCATCATGTACGCTCTATAAAATTAAGGAGTTTTTTCCCCATTCTCAGTACCTCACTCCTCTCTCTTACAGTGAAATCCTCAGATTTCACACACATCCCTGTGAAGTGCATAAAGGTTTCTCCAAAGAGAGCTCACACAGTGCAAACTCATGTCAAGTGCTTACTTTTTCCTACAGGCCTAAAACTAGCTGGGGCCTCATGTCTTATTTCAGAGAGAGCTCCATAATTACAACTCAAATAACCTCTGGCTTCCAAGTGAACTCCAGAGCCCAGCTCCTTTGGAAGCTGGGAGCTGCACATCCCATGGCTGTGCGGGGGCAGGCGAGAGGGGGCTGCACACTGTGTGCTGCCAAAGGAACAGCCACAGAGGCATTTTGTGGGAGCTGGCAGCCCCATGGCTGTCCCTGGGAAGCACTGACCCCAGGGCACAGATAGCCTGGGAATGCTGGGCAAGGAAATTGCTTTAGAAGCACATAGCAATTCTTACTACAGTGTCAAACACAGGGACAGACCCTGGCACAGCAGGCACTCAAAGATTGTCAGGCTTCCATTCGAGAATCTTTTTCTGAGGCAGTGCAGCATCTGAGAGAGATTTTGCTGCTGGTAGATGCAAAGTGGAGCAGAACAGATTTTATAGCCTTTACAATCACAGAATGGTTGGAATTGGAAGGGACTTTAAAGCCCATCTTGTTCCACCCCCTGTCGTGGGCAGGGACACCTTCCACTATTACAGGTTGCTCCAAGCCGCATCCAGCCTGGCCTTGGAAACTTCCAGGAAAGGGGCAGCCACAGCTTCTCTGGGCAAGCTGTGCCAGGGCCTCAGCACTCTCACATGGAAGAATTTATTCTGTATACCTAAATTTCCTTTGTTTCAGTTTGAACCCATTACTCCTTGATCTACCACTTCAGCTGCTGAGAAAGAGTCCTTGGCCTTGCAGGCCCTCTTGAGATACTGGAAGGCTGCTCTTAGGTCTCCACACCTTTGCTACCTGAACCATGCACCCTGAGGAATCTTCCAGACTACAGAAAATCAACAAGAACCCACCTCTGGGAACTCCTCTAAGACAAGTAACCCACTGAAAAAGATGGTCTGAACAACAGCATCCAAGCCTGACCCCAGACACATCACAGATCTGGTCCTGTAGGATGAAGCAAGATGTCTAAAAGCAAAGCAAACTGAACACCAAATTTAGCTCCTGTGGTGGGGACGTCAGAAAGATTTATGAACAAATGTCTCCTTTTTAACTGTTCTACCTTACTAACCTTTTTTATTATAGAATTTTGTATATTCTAAACATTGCTTTTCAAGCTACTACTTTTTCATTGTCAATACAGACATATTTCTGTATGTTGCCAAGATCTGGAGCTGTCTTTGCCTCACTGTGAACTTTGGACACCCCAGAGGTAAATTATAATTGCTCTGGGAATTGCTTTTCCTAGCAGCTCATTCTTTCAACAGAATTGTAAATCTTTGACTGCTTTTCTCAAACCTTCCTTATGTTTATGTCCAGTGTTCAGCACCTGGTAACAGCTCCCTTGGACACACAGATGTATTCAATAGGTTGTCTCCTCCTGAAAACCACTTGTTATTTGCAGAAGAGTGGCCTTGGAGGACTTTGTCAGTGATCCCTGATCTATTACACAGAAATTCACAGCCCAAAGGATTTTCTTGATGTTTTGAGATAGGCATAACCCAGAATTTTGGGCATATTTGAACTAATCCAACAAGAAAGCAGGCAGTTTCAGAGAAAATCCATTGCCTTTCGTTGAACAATTTCAGACTTTTTTATTATTCCCACTGCCCCCCTTAGGAGGCCATAGAAAACCCTGGCCCTGTGCTTGTCTCTTGTCCTGATGGAGAAATGAATGATGATGTCACCTACCATTTCTTACTTGTTTCTGCCCAGTTTTGATTCTCACCTAAATGTTCCTCTGAACAATAAGGATGAATAAAATCTATACCTGCTCTGTTACAGATTATGTAAAGTAGGACAAGAATGATGACAAAAGCTCATACCCTGAAATTGCAGCAACCATTTCACAGTTGTTCAGGCCAGAAATGACAGTCATAGCTTTTCTAAAGGAGGGAAAGGTAACAGAGATGGATTTCAAGACTTGAGCCAGAAAGTCTCCACTGACCCAAGCCCAGCTTCCTGGCAGTGCCTCTTTCTCTTCCTTTTATGTGTTTATTTAACGGATAACATTCTTTTTCCCCAATTTTTCTTTTTCTTTTGCAGTCATTTCGAAAATCCCAAAGGAAAGAAGGATGTTTCTGATGAGCTCAGACTGAAATATTTCTGGAGGAGCTGAGTGGGTCAGCCTGGTTCAGTTCAGTTCATCCTCATCTTGCCAACGTGTTGCTTCGTGGCATTTATGATTTATCACTTTGCTGATTTCGAAGCTGAGCTTGAAGCTCAGACAACGCGGTGGCGAGCTCATGCCATCACATCTCCCAGCACAATTCCCTCTGTCAGTGCCAATACAGAGTTCCTGCGTGGGCATTTAATTCTGCCAAATTTCTTGATATTTTAACTTGTCATCCCATATCAAGGTTGCCACAAATGTTGAAGGAGCAGAACTTTCCCAAAAGGCAGGAATATCAATGCTGCATTTATCTTTGTTTTATGCTGTTGTTGCTGGTAGTAGTGGTAAAGTCTTCTGCTGCTCTTCAATAGCTCGTTATCCAAAATCATTTGGCAATGACTTAAAATAGATTTAAAAAACCCCAAACCCTCAAAACAACCCTGCCAAGATTGAATGATCAAAGAGTTGAGAGGCAAAATACACTTGGACTCACTGACCCTGCAGCTAGTGAAAATCAACACCAAGAAAGGTGGGAGGAATGAGCTGTGACAAGATGAAAAAGTACCTCTACTAACCTTATAAAAGGAAATCTATGAAATGCTTAAGGAGATAAATAAAACCTGTTTCATGCAAGAATAATCAAGGCCTTATAATAACAGGAGGACTTGTAATTCCCTTCTTGTCTCCTCTCTTTCTTCACCCTGACTGCTGAACCTATGGAAACAGAAGCTACCAATGAACAACCTGAAGTAGAGAGCTTTTGGTCAGTTCAACAACTGCAATTATTTTAACTGTAGGTAGACTGATCCAAAGTAGGTATTTTCTTTTTCAGTTTTCCAAATTAGTCTTTAATGAGATTCTGGGAAATGAACGGATTTTAGACCTCATCCATGAAGCAGAAACAGCACTATAAAAGGAACGAGGACAATCACATGGATGTCCTGTCATCCTCCCTTAGCACAGCTCCCAGTGAACAGATTCCTCACCAGAAATCTGTAAGTACCTAATAAAGATATAATCACCATTACTGAGCCTTCCTCCACCATCCTCCTTCAAGAAAGCTCTTGATGAAGTAACCTAGACCAGCGCCCTGTGAATGTTCCATGCACTGGCAGAGGAATGGTGCATCTGAAAGGAGGAAAGTGCATAAGGATGACAAAATTTTGAGGACTAGTCAAAATAGATTGAAATAATTTAAAAGCAGTTGTTCTGGGTTTGGTTTTTGCAGTGAATTTTTCTCCTATCTGCTACCTGGAAGAAGGACAATATGGGGGTGAGATGGCATTGCCTGAGAGACAAATGGGG
>VZSR01000028.1:9986053-9996397 GCA_013398615.1 Brachypodius melanocephalos
TCTTGTTATAAATATGCATACTTGTAATCATCTGTTATGCCTATTCCCACATCTTTGCATGAAAACCCAGTAATTTCCAAGTGATATTAATTTGGAGGGAAGGGGAGGTCACATTTGCCGTTCCAAGGGAACCTTCCTTGGCAGACACCTGTCTTTCAAACCAAGACAGGGCTGGAGGGAGAAAGGCTGAAAGGAAGATAATGATCCAAGGCACTGGATGCCATTATTGGTGGAACAAGACAAAGGCAGAACAGCTGTGCAGGACGACGGGATTGCTACCAGCAAGCTGAAAACAACATAAAATTAACGTCTATAATATATTCATCCTTTGAATGTTAAGATTTAGGTTCAATATTACCAAGCAGCAACAAGCGAATGCCAGGCATTTATTTATGTTACCCTTCAATATGGAGCTTAATAGATTGATTTACAGAAAAAGTTTGCACGACCTAATTGTGACAGCACTTTTTGAGGAAAAATAACAAGCCTGTAACTAACAACACAGAGTCTGTAATGCACTAGATGATTTGAGGTATTTGAATCTGCATTTACAGGCTCTAGAATATCACTGAAATGTTAAGGAGTGGAGCAATTTAAGAAGTTATTCAATTTCATATTCGAAGCTCGAGATCAATCATCCTATGGGAGCACTGCTAGTGGTGACTGTACCCATTTCAGATTCCTCAAAGAGCCAACCTCTCACACACCCACACCAATAAAACAGTATATTTACATGGCAGAAAATGTCCACAGCCACAATGCAAAGCACAGCTACAAAAAAGCCACATGAGGACAGAATTCCCACTGTAGTCATAGTCAGAAATTCTGGTAAACTGATGCGCAATGTCAGATTTCCTAGACAAGAATTCAAGCCAGGACCTGCAAGGAGGAGGGCGAAGCACAGAAGAAGCTGGTCTCAGCTCTCTGGAAACCAGATTGCAATTTGGCTCTGTGATTTCTATTCCTAAGGGTGGGCACAGTTTAAATACATATTGTGAGGTTCACACGTAATTTTGTGAATCATAACTATCAGTTTGATTCACCTTCATTTATTGAGTTCAAATTTTAGAAAATTTGAATTATGTCAAAAGAACTATTTGCATATTTAATAGCTACATGAGTTTTAGCACAAAAACTCCATTTGATGATTCATAAGATAAACATTATTTGTCTTCAGTAACTCATGAAAACCATTTTAAAAATTAGCTCCAGTCACTCCGTAGGAGAACAGAAATTATTAAGGATGATGTATGTAGATGGTAACAAAGATTGGTATGATTGAACACAACTTATTTGCAAAAATTATCCCTCAGAATAGTTCAGTGCCAACTCATGGCATTTCTCCAAAGTACAGTAGATGGCAAATTCTTGCAAATATTAGAAGCGTGTGAAGAATATGAAACTGGCCATCAGCAATTTGTTAACCACATTAGGAGAAGAAACCTCACACCATTAGGGAACGATCACTTTAAACAAGCAAGTACTTAAGAGTTCATCTTTATTTAGCACAGTGAAGCATGTACTTGAGTCCTGCAATCCAAAGACATTTACCCACATGCTCTGAGTTACAGAGGTGTCAGAAACCTTTGCTGGGTTGTCAGCCATAGACTACAGGTGGGAATGAAGGGTTGGTGCATCCACAAGATGGACTCCAGGCACTATCAGTGATGGGAAACAGCAACACACTGACATTCAGAAGAGATAACAGCATGCAAATATGGCGTTCAAAGTCAAAGGTGTTAGATAAATTCTTGGCAATCTACACAATCTGCTGCATCCCTGGTCCAGAGGAGGGATTTGTGCAGCATTCCAAGAAGTTTCACAAAGGACATTAACTTTCAGCAGGAAGGTTTAAGCAGCAAGAAGATTTCTTGCTTTAGAGAACATGTTCCCTAGGAAAATAACCATGTGAGTAAAAAGGTATTACATCTTCCCAGAACTAAAAAATTCATTTTGAATAGTATTAAAAATGCTTATTATGACTCCATATGGTACATTCCCAATATCTCTGGGATAGGGTCCATCTCCAAGTAGGAATGAAGTCCTACCAATTTAATCCACTTGAGGCTCTTGCTTAAGTCCACAGTATTTCTTCAATGTTTCAAAGTGTCTCTCAACAGTAAAATCTCCTTCAGACACCACAAGGGTCACCAGCACAAACAGGGGAAATGTTTGCTGCCTGCAAGGCCTTTGAAATATTTCAAGGCACTAAATTTGCTCAATGAATTTCCTTTCTGGCTATTTTTTAATCTATGGGAAAAGAAAGTTCTTAACTGTTTTCATATTAAGTACACGAAGACTGTTTATTCATGTTATTATAGCATAGTTTGAAAGTCTTTGTATTTTTTCTTTATTTTTAACTTTTGGGACAGGGGAGAACCACCACCAACCAGATTTATGAGGCTGGCATGAATTCAAAGCCAAATTTGATCAGAAAAAGCTTTTAATAGAAGACACAATAACAAAGTCAGTGCTGTGAAGTTTTTGATATATGTGGTCTTCCCTCAAGCCATGTAATCCTACCGGAGGAACTTCAGCTTGTCATGCTCTTTTAAGAAACATCCAAAGGCTCCCCAAGCCGAAATCTCTTTGGAGTGATTTGAGAGCATCATCCATGCTAAGTGTTATCATCTCCTCCATGCCTCCAACTCAAGCTACTTGAAGGTTTTCCTGGCACACGAAGAGAGGCACTTGGAAAGCACCAAACCAGGAGGCAAAGGACTTCCCGAGGATGCACCTTTTGAAGCTTTGCTGCAGGTCAAGTCAGGAGCAGCCAACTCCAACTCTCCTCTTACAGTTTTAGGGCTACCACTCACCACCACTCACTTCAGGGCTAAATCCCCTTCAAGTGCCAAAAAATTAGGTCCAGTCAAAAAATAACCCAAAAGCCAGGACTGCATTCGTTTGATTTATGATTACATATACCAAGTCCTGACCTAGGCCCACCAGGATCAGCCTAAGCATTGCTGACACCAGACCAAAGCTCTGTCCCCTGAGTCTTGCCTTAAGGTGTAGAGGCCCTTTTCTTTGGAACGGAGCAGATTTGGTTTTAACCACAAACACTTCTGCGTAATTCACTGCCACTTCTCATAGCCTCCTAAATTCTTCACTAGTTTGCAAAACAAACACGGATAATTGCATTTTATTTTGTCTATGGCCTTGTTAACGAATTACAAGAGCATAACAATGAACATTGGCAGCTTTATCTCAAACTTAAAGTCATACATTCTCTAGGTCTCAAGGCATTTTCACACAAGTGAAACAAGGGCAAAGTCTCTCACCCCATTTATCTCTGAAGGGACTGACCTGAAAGCCCTTAGTGGTGCTCACGTTCAAACTTTGACCAAAACACCACAATGTTTTGTTTTCACCTTGGTGGGTCACTTCCAACTGACAGAACACTGATATGAGGGTCAATAATCCTTCTTTGCGGGATACCCTGGAGAAGTTTGGCTGGCACACAGATTAGAAAGGCCTGGCTTTCTCTTGCCTGCCAAGGGTTCTGCTGTGGCTAAAATCTCCCCATGGGCCTCTTGCTCGCTTGTTTGCTCAGAACACAAACACAAAAACAGCTCTTGTGCTTCCACAGGCAAAGCGGTTCAACCAAGTCCTCCAGAGTACATGAAACTACAACACATTTTGGAGCCCTTTTTGCTCAAACACAAAGCCAATTCAACTACTTGCCCAGGCAAAGTGTCAGTGACATGGAAACCCTTCCCAAAATACTTTAGGATTGGCTCAACAGCTGGTGGCAGAGGCAGACATCACAGAACCCACTGCAAAAACTCATCAACAGATTCAATACAAATATTGAGGCAATGATTATAAAACTTTGAACTATTTTTTACATTTTTTCCATAGCTGAAGAGGGTTTTTGAACAACTATTTTTATTATGTTCCAAAAAAGTTTTGCCTGCCTTAGAAATCATGGTCTTTGGGCCAGGACACTTCAAATAGATGGAAAAAACCCCTCACTGGATGAATCTGGGAGTGGTTTTATTTATATTTCTTGTCTTTAAAATCTGGGGAGGTTTGAGCAATAAAGTTTTCACGAGTTTGATGTTTGGGTTTTTTTGTTGGTTTTTTTGTTGTTTTGGGGGGAGGTTGCTTTTGTTTTTGCTGGGTTTTTTGGTTGGTTGGCTTGGTTTTTTGTTTCTTTGGGGTTTTTTTGGTTTGGTTTTTTTTTTTTTTTTTGAAGGGCAACTTAGACTTTGCAGATACAAACTGATTTCCCTGAAATCCCTTCCCTGATCACTGCGATTGGCACAAGTTCCAATCTGTCCTATACTGTTTTATACTTCAGAGATTTTGCCTCACCTGTGAGGGATAGAAACTTCCAAAAAAGACTGGAGACTCCTTTAGTGCCCCTGTCTCCAGCAGACATATTTTCAACCCATTCCTACACCCTGCAACAAAGGTTTCTCTATGGGTCTCATACAGAGATATATTGCCAGCATTTATAAACAAACTTTTTGGTACCTACATAAGGCTTGCATACAGAAAAGTGAGGAACGTGAAAATCTTAGAGTCTACAAAATGAAGTTAAAGTATATTAAATCCTTGAAGACATGTTTCTTTATGGGTTTGAAGGCAGATTTGAGTTCAGTTGGTGTAACTTTGTGCCAAGGGAATGGCTGGGATCCCTGCCTCTCACTAGCCAGAATCACAATTTCCAACATGGCAATTTCATAAGGAATTGTGGAAATTCCCTCACCCTACCATGTGAAAAAGGTTTAAAAAGGGTAAGAGCAATATCCAACCAGAGTAAAGGAGACACTGCCAGAAACACAGCTGACCAGGAAACGGCAGTGTTAGAAACAACACACAAAATTATGAAAGGCAAAGACCTTCAAAAGAAAAGTGCAGCATTTCCTTAACAAAACCAAAATCTGAACATAGAGGCAGTTTTAGAAACCTCTACTTTGTTAAAGGGAAAAAAAAGTTGCACTGAAAACACATGGAGGGAAAAAAAAGCCACTAGTTGAGTATTCCTTATTTTAATCTTGCTCACCCAAGCTGAGATCAGCTTTAAAACACATGAACTGAGCTATTTTGGAGATGCTGAGCTGTGCTGCAGTTGATGGTGCTGCCTTCTACCCCTCCAGATACCTCTGGGAGACCTGTAGCTGGGAAAAATCAGGAATCTGCTCCCTACTCTTTAGCTGAGGACCATGGCAAACATTCTGCATCAAATTGAAAAAAAAAATTACTGGAAAGGGCTGTCTACTATGAAACCCTGTGATATCTTTTCCCAACTGCTCTGCATCAAAGTGCATCCTCTGCAAACAGAGAACTTGCACTTGCTTGGTCTGCTGCCTTGAGCCTTTAGCTGACCCCCTTTTTGTGACTACTTGCTGTTCTCTTGCAGGATCTAAGAGAAATGTAAAATGTATTGCTTTTAGTAAATATTTTTTGCCCACCAAGGCAAGCCAGAAGTGCTTGAAAGAAAAAGATGATTATCTCATTACATGACATCTCTACAGTGTTTTTTCTGACTGTTTTCTGCCCAGCTTTCTGCCTTTGGAAAACACAAGATTTTAAATTGCACCTAGTCTGCAATTACCAGGCTCTTGTTATATGTTGTTTTGCAAGACATAATCCTGACAAAGGAACATTTTATAAAGCAAGAGAAATCCCACTTGCACCACTTGTAGCGATGGCCACTTGGCAAGTGGCTGCTCACAGCTCTCCCCAACTTTTCTGCTCAGATCTCCCTCCCAGCCTCAGCAAAATGAGTAAAGATCCACAAACAGTCAGAGAGGAAAAACATCAGGAGTTATTTAAGCTAGCAGTATTTCAAGTGAAGGGCAACACGATTTACTGTTCACTTACAATTACTCCCTCACAATTTGGGCAGCTCAAAGCTCGTCATTGCTTCTATCGATTGTTTTCTCCCAAAAAAATTGTTGGTGCAGCTTAAAAAAAAACTTGCAACAGGCTGGATGCAGATACCTGTTTAGGTACCAGCCTGTCACTGAAGGTAAATGAATTTCAACTGGCTCAGTCACAGGTAGAGGCACAGAAAAGGAAAAGATATCTAAAAGCACAATGGAAATTAATAGAGTAATCCCTCCAGATGAGGTGAAAGTGCCACACCAGCCCTTATCATAACCATGAAATGGGATACAGTAAGAGCACATCACCTTGCTCCCTGCTCTCCTTTATTCCAGCACCTCCCTGCTCTCCTTTATTCCAGCACCTCTAAATATTTATGGAAACTGATAGCTCAGGCACTGCTCTATGGCCAACTTTATCACACTTTTCCACACAGGAGGATGCTAATAATTAGGATCCTTCCAGATTTTGGAAATAATTGCAAATCTCCAGCATACAGGGCTAATCATAGCTCGAAAGAACCAGTCCTAAACTACTTCTCTCATACCAGGGATGAGTTTACTGAAACCTGATGTCGGCCGATTCACAGGAATAACAGGAAAGCTGCAGCAAGGCTCAAAGTTCAGAGAAATTTAGATGCTTACCTAAATCACTCCAGCCTCTTCTGTAGCAGAAGTTCTTCACAAGCAGTCTTTGACAGATTTTTGGTATTCCTGATACTTTTTACTATATCTGGTATTTTTGACAGGGCAGACAAACCAAACAACCCTCCACTTACTTCATCCTCTTGCTGTGCGCTGCATTTCCCCCGGATGCTACTTACTACCTGCACTGCAGTAGAGGCTGGGAGCAACACTGACCCAAAAGGGCAAGTCCCTCCCTTGGGCAACTGATGGCCAAACTCCCAAGCCATTGAGAAAACCATGAAATGCAGCCATCTCCTGTGAACAGCAAACAGAGAGCTCAGGTATAAGGCTGAAAAGCACTATCAGCTGGGGAGAACACGTTCACACTTACTGTGCTGAGGGAATTGATCTGGCAGTGGTGAGTGTTCAAGGGAGTTGAAATAAAGGTCAGATCGAAGTTTTCTGGGCTTTCATCAAGAGCTCTCTTGCTCCTGAGGTGGGAGGTGGGAGGCAGCATCTGAGGGATATCTGGATGGAAGGGCTGGAAGGTTACATGGCATAATGAAGTGAAAAATAATGGGAAGAGTGAGGTTAATTAAACATTTCTGAGCCTTTAAAAAAGGCTGAGGCTCCCCCTCAGCTGAGGCAATGTTTTGGGACAGAGTGGATGGCATCTCCTCTGCTAACTAGCTGGTTTTCAGCCTTATTTAGCTTTGAAGTGAGTTAATTTTCCTAAAGCATTCAGCTATGCAGCAGCACAGGCACCTTCTCACAAGGCATGTTGTTCTAATAGATCAGAAGTCTATGTTTTCAAAATCCCATTAAATACATATTCAGCTGTCAGACGTTAGCACACATTACAAAAAGGAAATTGATGGCTGACTCTGAAAATCCAGCCTGATGTGCTGTCCCTAATTTACCCCGGCTCTTTCAGCACTCTTTGGAGTGTGTGATCCATTACAGTGCCTTTGCTGTAATATCGGAACACAAAAACCGGATGAGTCAAAGACAGAATGTCAGGTCAAATTTTTCAGGCTTAACTCAGGATTTAATTGCATTTAGAGGTTTAAGTCCGACTATTACAACTGTCTTTAAGGTAATCTCCTCGTGTAGGAGGGAGTATATATGTCCCACACTTGGGTATTTCACTCGATACAGCTGCAGTGAGACAGATTCCTCTTTTTTCTCATTTTCTAGTGAATAATCAGTTTAGCCTGCAAGTCAGGAACCATGGGCTTTGCTCGTGTCAAGGCAAGAGGCTCACTTCCTGCTCAGATATAGAAGCACATGGAAAAAACTGCCACAGGGGTTCCACAAAGAGAGGGGCTGGAAATCATCACTGGAGTTGAAGCTGAAGTTTATGGGAGCAAGGCACCAAGAGCCTCTTTCTGCAGGATTTTGTTAATTTGTAATTAAAAGTTAATGGTTAACATCAGCATGTTTGAGGGCTCAGCCACATGAAACATGTGGCTTGGATGCTGGCTGTGGCTCTCCTTCATCAGAGGGATATGTCTGAGAATATTAAAGCTGGTGAATATCAGATGCAAATGCTTCCATGGGAGAGCAGTGCACTGGATTTTTATTCTAATACCAAGCTTGTGGCTCACTGCAAAGATTGCAGAGGGAAGTGCAATCAAATCTGCCACTGGAAAGAAGAAAGTGGAAGGAAAGGCACCTGGAAAAGCAGCCTCCATAGGACAGGAGGCTTGGCTACTGCCTGGCATGTCATAGAGAAATCATAACCAACACCACTCTGATGGCTAACATGTTGAGATTTTAAGGCAGGCACTCACCAATGTACCTCAGTGGGGATGTACCTGTCCATCCTAACCCTAAATCACAGACTCATCACAGAATGGCTTGGGTTGGAGGGGACCTTAAATATCATCTATTTCCACCCCCTTCCATAGGCAGGGACACCTTCCACTATCCCAGGCTGCTCCAAGCCCCATACAATCTGGCCTTGGACAATTCCAGGGATCCAGGGGCAGCGACAGCTTCTCTGGGTCAGTGCTTCATCGCCTTCACAGTCTCCAACTCCCTGGACTGTTTGAACTGAAACACCACAGAGCAGAACTCCCTCTTCTGAATTTTTTTTTCCTGTTATGATACTCAGGTAGGGCTTTTTGGACTGTGTCATCATGCAAATACTGTACAAACATTTTTAGACCCAAGACATAATTTTGTGCCTTTTTTTCAAATTTAAGACTCAAAAGTATCACACTCAAGAAGAATCATCTTGCTTGTTATAATCAGTCTTTTTAAAAGAACATATTGAGCCTTGTTTGGCTGCTTGGACCAACTAGTTCAGCAAAAAGTGAAATTTCTTCTCTTGATCTTCAGATAGCCTTTGAATTACATACTTGTTGCAGCAAGACAAAGTTTGGGTTGTTTTTGTCATCAGATTTGAGATCAAGAAGAGATGAGATGATCTAGGATGAAAGGCAGAAATGCCAGATGAAGGACAGAAATCCAAGGATTCAAAATAACTGCACAAAGGTGCTGGAAGTAAAACACGGATAACTCCACGGTGCTGGGCTTGGTTCCAGCATGTGCATTCTCTTTGTACCCTGTGCTGGAGGCAAATAAACACCAGACAGAGACAGAGAATGCAGAGTTGGTTGAGATGGAGCCCACCACTCCCCGTATGGGGGATGCCCATCCCCAGTGCCTGATCCTAACTGGAGGTTTATGGTGTTTGGGGCATTTCTAGGTGCAGCCCTGCCTTGTCCTTTGGAAACTCACCCTGAGCAATGTCTCCAATGCAAATCTCAGCCTTTTTCCCTTTGGAAACGTTACCGTGCATCAGCCCTGAGGTAAGACTTAGACCTTGGGTGTCCTGACACCCCACTCTTGGAGCCTCTTCTCACCCCTCTCCTGTGCCACACCTTGGGGGGGGCCTGCTCAGGGGAATTAGGGCTGCTCTGTGTGATAATTCTGTGTTCCCACAGTCTGCTCTGCTGCAAATCCATAGCCATTTTCTCTGTGGCCCACCTTTTACTCCTAAGTTATTTTCTTTTCTATTTCAGCCTGGCTGCGGTAGGATGCTGCAGAAACAATTATGCAGACCTGATAACATCAGTGATAAAACATGCCCTGTCACATTTTCTGAGCCCAAATTTATAAAGGCAGTACAGCACAAATGATATTTCATTGCTGAATGTTCTTTTTTATGGAGAACACTCTCCATTTTGGGCAGGAAGGGAGGGTGTGTTTCAAAGTTCATTTTTCAATTTACAAGCCCCCTACATACTTTTCATCAGGATCACATCAGGGGCATCCTTGGATAATCAGACAGAAATGGGTTCAGCAAAGGAAGAGCTCTGACAATCTGTGGGAAGCAGGCTGAAGTCCATAATAACTATGAAAAACAAACTCAAATCAAGGTAAATCAACAAAAAACATAATGGAAAAGGTGCAGATTAGAGATAATCAGCTATTTTTTTCCAGTGAAACAGTTTCACACCAAAGACAGAAGGAAGGGAATGCAAAACCCAACTTCCAGCCTCAATTCGATTCATGTGGGTTCAGCATCTTCGCTGTTGACAGAGATCTAAACTCCTCCTCAGTCTGGAAAAATGCTGATTCGGGTCTGCAGCTCCAGCAGCAGGCAGGTGCTCAGGGAGGGCTGAGCTGGGGTGCTCCAGGTAAAACTCAGTGCTGGGCATTAATGACTCTGAAACACCTGGTAAATATGTTTTCCATCCTTTGATTTTTATTAATGTCACAAACCTGTTGCTCTGGAATAACCACCAAAAAATTACCTTGTAAGATGCCCAACCACTGACATTTTCCTGTGTCTGTGCCATTTCCTATTTTTAATTTGGTAATGTTGGTAAATTCAGTGGAGATGCCTAAGGTGCTTCAAATTGCAATTGGGATG
>VZSR01000028.1:10004696-10033983 GCA_013398615.1 Brachypodius melanocephalos
GTCTTTCCAAACTAAGACAAGCTTAAAATAACTATTGCCAGGCTGCTGGCCTGTTTGGCTACAGGCACCACAGCAGCCACTCCCCCACTCAATAAAAGCTGTCCAAGGAAATAAGAAAATAACAGTATCAATACAGAGTATCACCTCCTGCGGCAAGCGCAGGGAGCTGGGGAGCAGGGAAGGCATGTCCTTCAATATTTAACTTCTTCACTCTTTGTTCTCCATCTCAAGTTGAACAATACGTTAATTACCTGATGAAGCGCTATAATTACTCTAACAGCTCTGCTCTTAGTTATAATTACTGCATCAACACTTTCTTTTTCATATGCTTCAATCTATACCTATTACATTGTCATGATGAAGACACATTAACATTATAATACCGTATAATTAGCTGATGAGCAATTAAATTATTCCACTGCTCTTGTTCCTCTTTGCCAAGAGGTTGCTTTCCAAGCACTATTGTCTTCTTTTTCTCTGGTCTGCTTCAGAGGTTGGGGGTGGGGTTTGCTTCATTTTAAAAACAGGACCTCATATGCTTTATTCAAACAGATTTGATTTAAAATTCTGAGAGAGCATGGTAGTTAAGGTCCTAGGAGAAGTTAATTTGTTTAAAATATTTCAAACTTCTCTTCCCTCAAGTTCAAACTGAGTTTGTTTTCCAAAAGCTAACAAGAATAGGAAGGTGTTGGAAAAATATTTGGGTAAAAAATAAATGAATTATTAATTACTTCTTCAAAACACTTCCTGGCCAAAGCACAAAACACTGCTAATAGGAAAGAAATGGCTAAACCCCTAAAAATTTGGTTTATCCTCATATTTATTTATTTTATACCTCAGTGAAAAAAATCATAAGCATTTTTGCACTTTTTTCTTTAACACCTTAAAGGAAAGCCTAGATAATAATCTCACCGTGAGTATTTGAGAAGTCTTGACTCAACCTAGACAGCAGCACCCGGAAATTCTAATGGCATTTAGGAAATCTAACAAATACAACACAGTACACAATAATGCAGTGTAGACTTCAGCATTTATCTTGATTATTAGTCGGTCTTGTAGGACTCATTTGCTTTGTCCTCTCACCTGATTTTTGTGGCTGAAAATTGTCTGTTTCATTTTCAATCAGTTCAAGCAACTCGTATTATTGTATGGCCTTCCCCCTCTCTCTCCTGGCTAAAACTTTTTGAATGTAGCTGTGAGATGTCTCCAGCCCTGTGCTGGTGGGAACACCAGACACATCATGTTTAGGTGGCACTGTGCTGACTGGTTTCCATTCTGGGATTGTTACTTCCTTTCAGGCACACCTTCCCGTCATGGCTGCTACTCTTCCATCAACACTTTGTAATCGAAGAGTTGTTTTGATTTTGTTTTTAGTAACACAAGAAACATCAGCAAAGCACTCCAGTACAAACAGAGCACAGCAGAGTGTGCTGGTGCCATATGACCAGAAGTCTACCCCAAAACAACCCTGACTCTCTAAACCTACCTCCACTACCCAGGGTTTTTTCTCATCTCCCTTAGTTCCACAAACCCTTCATTTACGTTTGAAGATAGAGACAAGTGCTTAAAATCAAACTTGTCATTTACTATGTTGATTAAATTCCTCAGTTTAAGATTTACCCACTGAGTCTTCTCATTGCCATCTAGCACAGCAAAGCCAAATGTCTCAACTTCAGGCTCAAGCTGTTACTTGGTCAAAATCTCCCACTTCCTGTAGGCACCTGCCCTTGAAGTGCTTATGGCTGTGCCTACCTTCATCTCTGCCCAAGAAAACCCTGAAAGACCTGACTAAATTTGTCCCAGTGAGGGTTACTAAAAATGCATGGCATCTGAATAAACATCCAGAGGATGGAAGGTTGGCACAGAAGAATTTGCTTTGAAGGCTCCCTGTCTCTGCAACACCTGCACCCACCTCACTACTAATAATGCCCTTGTTGGTGTCTGGCATCCATCCCCTGAAGCCTGCCTCAGTCCTGTCCCCCAGCTCTTCATCCCCCAACACAGGGACAGATTTCCATGCGAGCAATCTGCTCCCAGGAAGGGTTGGGGTTCACTCACCTCCTGCCTGCATTAGTCCTAACACTTCTGGGTGGACTGTGAGGGTCTGAAGGCTTTGTCAGATGGAAAAGCACCAGGAAAACCAGTGTTTATCCTCTTTGATGCTTGTGCTGCTTCCCACAGTGCTCAGGATAAACTGAGTTAATCCCGGACAGAGGGACAGACTGCTCAGCTCCTGCAGCCACTCTAAGCTGTAATCAGATCTGGATGTTTCTTTTCATCTACTGGCAACTCTCCTGCGTCTAAGCAATTTTAAAATTATATAGATCAATGATGTGTTATTTGTTTTATCACCCTCTTATTTTCTACAAAAGCTCCTATTTGTTTTCCACAAGGTTCTTTGCAGAGATACTGTGGAAGCAGTACTGGAAGATCACAAACTGCTGAAAAGAAGCACATGGGGCTGATGCCTTCCCATCCCCTGATCTGCCCCATGCCTCATCCTGCACAGGCAGGTCCACTCCATCTATGCCAGTCCCAAAGGAGCCACAGGCTGGTGTTGCCATCTGGGCACCTGGAGGCTGCCTCGTGCATGAACCAGGGAAAAAAGGAACATCACAGCAGCGCTTTGTCTTCCTGGATATCTCTATCTGCTGGAGCAAGCGCAGAAAGTTGAACATCTTGGCAGCATGATGTTGTTTTGGGCCTTTTTTTGGCAGGGCTCTCCCCAAAAAAAAGCCATTTGGCACAGGTGGCACACAAACATAGCCAGCCAGCTCATTTGCTCAGCCTCCATCCTTACGCTTCCTCCAAGGACTTCACACGAGCAACAAACATGCCTCGGCCAGCCAGGCTTTAGCACCACAACTTCACTTCTAGCAGAGCTCCCACAGAGACTGTCCTGGCACAGGGAGATAGCACAGGTAGGTCTGAACACCAAGGCAGCCAGTACGTTTGTGCAAAGGATCTCCCACTAGCCTCCTCCACAGGAATTGTAGAAGAGTTTGGGTTGCAGGGAACCTTAAAGCTCATCTCGTCCCACCGCCTGCCCTGGGCAGGAACACCTTTCACCAGACCAGGTTGCTTCAAGCCTCATCCAAGCTGGCCTGGGATGGCTGACCTGAAACAGAGACTGGACAGAGCTAGAGAATAAAGTAGGGATTTATTATTATTAAAATAGGTATTTATCCTAGAAAGGCCTCTAGGATACACCTTGGGCAGGAAAGGGCCTGACCAAGGCTACACTCAAGATGGAGTTTAAATGGTCACAAAAATGGCTGACTGGTTACAAAGTCTTACATTTTTATAAGTTTTGGTCCATTCGCATATTGGGGTTTAATTGTCTAATTACAGCTCAGGTTGTGAGGTCCCATCTTTCTTGTTCCTCCATTCAGTCCACCATTGTTTGTGCTTTTGGGCTGAAAGTTGTTCTTGGTCTCCATCTGGAAAAGGATTTGTTTTGTCTCCCTACTTTGTAGGGAGCTCACTAGCACTTAATATGAGGCTCAGAACCACACCCCTAGGCAGCACAGAATCTGAAAAACATGAAAGCTAAAACTTAAGATATCCCCAGTGCCTGCTGGGGTCACCATCCAGGGAGGAAGGGCTGAACTTTACACTTGATTTTTGGAAGAAGGGTCAGCGTTGGGCAATGCTGGACTGATCTGACCTTACTCCCGCACTCCCCAACCTGCCTTTTTCAGCACTCACAGCTTTTCCGCTTTAAAAAACATCCCATCATTTTTGCCCATGCCATTTATTTCCCGATGTTGTTTCAAACTGTTTGCACATGGCCCCTGGTATCTCAGCGGGTGAGCACTTTACAAATAAAGTGATGAGGGGGGTTAAAAGAATGAGACTTGATAATTCACACCAGGAGCAGCCAGATGTCTTATTGCCTTGGAAAGAATCAAAAGGAGAAAACAGATCATCCTCACGTGGGTTTAGATGTACACAGAACACTTTAAAAATGAAAGCAAAATAACACAGCAGATGCAAAAGCTGAAAAGCTTAACACAAGTGAGCTGAAAACTAAGCATGCACAGAAATGATGGAACAAGTGTTTACTCATGCTCTTCTCCTTCACTGGTACACACACTCAGTAAGGTTTTGGTAGCCTAAACCTCTCTTCAAGCAAACAGCTCTTGCATCCTTTTTTTGCTAAAACAAGATAGATTTTTCTAGCTTCTAATGAAAAACAGGGTTTGCACACCTGAGCAGTGTGGTTTACAGAAACAGGGCATGGGAAGGGCAAATCCTGCCTTGGTGCACTTTGCTGATGCTCTTGCATTACTGTAAAAGCTGAGTTTAAAGCCTGTCTTTGCAAAGAAAAAGCCAAACAAAAAGCCACCAGCTGGATGACACAGTGCTGCTCCTACAAAATAACACATGGCCATACTATGGTGCCTAAAATAAAATTATCACACGCAGCATCAAGCAAGTCCAATCCAGAGCAGAAAGGGAGCTGCAGAGCCTGTCTCTCCCACACCATGATGGGAGGAGGATACAGCAGGCACCCATGCAGGGGCTCTGGGCTCCAAGGAGGGGAACCAGAGGGTCTTTTGTGTTTTCACACAATCCTCCAACACTGAATGGACCCAGAGCAGCAAGAATTCTCCTCTTCAGATCACCTAATTCAGAATGATTTGATAAAACAAGCCAAATGATTCAATAGTGACACTTACTACTTCCAGCCCTCAGCTGAGTTGCCATTTGGGTTCACCACACCATGCTCTGATCTTTTGGGGCTCTCAGCCCTGCTGGCAGACTGGGGGAACTGTGGCCCCACTGGATCTTGGAGGACTGGAGGCAAAATGCCCCTCTCCAAAGCCCCCATGGCCAACTCAGAGCAGGCTGCAGAGCTGGCCATGCCCCCCCTGTGCATCCCTGGGTGCTGGGGGAAAGCACACTGCCATCTCTCATGGAAATAATGCTAAAGGCTTTGCAGGAAAAAGATCTTTTCCTTCACAGGAACTGTGAAATTCCACAGAATTTCCACATCTGAGAGAGTGGGGTTTAGATGTCAGGCATGGAAAGGGAGACAGCCATGCACAAATCTCAGGGCTGTAAACGTGATCACCTTCAGAAAACCATCTGGAGCCTAGAATTAAGCTTAAACCTACTTCTGTCTCAGTATCAATAAATAAAATAATAACATAGTCCAGGTAGTGGACAAATTCAAACTTGTAGGGAAAGTAAAAAAGCGACTTTAGTATCTAAAGGTGCTCTTTCTCCTTTTTTTTTCCCCTCTCTCTTAATCAAGAAGAAAGACATTCACTGAGAATCTGAGTTAATGCTCCTTGAAGCCAATTTTCCACTGAATTTCACAAAGCTGTGGATTTTGCTCCTGGTGAACTTGGTGGTAGTTTCAAGGATGATCTCTTCAAATACACAGGTTGCAGGATTAAATGTGCCTCTCTATTTACTTAACCCTTTGACATAGCACTTAGTAAAAACTTGGGCGCAGACTGTCAATACTCACAAGAAGCACAGGGTCTCTGCTACCTCTGAAATCATGCTGAAGGTTATGTTTTGGGATGCCAACACCCAGAAACACCAGCTGTTTAGCACAGAAAACCTTGCACAGTATCAGTCAAGCTCAGCTAAACTATACTGGCAGTAGATGGTGCCTTCAGCACCCAGAGGTATTTACTGAAATTCCAGAAATCATTCAGTTTGGACAGAATTTGTGTGCCCAGTACTAGGGCAGGGGTTGTATGTGTGTTGGATATATCCAAACAAAATCAGGAGATGCATTTTATTTGTGGTTCTAGGAAGTATTTAGATCATATGGAGTTGATATGGCTGGTTTTGGGACTCAGGTTGTTAGACACCCAATATAATTAGGAAAAAAAATTAAGAAAAACAATTAGGAAAAATTCTTGTGATTCATACTAAAAAATCCTGAGAAAACAGTAAGCTTTTCACTTTTTGTGGGTTTCACCCTGGATGCAATACCTGCACCTGCTGTGCTTCACCTGCATTAGCTGGCAATTACACCAGATGTGAAAACTGGCAAAATGGAATGCATCCTTGTGCCAATTCTTCCTCCTCTTATTGTCCTGGCTTTCACTCCTTTCTTTAGCTGGAAGGCCTGTAGCTGCAAATTGGGCTTCTTGGTCATGTCACCATTCCTTTCACATGGGCCACTGTGAAGCAAGAAAATGCCATGGCAGACCCATTCCAAGATTAAATAAGTTACAGTTTTCAAGGATGACATGTACACATTCCTTCCTGAGACAAAAACAAACAAAAAGCCTCCACAAGTAATGTTGAAATGGCTTTTACCTTTTATTGTTAAGCTGTAACTGAGGAGTAAAGTAGGTTAAAGTGCCAGTTTATTAAGTGTCCCCGTTTACTTCTTTGTGCACATTTCCTTCCAATAACCAACATGGGAAATGGTGGGAGGGGGATTCCTCACTCCTGCCATGCAAAGGGATTTTTTTTCACAGCACATCAACATCTCTATAGACCTATTAAACAGAAATTTCACCATTTACAGAAAAAAAAAAAAAAAAACAACCAAAAAAACAAAAACAGAAAAAAACCTCAACCATCTCGACAGTCACCTCCAACATGACTTCTGTCAGATCAAGGCCTCACCAGCATGCCAGACATTGCTGTTTCCTAAGCAAAGGAATTCATGGCCCTCTCAGTCTGTGAGGCAGCACACCTTGGCAAACACCAGAGCTTGCAGCTCCTGCTGCAGGGCCCACAGGAGGCCGGGAGACAATAAACGCTAAAAGCAGAGGGGACAAACACTGCCCCTCCTTCGGGATAAACGGGAAAAGCAACCGGGCCAGTGACTGCAGCATGGCAGACGCCGCAGGAATAAAAGTCATGGCCATGCCCTGAGTGTGTGAGGGAATTCAAAGACCCCAGAGGAACAGAGCAAGGAGCAGAAACACAAGAGAAGAGCCCCCACCACTGGAGGAAGCCAGGCCTCGCGCAGGGCCAGCACGGCTGCGCTGAGCAGCGACTGCCGGGTGAAGCTTGGACGAGTAACTGAGCAATTACCTCCTGTGATTGTTTAAATCCCTCCTGCCTTCAGAGGGAAAGGGCTCTGGGCAGTGACAGATGGTCCCTCGCGAGCCTTGCTGCGTTGGTTGGAGGCTCTGGACGTGTCCAGCCCGTCTGTGCCCCGGCCTGCAGCAGCAGAAGGCGGCAGGGCCTGCGCTCACAGCCCAGACACGGCCCCGTGGGGAACGCTCAACCTCAGCTGCCAACAGAGCCGGGTTTGCACTCAAACACCAGAAACTGCTTTGGGTTCAGGCGCCAAGCTTTGCTTCTGAGGGAGCTATGGGGGTGGCTTCTGTGAGAAGCTGCTGGGAGCCACCTTCACGTCTGGCAGAGCCAATCCCCGGTGGCTCCAAAGATGGACACGCTGCCTCGCCAGCACCATTTGGTGGTGACACCTCTGGGATAACAGATTTGAAAAGAAAGAAGAAAAAGTCATGGTGCTCAGCCTCAGCTGCACATGGAGCTGGGTTTGAACTCACACACCAGACTGCTTTGGGTTCAATGGCCAAGCCTTGGTTGTGGGGGTGCTGCAGGGGTAGCTCCTGTGAGAAGCTGCTGGAAGCTGCCTTTGTGTCTGGCACAGCCAATCCCCCTTGGCTCCAAAGGTGGTTGTGCTGCTGGCCAAAACTGGGCCAATGTGGTGGTGATGCCTCTGGGATGACAGGTTTGAGAAGAAAGAAGAAAAAGTTATGGTGCAGTTTTGTAATTGCAGCCGGAGAAGAGCAGAGTGAGAATGTGTGAGAAGAACAACTCTGCAGACACCAAGGCCAGTGCAGAAGGAGGGGAGGAGGTGCTCCAGGCACCAGGGCTGGGATTCGTTTTCAGTCTGTGGTGAAGACCACGGTGAAGCAGGCCATGGAGATCCAAAGGGATGCAGAGATCCACCCACAGCCTGTGGAGAAGCCCCACACCAGAGCAGGGGGATGCCTGAGAGGAGGCTGTGACCTTGTGAGAGACCCACAGAGAGGAGAGCCCACACTGCAGCAGTTTTGGGAGAACTGTTGCCTGTGGGATGGACTTGCACTGCAGCAGTTCTCACACTTTTGTTGCTTGTGAGATGGACTCTTGGTGGAGAAGTTCACAGAGAACTGTCTCCTGTGGGAGGAACCCCATGGTGCAGCATGGGAACGACTCTTCTCCCTGAGCAACAGGAGAACCCACAGGTAATAAACCGGCCATAACCCCCATTCCTCTCTCCCTGCACCATTGGGGTAGGAGGTAGAGCTGGGAAGGAGGGAGGGGTGGGGGAAAGGCATTTTTAAGGTTTTATTTCACTTCTCATTATCCTGCTCTGACTTTGTCAGTAATAAATTCAATTAATATCTCTAACTCAAGTGTGCTTTGTCTGACTGTATCTGGTGAGTGATCTGTTCTGGTCATTATCTCAACTCTTCATTCTATTTTGTCTCCCTGTCCACCTGCAGAGTGAGTGGCTTTGGTGGGTGCCTGGAGCCCACCCAGGGTCACCCCATCACAGTCACCAACACCAGAGCCTGAGCTCGGGGGACAGGCAGCTGGAGGTGGGCACATTTTATGCCAGGCCACAGCAAAACCACTGCACTAAGGTTGCCTAAATCCTCAGCAATTCCCACACAAACAAGTGTGTCTGGGAAATAAGCATTGAAAATGCATGTCTTCAAAATCCACCTGTTTTCTTGGACAGAAGTATTGCTAGACAGAAGGCTGGGCAATGGAAGATCAGGAAGGGCAGCAATATGAGGATTCACTGTAGTGTGCGATTGGCATTGCCCAGGCACAGGGGAAAATAGAGGTCCAGAGAGGAAAAACAACTGTGCTGCAGGAATTGCATCGCACCATGCACCATTGCACCATGCTGCAGACTTGGGAGGGAAACTGGAACAGCGGGGTCACCTTTTTCTGGCATCACCAGACTTGAATTCCTACCCAGAGCTCCTGAAGCAAGTTAAATGTGTGTGGACTCCCAGAGGTGCACACACACACACATGACAAGATTTACTTTAAATCTGGAAGCCTCTGGGCAATGTTTTAAGCAAAACATTCCACTTAATAAAGCTAATAGCCAGGCACTTGGCACCTCTTTGAACTCCTCTCATCACACCCCAGCACAAGTGCCTCCAATCAGCATTCCTCCTGAGAAGTTTATTCTCCAATTGATAAAATGAGACTAAGTCCTATTGTGCCAAAAGGCAGTATCATTTCAATTCCCTCTATTTAAACAATTGATAGCTCTCATACAGAAAGTACAGTACTTGAGGTAGGCAAATTACTTTTAATTCCCTACTTTTCTACCGCATCAAGTATTTTCTTGTGGATAAGCAGACACCCACACCTATTCTATTCTGTAACCCTTCTTCCATTCATCATCATCAATCTGAAATGAGGCCCTTGAATTTCCCACCACTCAACACAGCATCTTTGTTTATGCGTGGTTATGCTTAACCCCCAGCTATTTGCAGAACAGCCCTCAAGGAGAAGATACCAGCACACGCCCATGATTGGAAATGCAGGAGTAAAAAACAAAGAGATACAGTGCCCTGTATCACAAGGCAAGAGGAAGAATCCAAAGTGCTACACTATTTCCCTGAGAAAAACAGCAGAAATGTTGCCTCTGCCCACCAGTGTGGGGCCTCTAACAAAAATGACACTTGTGCTTGCCTTGGGATAAAACTTTGCTCTGACTCTCAGCTCACCCATACCGTGAGAAGAGTATGAAAATTTGCACAAAAAAATGGAACCACCAGGTAAGAAATAAGAAATATTCAGAAGTGGCAGGCCAGAAAACATGTGTCTCAAGGAGCACTGTAAAAAATGCTTAGCTGTACATCCTGAACACTCAGATTTTATACAAAGGGATATGCTAAAAATTGCCCCAGATTTTAATTTTCCTCCTCAAAGACTTATAGTCTTTCCTGTAGTGAGAAGTGGGTGGTTTTCATATTATGCACGCTAATAACAATGCTAAAAAGTCCACCCAGCACTCTTCACTGAATTTAGTTTTACAGCTTTTTCTTGCATTTCAACATCATTTACCACAGCGTTAGTGCTGCTGTGTTCATACAGGGTCATGTGAAAAGACCTGGCAGGAACAGAACAGAGGTTTTTTTCAGACCATCAGAGACAAAAAAGTCAGTTGTCAGTTTGCAAAGACACAAAATCCTGTTGTTTTTTTTTTTTAAGGAGAGATTTGCTGAGAGGGGTGATCCTAGAGGGATGGGACAGATAAGCTGCTATCCCATCAGATTCACATGTATATGCTCCACAAACAGGTAAATATTCCCATTTTCAAGCAAATCATTGCTGTGCATAGCTCAAGCACACATGGCTGTGGTCATATATCTATGGCATCAATCACAGCAAATGGTCTAAGCCTTCCCAAAGTTATACACCACATTTAGATTTAGTAGGAAGGACTAGCAATTTGTTAGAAAATGCTCATTTTCACTGTACTCACTGAAACAGCAGTGTCTTTTCTCAGAGGTGTAGAGAAAAAATAATTGAAGTCAGAAGGACAAAGGTGACCTGGCTTTGGCCACAGCAAAGACCATCAAACCAGAGTTGTGGAGCAGAGGAAACACACAGTGATTTTCTTGCCTCCCTGATGGTTATCAGCCCTGTTTTTAGGGGCTGTGTATGCTGAGCATGCACTACCTACACACACAGCATTTCCATCCTGCTTCTCTAATTGGTCTAATCATGCATTTCATTATTAAGGTAATTTCTAATGTCACACATTGCATTAGCCAAGTCCTCCAATTTATTTTCTTCCCCACTTTTCTCATCTAATAAAGGAGAACAAGGAAAAAGAGGAAAGAAATTCCCCGTGTTCAACACTGTTAAAACTTAACCAAGCTCTGCCAGGCTTTTGAAGTCCACCCTTCCCAGAATTAGGGCAACTTTACTGCTGCTGCAGCAGGGACACAGCTTCTCTAAAGGTGGGTTTGTAGGGCATTGGGACAGAGTTTTCCAGCTAAAGAGCTGTAAATGGGTGGCTGGGAAATGCCTCCATCCTCAGTAGCTCCCTGCAGCCCTGCCAGCCAGAATTCCTGCCTTTCAGGGCCCATGGGAGATGGATGAGTGACTCAGTTGTCACTCGGCATCAAGCAAGGGGATCCTAAGCCATGGGGCTGATAATTTACAGTTTGTAAATCCACTAGAAATACTTCCCTCACCCTTCCTCTCCTCACCAACTCCACAGCTTACTTGGTTTTAAATGGATTCACCTATTTCTTTGCTGTCAACTGCTACTAGTCAGCTTCTAGCAGAAGACATTGTCCTATTGGCTCAGTTCAATTAATCATTTCAACTAATGGCTGCCTAATTTAGCTGGCAAAAAACCAGCAACTACGCTGCTATTCCAGACAAAACCAAATCCCTAGGGCACAGTATCAAGGCCAGGGTGTAGGGGGAAAGGTGGGGGGCTAGGATCAGATATGGCCCACTCTGGAATTGCTCCTGAAGCCCTTCAAACCCCTTGGAAAATGCCTCAAGGGACACAGGGACATGCTGTAAAGGCAGGAGCAGGTATTGCCATGATTGTGTCTTGGCACATGAGCATCATGTAAGCCCTGGCAGCCACCTGGACACCTGAAATCCTGAAAAGGAGCACAGAAGAGCTCGGCATTAGTGTGTTGATGTTTTGTTTGGCTTCATTATGTAGTTCAGTTTGGAAACTGTTAGCATGCATGTTGTAAAGAGATCAAAAAAATCCTTTTCATTGGGTGGAAGGGGTTAAACTGAAGTTTAAAGAGGAAACTTTTGAGGGGTTGTTTCATACAGAAATTCAGAAAGGTGAAATTAAGATGGTTGTCTCAGAGCTTTTCTCTAAAGAGGACCAGAGGCAGAGCAGCAGAAGAGGACAAGACCAGCACTCGTGAGCTCCCAGCCCAAATCCCTGCAGCAGCCCAGTAGCTCTCTGTGTTGCTGGGGTAACCCTGCTTTACCCTGAGCTTTTGGTGTGGTGCTGACAGCCAGGCACGAAAGAAAGCTGGAAAACAGCAACGTGCTCTCTTGTAATCTTGCTGTCTCGCTTGGGACACTTCACTCTGAGTGATAAGACCAGATCAGTGATGGCATCCACAGCTGAAAGCAAACACCCACTGTCTGCCTTTCAGTAGCTTCCTGGGGCTGGCTGCTCAGTTTCCTAATACCTTCAAGACCTCAGACCCATTTAAACTAGACACTATTTTAAGGAATTCGATGCTAAACACATTTTTGCCATCAATAGGAGCCTGCCTGACACTTCGCAGCAGATAGTAAAAGGGTTTTTGCCCATTCACACTAACCACAGGACTTACTGAATTGCACCTTAGTTAATTTGATGAAAAAAGCTCCCAATTTTCAACTAAAGATAGAACTGGATAGATTTATTTAATAAGCAGCTGACTTGAAAAATGCAGGTGTCTTCAGCGTGCCACGGGTGATCCTGCAGTGCCACTCAGGCCAGCTCCCTCCTCCGTGGCCTTTGGTGCAAAAATCTTCCCAAATGCTAAATGTTGCCTAAACAGAGATAAATTTAGGAACTCTGATTGACTGTTCTTTGCCACAGCATGACTGACAGCTTGCAGAAACTAGGGAGAGAATTAATGTGTTTAACAGTGCCACAACAATCACAATATATTTACATTTTTCTGACACATTAGTCAAACATTTATCACTTCTTAAAATGCAGCTATGATACTTTGTCTAAACTGTCATGAGTCACAATGTAATTACATGGTAATCATATGGCAATTAATTTATATGATATTCATTTGAAACAGAGAAGAATTAGGCTTGTGATAGCGTGCAAAATTAACAGGCACACCAGACAAGGAATGAAAATCACACCACTGGAAAAAAAAAGTAGGAAAATAAACTTAAAATCAGTGTTTAAACAAATTGCTCCAAGCTTTAGAGAAATGCTCTGAGACTAAACCATCTTAATTTCATCCTTCTGAATTTCACTATTCAAAAGAAATCCTCAAAAGTTTCCTCTTTAAACTTCAGTTTAACCCCTTCCACCTGATGAAAAGATCTTTTCGATCTCTCTACAATATGCATCCTAACAGTTTCCAAACTGAACTACACAATGAAGCCAAACAAAACATGAGGGCAACTAATGCCAAGCTCTTCTGTGTCCATTTTCAGGATTTCAGGTGTCCAGGTGGCTGCCAGGGCTTACATGATGCTCATGTGCCAAGAGACAATCATGGCAACTCCGAGCTCTCCCTCCTTCAGAGATCTCCAGCCCTGCAATCTCTTTCTCTAATCTATTAGACAACTGCAGAACTCAAAACTCAGGCACCGAGCTCTGATCACAAAGCTGAACCCTTTGGTGATGGGAAACTCCCAGAGGGACAAGGTCTGAGGGAGGCAAAGATGGTTTAGTCACAATTATAATATTCCCTCTGTCCAAAACCTAGGAGCAGGATGACTGGGTGCAAAAGACACAAGTTATAAAAACCAAGGGCTACTCTCCAAAGATGAAGTTCAGAACTTAAGCAAGGCCTTGAACAGCAACATTTAATGGCAACAGAGAGTAAATAGTGAAAAAGAAAAATATTTCACAGTGAAGAAAATTAAGATGCTGTATGTGGTAAATTATTTCATTTACAGCTTCCTTTTAAAAAGTCATACTAATTAATGACTTCAGCTAATCTCATTCTTATTCACAAGACAGCCTGTATTTATTTTGCAAAGAAAATGTTTAAATGGAATAGCCTATTGAGAACTTCCTAACTCATCTTCAGCAGTTGTCTTGGGAAACAGCACTGTAGTCATATTTAATACATGCACTGTGTACAGCAACTTTGATGAAAAGGGGAATGAAATTATACAATTATTGCATTAATTATACATTATACACTTTTGTTCAGTGGCCCTTAGTGCTTTTCAGAATAGCTGGGTCACCTGGAGGAAAATCACACTGCAAAGCTTTTTCATTAACACCCCAAGCAGCTGTAAGAACAAAACCCCACAGCTTCTTGAAAATGAGCCCCATGCAGTAGATGAGGTGGGGTACAGGGGTCATGCAGTATCAGATTCCAAACAACCCCCTTATCCTGCTTTGGTCTTGGAAAATACTCAGTCATTCTGGCTCCTCACCTTGGGATGCCCTCGAAACATATCTGGAACTGCTGGGTTTTGCCCAGCAGTTTAAGTCAACCTGACACAGTGCTGCCATAATTCCCCCACACCCCTTATCCTCACTTGCTCTATCCATCCACAGCTCCTGGCCCAGGAGCTCCCACACTCTGGGGAATGGGAAGCACCATTTTGGTGGCTCCCTTCACCAGGGAGCTCCTTGTGCATCTGAGGCAACACCACCCTGCAGGAACAGGTTCTCACCCTGTCAGGCAGGTCAGGAAGCAGCAAATCCCAAACTACAGGACCCATGAGCTGAAATGGAATCTGAGAGTCCGTAGGCACGGCCACCATGGCAGGTGTGCATAGCACTGTCCCCACTCCTCTGAGCCCCCAAGCCTGGTAGCCAGCCAGGCCACCTGCTGCTGGTCTTATCTTGGCAAAATCACCACGTGGTCTGAATAAAAAAACAAACCTGTTTTTCGGGAAAGACAAGAGGAATGGTGGCTGGCACTGCTCTGGGAAGCTCCAACCACAGCCAGAAGATGGTGGAGGTGATACCAACCAGTGACCAGATGTGGGAGGGGACACTAACAAAGATGCAGGGGAACCTGTGCAAAACGGTTAAGCTGGGGGGTCACAGCTGCTTGGGGCCTTTCCTATGTGTTGATCCATAACTTCTTGGTGTCTCAGTTGTGAAAGGGGGCCCAAAACTACTCTGCCCACCCAACAGCAGAGAACAGAGCCTATCTCGTTCAGGACAGAGATGACAAATGACACTTGACAGCATCCCATCACTTCTTATATATCACAACTTCATTGCCAGCTGCAGAGCCACTCTCAGGCTCCTCTCCTTAAGTATGGGGAAGAAAGTAGTTATTTCCAGCTCCTGATCCCATTTACTGGGGGCCTTTCTGTTTGTGTAGCGTAAATACACCAAGGCTTAGGCAAATAATGAAAAAATAATAATGACCTAATTAATTCTCTGATTGATTTGATAAATGCTCTCCAAACAGAGAGGAAAATGGAATCATAAATAATGTACTCTTCAGTTGATGGAAACAGTTTTGAGCAAACTTGCACGTGGATCAGTGTTTGCTGAGACAGCTCCAGCCCGTCTACAGGTACTGCAGCTGCCAGGAGCTTCCAGCCTGAGTTCTCATTGCTGTTGCTCCATCTGATGGTTCAGGAGCAAGGTGGAGGATGCATAGAGCAGCTGAGGCAAAGAGCTGTCCTGGTCCAGAGATACAAGGCAGCCACTCTTTTTACCCTCCCTGAGTGGCGTGGACACACTAAGCTGCACCAAGTCTGTGTTTACAGGTGGGCAGAAAGGCTTCAAGATTTTTGCCTTTTCCAAAGCCCAAAGTCCCATCTGGCTCAAGCTCCAACACAACAGGGAGCTGCTGTGCCTAGGCAGGAGCTGGTATCCCTGCACAGCACCTCTTACCCAGCAGTCTCCCCAGTACCCAAAGCCTTCTCCAGGCTTTGGGGCAAATCCACCCTTCTCTCCTTGGCACGTACCGAGCTCACAGGAGAGGTTTCAGCTGAACTTTGTGTTTGTTTCTGAGTGCCCTCCCTGCCTGTAGAGCTAGCACAGACAGCTCTCGTGGTGCATCTCTTTGAGGTGCATAGAAAGCAGGCTGGGCAAAGCCTCAGCAAATAAATTATTTATCGTATTATTGAGCGGATTTAGCAGATCAATATGAAGAAACCCCCAAATGCACTGAAATGCTTAGCAAGGCAAAATCCTTACATCCACCAGGATCAGTCTTTGCAAGGACTGGATTCTTCTTTGGATTCTCCTGGAGAAGTATTCCCAATGCATTTATGTATGTTTGCAGTCAAACCCCAACCCCACTGCCCAGGGCGTCACCAGTCCATGAACCACAAGACAAGCACTTCCAAGATTTACCAGAGCTATCTTGTTCCTGCTTTACATGTTCAAATCTGTTTGCACAGATGACTCTTGATGAAAAATGCCTTAGCAGACTATAAATTCTGCCATCTCTTCTATGCCTGCTCCAGGCTCCCATTAAAAATGGCAAAGACAACTAGTTTTACATATATAAATTATACTTTTATGCATAAAGCCAGTCAATATGAGAGATCAGATCCAGCTCAATTACTGCTTCCATGACAGTAATGGGAAAAATACTCTACCATGATCTATTGTAAATCCAAGAGAAAAGGCTCCAGCAGAGACTGAGCAGTTCCTGGGCTAATTGTAACTAATTAAACAACGTAACAGCACTATTTACAACAATTTCAATGAAGTTCAATGATACACACATTATACAATTTTTATTACAACTTCTGTGATCTTCATTTTGTTTCATTCATTATATTTCCTACAGAGGCAAGAACTCTTTTCACTACAACAAAATCTGACCTGCATTTTTACAAATAACTTGTTTCCATCAAATTTTAACCCAGCAAAGAGAAGGCAGATTTGATAAAATGCCATGGAAAAATCCATCCTTATTAGTTTGGAGAAAGTTTTCAAAGAATAAACATATCAGCATAGGAGGGAAGAAAAATCAATTTTTGGTTGACCAAAGCAAACTGCATATTAATCTTGAGTGTGGCAAATAGCTCTGCCTGGGAAGGGGAAGGAAAAACACACTTGAAAAATTAAGGAGCTCACTGCTTTGAAGTTTATTGGAACACATTATTTAAAACGAATTAAGAACCTGGAGATGAACAAAAAGAATATAATTGTTGCAAAGAAACGCTTTGCAGGACTTTCAGTTTGATGAGTTAAATAAAAAGATTGCTCACTTGGGGCAACCCCAACTGACTTTTATAATTCTTTCCCAGTTCAGCTGAAGTGTCAAATGATTTCTACAGCTCTGGCTTTTACAGAATTTTGCTTCTCTTGGTAACAAATCCTCCTTTCCCACCTCCCTCACCCAGGTGCTGCAATCTACTATGATGTCTCTCATAAAACGTCACCCATTACCTTTTTTTCCCCCTATTGCAGAAGCTTTATCATTGACAGCAGGACAATACTCATCAAACATCCTTTCAATGCCACCAGAACAGCACCCACAGCCCAAGTTCCACTCCAGCTGACCAAGATGAAATCCCACCACTGAGATGCCAAGAAGCCATAGGCAGCAGTGCTCGTGCTCATCTCTCCAGCATTTTTTTGTTTTTCCCCAAAAGTTCTGGGCTGGGGGTCACCTCATTCTGGCCTCAGTGATAACTTTCAGTGAACAGCTCTGACAGGGGATGGTCCCCGAGGCTCTGCATGTGTAAACAGCACATATTTAAAGCAAAAATGAAATAATCCATTTAACTTGTAGCAGGGGAATGGGATTCCCTATTCATTGCAACATCTGGCTCCTGTATAGTGCCTGTGTCTGAACTCAGTCTGGCTGCAATTTGCCATTGTTCCAGTCAGAATGTTTTAGAGATCTCCTGAGGAAGACTTTGAAAATAAAAAAATAACAAGGTGAAAACCCCCGAATGAAAACACAAGGAATTGATGTAGGAATCTTAGGGGTGTGTGGAGGCTTTGGCTTCTTGTTTTCCTTGCCAAGGTCAGGATTAATACACAGGAAATGTAAGTTTCAAGTTCAGACTTGGATATTTATTATTTCCTATCTATTTACAGGCTCACGAGCTGTGAGCTCTAACTGGCAAATTAGAGAAACAAGATAAAATTGAGTCCTTCTAACTATTTCCAAGGTTATTTAAGTAATAATTACCCAATAATGAGGTGACATCCATATAATTTGACCCAATAATGGCCACCCAAGGCCTGCAATGCAGACCTTTTTTGCCTAATTACAGAAAACCACCCAAACCCATAAAGAAGAAGGAAGAAGGTGAAGAAGAAGGACTTAGACAATGCCCAGAATCCTCCATCTTGACTCACATGTATTACTGTATACTAAAACCCCAAAATCTAAGTTTCCAGAATTCCAGCATAGGGGTAAGAATGATTATGAGTCACCTTACATTTCTAGAACGAAACTCTGCCAGGAACCGTGAAGTGCAGGAGGAGAGGTCTTAGGATGAACCAACCACATGCTAAAGGTGAATGGGTGGCTAGGGTAAAAGACAAAAGAACAAGCTGAGGACATCTGGACTCCAGCACAGACAGGAACACAGTCAGACATGAGGTTAGCTGGGATCCTTGGGGGAAGTGCCTGCTTGGCCATCATTTCACACAAAGCATGGAGTGATCCAGCAAATGCTCCTTGACAGAGGGCAAACAGGTTTCACTGACAGCCCCAATATAGAGGGTTGTGGTTTGCCCCTCCTTGTGCTTAGGTACACACGTCCTGCCCGTCCTCCTGTTCCTCCTACCAGCCTTGCTCCACAGCCTCTGTGGTTTATTGCCTCTCTTGGAAGAAGGCAAACCTCTGGGGAAGCATATCAGGAACAAATCGCAATCAGTCTTCATAAAAAATAACAACAATAAAGGGAAAAAGCGTGGCTGCCCACAACAGCTGGCAGCTTTGCCTCCTACGGTTACCTCCACCAGCCGCTCCTCCACGCGCTCTCCTGATCGTGCAAAGCAAGCCAGAAAAATGAGGAGACATGGAAGAGGAGGAAGGAGAACCTCAGAAACAATAATAGGCTATGAATCAGAAATTTGAAGAACAGCCTTTTTTTTTTCCCCCCTCCTGGTAATATTGCTCCAAGCAGCATGGGCTTGTAAAAGTCTAATCACTTCCCATCTGGCTCATCAATCACACGAGGGAACCAGTCCCTCGCACAACAGAGCGAGCCTCAAATTGGCTCCCACCAATAACAAAAGATAGTGGAGAAGGACAATCCCTTCAGAGGATTGTTTAATAAATCACGTTTAGACAGGGGACACAAGAGAAATGGGAAAGTCTTAGAAGACCAGGGCCATTCAGTCCCACACGGCTTACATTATTGATACCCGCTTGCTACGACCAATATTCCTTAGTGGATTTCCATATTTTGATTCTTGTTATTCAACATCATCCAAAATTAAACATGAAACTTTAAATATTTAAAACCAGGCCAAGGTAGTTATTGGAGCTGATGGAAATTGCATGCTGGCACTATTCCTGCTGCGTGTGCTTGCCTGGCTGCAAAAATGCCAGAGACACACTGTTGCTTCTCCTCTATTTTCAGCAGTTGCTGACATTTTACTGTAATTTATTCTCATTTTATCCTCTCCTTCTTAAAAATAACAACAACAGTACTGTCCTAATAATAAACCAACAGCTCTGACATCCAAAAGACCTTTTGGCAGAGGACTGTTTCTGCCAGTAAAGGGTGCCCAAGCTCGGCACACACGGATGTCTTGCGGAGCACATCCCGTCTTTTAGTCATATATTTTCCTTTCAGTAGTCTTTCCTTTCCCATGCAGGGGCACAACTGTCAGCCACCAGCAAGAGCCCAATCCAGCCTGTATGTGGTGCATTTTCTGATGGCCTTCTCCTCCACTTTTATCTGTCAGAAGCACTAAAGACTCCCACAAGCCATAAACTGTTTCTGACATTCATGGCTTTTAGATCCTGGGTTTCAAAGAACTGCTGAAGGTTATGTTGATTAAGCCCAAAGACATATTTCTAGAAAGCTGTAGCTTAAATAAAAAAAAAAGGTGTTTTGCTGTCACAGCCATCAGCCAAAACTGTTGCTGAACCAGAGCATATGGGAGACGAAAGCCATCGGAGAAACGTGTGATGTTCCAGGCTGCTAAGATTTGTTCTCTCCAGCAGAGATCAGAGGCAGTGGGAAAGCAGAGGAGGCATTTAGCTCAATTAAAAAAAGAACAAATAAAAAACAAAGCCTAGTGCTGAGTCAGATGATGGCCAATTACCTGCCAGTTACGTGAGGTGTAAGAAAAACCATTGCCTTTTAAGAGTGCTATCAGAAAAGAGCCCTTTTTGTTTCATGAGAGCCCCAGAGGGGCACTCGGAGATGCCTCTGGAGGATGGAGCTGGAGATGTTTATTTAAGGAAACAAGAGAAACCTTTACTGGGAGCTTTCCTGCAGCCAAGATGAAGGCTGGCTCCTTTTGCTTCTGAGAAGTCCCTGCTAACCACACACAATGGGATTCATGCTTCTGGCAAATTAACATCCAGTGGATGCTGTCTGCAGCAGATCTGATAAGCATTTGCATCCACTACGAATTCATGCCATGATGGAGCATTAAAATTTCATGGGGGAAAAAGAAAAATTGAAAATTGCTTAAGGAGCTGTTGTGTTTAGGCTTCTCAGAGCTGCAAGGATAGTTCAGTCTGCAGACATTGTAAAACTACCAGTTGCTTCACCTAGACAAATTTCAGCCCTTATAAGATGTAAAAGGATATGTAATTTCCTTCCAGAAGGAACAACCCAATGCCTCGTTACAGCAGGGGCTTTAACCAACAACTGAAACTTTAAAAGAAAAACCATGAAGAGGCCTCACAATCTGAAGGCACGTTTGGAGAAAGGTGACCTTTTACAGGAGGAGCTGAGGTGCAGAAACCCAACCAAAATGATTTCTTTTTAAACTGAAATCTCAGCGAGTAGGTGAACTCTATTCAAAGTCATTTAAATAAATAGGATTTTTATAACTCCTGGCTGCGGGCTTGGCTGGCTCCAATGGGTTTGTGCACGTGTGTGGAGATTACCTTACTTGAAATGCTTCCCTTTCAGTGCTGATATTTTCAAATTCATCCTGTTAGATCGAGCTGAAGACACCAGCCCAGGGAATACTGAGTGCTGTGAGGTCTCTTAGGAGCCAGCTGCTCCATACCTCCCAACACAGGGCTGTATATAACCCTGCTTACAGTGCTCCCCTCTCCCATCACTTTGCTTACAGAGGCAGAAAGCTTCCAAATTCTGCTGAAAAAATCCTCTTTTTCAGAAAACAGAGATAGGGTGGGTAGTTCACTCCCCTCTAGCGGCACAGAAGCACAGTGGGGACCTTACCAGCGATAACCTCCATGTGACACCTGCATCCTTGTGATCCACCAGGTGAAAAGCACACTAATTAATTACTTCTTCTATTAAATAAATACTACACCTTTTGGTCAAACACCAGGCTCAGAAAGCCAAAGCAGAAGCAGTATTTTAACGTTTTACCAGCGTTTGCTTGGTGAATGCTTGCAGCTATCTCTGTTTAGGCACCAGAACGAGCTGAATCAATCCCCAAGCAGGGGATGGCAGGGCTGCTGTGAAAGATGACAACATATCCATGTTGGTATAGATTTACATGTGCTGGACCTACTCCGCCCAAGGAAATGCTGGCTTGCCTACTACGAATACCTCTAGCTATGCCATTATTCCATTATTTTTGGGACTTTGCTCTTTCTTAGCAGAGTCCAGGCATGCGCCAGCCAAGCACGCTCCACATTGATTCGCAAGGTGAGGGGTCTTCATTGCAAATGAAGCAAAAGTTCTCAATTTCACTGAGAAACTTTTGCTTAAAAGGCCAATAACATCAAGTAAAAATCTATGTGAAAACACTTGCTTTGCAAGGACTGATCTCCTCGCTTGCAATATGCAGTGCTTTGCAATAGGCTCTGAGCAGATGTATTTGACTATACATTTGATCACTTTGAGTGATTAGGGTGTCCCCCAACCAGGGATGCTTACAGGAAGCACAAGAAATAAATGCCCTTTTAAGCACAGTTTATTCCTATATATTCATTGTTCTGCTAAAATAACTCCTAATGAAATGAGCAGGACTGGCTCCAGGAATGAATGAATACTCACTCCCTGGTGATGGGTATTTATGTGCAGGGACAGAGGGTCTGTAATACAAGATCTATCCTTAACGCCTGAACCCATTTTATCTTCATTCCACATGATACAAGTGAACTGAGTGTTGTTTTGGGACATAATTGATCTGTAGCTGAAACAAATCAGCTCTGCAGCTCCGTGAGGAGGTGAAATAGTGGATAATCTGTAGTCTAAAACCAGCTGTTCTGCTGAGATCAAATTATTGCTTTGGCACCAAAATGATGAGCTGACAAGGGAGCGTGTTCCAGCACCTGCCGTCATTACTGGGCGCCGCTGCCGTGACCTCCGGCCACGCTGCTGCTAGGCACCAGAGATAATTGACAGCACAGGGGGGTCAGCTCCCACTTCCTAAACTGATGGACCTCACCTGCCCTCAATTCGGAATGTCAGCATTTTCAGGGAAAAGAAAACATGCAGAGGAGGCGGGCAAGGAGGACACCCAGCATCAGTTGGAGAGCTGGGACTGAAATCAGCAGCAGCAAAACCTTGTAGGTCAAAGCTGAGCAGCTGTCCCAACTCTCTACAGTGGTTATAACACAGCATAAATACCTGCAAACATAATACATAAATACTTAAATGTATTTAATACTTTTAAATATTAAATACTGCAATACATAAATACTGTAAAGATTTTCACCCGATTTCTCTCTGCCTGTGTATCGCTGACGCTTATTTGGAGCTGAAGTTCATCACACCCCTTCCTGCAGTGCCCTTCCACAGGGATCCAGGCATTTAATACTGGGTTTAATACATTTCTCCCTATTAGGGAAGGTATCATGTGCTTACAAGAATGTCAGGAATGGTACAGAAATGCAGGGAGGTCACAGGTTTGCAATTACCTTTTCTTTTTCCCTCATCATCTTCTGTGCTTCCCTGATATTCAGAATGGATTTTGTTTTCTTAGGCCTTCGCTCTACATCATAATTTTAAGGCTGAACTGTCATTATTGTTCTTCAGGTATGTATTACACCAGGTGGTAGTTTTTTGGTTAACAGAATTTAAGCCAACCCTGTTGCACATCTGAAGCTCCCCTGACTGGAGACAGCAATATAAAGATACTTCCACCATCACCATTGTTATCCTGAATTAGACACCAATTTGTAATATTGGTACAATTGTACAATTTGTACAGCTTTTTTGCTGGCATTTAGGATCTGAGTCAATCCCAAAACATCAGAATCAGCAGTAAGTGAACATCCCAAAACATAAGAAATCAGAATAAGCGGTGACATCGGGGTCTCGCCACCACTCCAGCTCTTGGACTGCTTGGCTACGAATCTCTCTTTTACCATATACAAACTGAACAGCATTTACTTTGAGGGTTTCAGCTCCATGTTGTGCTCATTAAGGTTGTTTTCTTAAAGCATGAGCATAAACTCTCTCACAAAACGTATTTTTGCTATAACCATTCTCCAGTGAGCAACACTAAGCTATCAGTACTATTTTTCCTGCACAAAACAGCGCGGGTTTGTCAAAATCAGCGTGATATTTCTGCCTTGCCTTTTGACATTTTCACGTTTATTATGTTCAGACGTTACCTCAGAGCACTTGATTCTTTCTCTCTGGAAGGACTAATGACCACCAAAGGGGGAAAAGAAACACTGCATGCCTTCCAGTACAGCAGGCAGACTCTATTACCCTTTGAGTTAACTTCAAACATTGAGTACCAGTGGATGAGACTGGTTGTGCTTGCCCTGTGGAAGTACTGCCTTGAACTAGGACCAGATCCTCGACTTTTTAACCTTCCCACAATGATGTATGACCCCAGGCACATCTTCCCTGAGATGTCAGTGGTGCCTGGTTTCATACCCTGCAGGATTCGGCACTCAGAACCAGATCACATGTGATTAACAGAGACATTCCTGCTGTCTGATTGTTGGGTTGGACAAACTCACCCTCAGTCCCCCAGTCCCATAAAGACACATCTTCTATCACACCCAGGCCAGCTCCAGTTCCCCAGTCCCTCAGAGCAGCCCCACACAATGAAGCAGCTTTCACCAGCACACATCCATGAAAAAGCTCCCCTGACATGCTGTTTTTGAGGAGGATGCCCAAGAAGGCCAACTTCTCCCTCTGCCCCAGCCTCCCTAGGCACTCAGGCAGGATCTGCACTGTGGATGCTGAAAGCTGGCCAGAAAACAAAGTTAGACAGACTTTCCCAGGCATTGCTCTGGGGGAGCTGTGAGAAGATATTCCAAACAATTTCTAATCTTTGCACCTGCTGCTTTTCCAACTTGTTTACTTGCAAAGATATTTACAAAGAGGTGTTGGTTTGAATGACCAACCATGTCCAATTGTATTCGAATGGTGTATAAAAAAGGTTTGCTTTCTAATAAATGCTGCTATATGCCCTCCAAGAAGATTTGGAGTTTTATATCATTATTCACCATCCCTAATAATAACGATACTGTGTGACTGAGGGGCTGTAATTTGTAATTAGTGGCCAAGTTTGGTGATCCAATTCTGCACGAGGCCAGCGTGTTTTTAGCCCCACGAAGGTGTATCAAGCTCTGAGGGTTGTCAGCAACCTCCCAGAAGTGGCTCAAGAAAAATTAACGAGATGGCTGATTGGCTGCGTTTTGAAAAAGTAAAAAGGTTTTAATAAAAGAGAAGATAACAAATGACACAAGACAAAAGAATAAAAACCGTGCACAGTGCAGGGAAGTCCCTTGCAGGTGCTAAGACACCTCGAAAAAGCACAGAGAGACTCCGTGCTCTTTCTTAAGTATCCAACGATCAAGGAGGGGTTTTTTGGCAAGCTGCCCAATAGAAACAGCTTCAGGTTTTGAGGTAAATTTCAAAAATCCAACAGGCACCTTTGTGCTGTCACTGGGCCAATTACAATGAGAGAAGCACAGAAGTTTCTGGTTCTTCTCTCTTAAATGTCCAGGGGTGAAACTCAAACTCTTTTCCTAGTTCAGAAACATCAGTTTGAGTGTGAGGGTACACTGCAACAGTTTGGGGTGGGAGCATTGTTGCTGAATTCTGCAATCTGCACAATTGTGCTGACATTTCTGAACCATAAAAGCCCTGCGGCTGGCATCTACAGAGGAAACCTTTAAAATTGATCCAGTTTAGCACAAAAACAGTTGGCTAAGCCTCAATCCGTCCCTCTGCTCCTCCACCTCTTGACACAGCTTACAGCAAAAGACTTGGCTTTTCTTTTCATATGGATTTTAACAGTAATTCAAGCCCATTGATCCAGGACTCTGAATTGGTGTATTACAATGCAAGATTATTCAGCTCCCTCACAGTTGGTTTGTCTAATTTCATTTTATTCCATAGCAAAATGGGATTGGAGGGAGTGGGGGTTAGAGGAAAAACTGGCAATGTATTGCCTAAATGCTCAGGGAAACAGAAGAATGTTACTCAAAGGAAGGCGTAACACACTTCCACTTGGCACAGGCTGCCACACCTCAATTACACATGCACCTTTATCCCTCTCCATACCTCATCTGTGCTCCCAGCTTCCAGTTCCGTTCCACTGAAGGATTTGAGAGGAAGGGTGGACAAAGAGGAGAATAAATAAGCCTTAATGACATGTGAGCAAAGCTTGTCAGTGAACAGAGTGAAATGGTAGAGTTTATACCATCTTCTAGCTGGGGTTAAGACTTCAAATCTCATTACGCTCACCATTTACACCACATAACCTTTCTTTCTATGCTTGAAAGAAAACTGCTCATTTGCTTTACAACCTAACCAATCCATTTATAATTTAAAAGCATTTGTAACCACCGTTTTTTGGGGTTTTTTTTCCATTGGTTGGTTTAACTTTACTCTGCTGTTTGTTTTTCTTAAGCTTCAGTAAGGCCAGCATTTGCAGTCCCCTTTGCAGGGGGGAGGTTTACATTTAAAGAGTAAGATCATTAACAACATAAGGTAGTTGAAAGTGGGGGGATAATTGGTTTCACTGGCTTTCACTGGAAGATCAGCTTTGAAGAGACACAACACCTAATTAAGAAGGTTTGCACTGTTTTATTTTTAATAGTGTCCTCCTCTCCACTACCAACATTTTTATAGTTCTCATCCCAGCAGCCTCTGTGGTCTGGCTTAGCCACATGTATTTTGCAGACACCCAGGCATCAGAACCCTTCATGGATGGAGAGAAGGAAGACTGATCAGGCACAAAATGATGGGAAAAGAAATAAATCGACAGTCCATATGTCATCTTTAAAAATTAACAAGCCTAGACAGAGCCACAAATCCAAACAGTTATTTTTGTTCATGTTAAATATTTGACTCCTGGTCTGTATTCTCATCCTCCACACGTGACTCCAGCAGACCTGCTGCCAGCCTGCACCCATCCAGCACGTACCTCTGCAAAACTGGGAAACACTCCACCTGGAGCAGTGATCCTTATTGTCCTGGGCACATTTTTGCTCCTGAAGTCTCTTGCACTTCATAGTTTCCCAGCAAGGTGGTGGGGGTACTGTGGAATGGCACGCTGCCAGGAGCAGGAGCACTCCCATGCAGTGCATCCCACACCCACCTGGGCACCTGTGCTGGACCCAAAAGCTGCCAGAGGGGCCTGTGAGGCTCAACAGGACCAGTGAGAAGGACAGACTGCCACCTCACATCCCAGGGAGGACCGGTGAAACCCCCAGGCATGGGGGAGCTGCCCTCCATCACCTCCCCAGTGCTCTGCTCTGCCTAACCGAGGGCAGCTCCACTGCAACCACAAAAATGAGATGGAGAGTGAAAAGGATATTGCTGATCTCAAGCATGTGTGTGGGTCTGGGCTGCTCTGAATAATTTAAGTCAGGCCTCTTTGATCTCTCTCCTGATCTACAGTGGCTACCACTGCCTTGCACATGAATCAGGCAGACTTCCCAGGCAGCTGGGGATGGGGTGCCTGCTATACAATAGGAGCTGAATGGGAAATGCTGAAAGACAATTTAAAGAGACTCCTTAATCAACCTGGTCTTCAAATCTTGACCTCTCCTCTCTACACTTGATACAGCTGAAGGATGCATCCTGTTATCAAAGGAGACACAGGCAAAGAAAGGCTGTGGGAGAGCTGGGGAAGCTCTTGGACCCTGCCAACCCAGAGAAGGGGCAAAACAAGCCCCATGGTGAGATCCATCCCCAAGCTCTGCAAGAGCTCTGGCAGGGGAGCCTCTGAACTCCCCCTTCATGGGAGGATACGACCTACTCATCACTGCAGGAGAATGACAGCATGATTTTATACAGCAAACCAACCATGGGGGCATGGACATGGAGATGTGGCTGCTACTGCCCCAGAAGCTTTGGCAGCACTCACAAGGGCAGCCCAGTGCCATCCCAGAAACCTGCAGCCATCCTCCATAACAACCTTCCCCCTCAAAAAAATGCTTCCTGGGGAGCCTCAGAGCACTCAGCAGGCACAGGCACAAATCTTCACACCACAGTCCATCACTGCACCAAAACAGGAGTCTGCATTTCCACAGCACCCAGCTCTGCATTTCCACAGCACCCAGCTCTCCTCCTAAACACAACTAGTAATTTCAAATGTACCTTTCATACCAAGCCACCAAAAAATAATTGCTTAATGATATATGCTAATGGGCATATATTTGGTTACAGCTTGGCAAACTCAGCTTGAGGATTAATTGCCTATTGACCCAGCCTTTTAGGGAGAAAGAAGGGGAGGTGTGGGCAGAGTCCCTGGGCTACCAAGTTGCATCCAGCAGTGGCAGCCTGAGGCTTTGGCACAAAGCGAGCAGCACCTTGTCCTGTGCTACAAAAAATGGGTTGAAGCCATGCCAGGCAGTGCTAAAAAGGGAATTTTGAGCATCCAAGGGAGGCACAGGGGCTGCTGAGACCAGCCTGCAGAGCTGCAGGGACATACTTGGATTACAGACACCTGTAATGGGACTGGGACAGTACAGGAGAGCAGGGGATCTGTCAGTATAACACAAGGGGGATGAGCAACAGAAGCACAAAAATAATGTAACACCTCTGAAGACATTCAGGTCAGAAAGTGCTGGATGCCTTTTCCCTACCAGCTGGGGGGCTCTGGGAGTGGTGGGGTCAGGATGGAGCTGGTTGACTCCACGTTAGGGACTTTGTGGAGTGTGGTATCTGCCAGTATAAAGGGATGGGGGCCATGGGAACATCAGCCACCACAACAGTGCCTGGTATTCAGCTACTCACTGTGCCTCAGCATCTCAGCACCCACTTCCAAGCATAGGACAGGCCTGGGAGACCATGCAAATCTGTGGCATTCCTTTCCTTGCTTTCTAGCCATTTTGGGAAGAGTGTAAACTGCTGTGATTATTTTAAGCTACCATTTCTAAACAAGCAATGGGAAATGGCAGAAGAAGCCATTCTCCTGGAGCAGAGCTGTATCACATATGCCTTCTGCAATTAGCCTTTGCTCCCACTCCACCCTCCGAGTCTGGGATGCAGCTCGCTTTGAACTCAGCTCAGGTTCACCCAGCACAGCTGGCAGCTGATCACAGCCAGAGTGAAACATTTTGTCCACGCCAGAAGCATGGCCTGGCATGCAACTGGTCTCTTGTAACCCACCCAGCACAGCAGTTGTGTTCAGCAGCAAGTTGGAGGTGTCCTCTTTCCACCTGGATTTGTGTGGCATGCACAGCTCTGCCCAGCACACCTCTGCTGTTTATTTTGTTTTCTAACAGGTAAGGTCCTGGGAGGACAATTATGAACACAGAAATACATGTACTCGATTTCCATGTCTGTAACTACACGGAGGACACTTTGCCTCTTGCCAGCCAAAGACAAAAAACACACTGGCAAGTGATGCAACTCGCTGCATGACAAATGCTACAGGGCAGCCTTGCCCAGCAAACCCCTCCTGGAAACCTCCATTCTGGGGTAGGGCCACACTGCAGTGCTTTCCTGGCACTTCTGTGGAAAATCCCCCTCCACAGAGACACAGCTAGCCCCAGAGCCTGTCTTTGTGGGAACTCCTGACAGGCACTGGACTCCACAGTCCCTTCTGTTGAGCAGGGACCTTACTGAAACCTGGCAGCTGGGCAGCCAGATACCATTTGCTGCAGAAGGGATGCAGAGCTGTGCTGCCAGGCCTTAGGAGCCACATACATCCTCACGCTGCTCTGCTAAGTATTGCCCCCCCATCTCTGCACACTCCTCTCTGACACATCTATTCAAATGTAGAGTCTCTATGTGCCAACATCTCCTCCCAGCTCTGCCACCAGAGCTTTCAAAAGGGTCTGCTTAGCCCTGTTTTGTTGTAAAAGACCAAAAAGCATTTTAACCGCCCCCACTTCTGTTTTTTTAACAAGCAGCAGCTCCAAATGCCACGGGGCCAGGCAGCATGCTTTGCAACACAGCTCTTCTCCTGGCTCTCTGGCAGTCCTCACCCCACAGAGGAGTCTGTTTCACCAAAACTTCCTCCAAAGATTAAACATAACCAACAGCTAAGACTATAAAATCCAAATGGCTGAATCCCACCTGCAACAGAGTCTAAAGGTGACTGTGAAGAATGGGCTAAGGTGGGGTGTTGCAGCAGCCCTCTTGTCAGAGGGTAGAAGTGAGCTGAGAC
>VZSR01000028.1:10034083-10058181 GCA_013398615.1 Brachypodius melanocephalos
GTTCTCCCCAAGCAGGAGGCCATTTGTGCTGACAGAGGGGAGATGGGGCCCTACATCACTGCCATAAATGTAACATTCACCATGAAGTGTCCACTCTTTTAAATGTCAGACCTCTGCCCTGCAAGTGTGGCTGGAGGTGCTATACAAGCAATGCTGAGGTAAATGAAAAAAAAAAAAAAACATAAAGCAGTGGTAGATAACTTTGGAAGACTGTTGATTGCTGTTAAAAATGAGTTTCATAATCACTTGGGAGAATTATGGCAGGGAACAGCACAGAACTTTGATCATGTCTTTAAAAATAAATAATCTGAATTGATTAAATAAAATCCAGGCACAAGAAGACAATTTACTGACTGTGAATTGCTAAAAGCCAGGGGATTAGTCAAAGATAACTCTCATTTACCAAATGTGTTTAACAGAAGTACTTGCAGAAGATTGTTATGTGATACACTAATTGTGTATTTTATTCTGAAAATTGAATATAGAGATATTATTAAGAAATACATACAGCCCACAATAGGAACTGTCAGCTCTGCCAAGCAAAACTAAAATAGGTTCCCCCTTCTGTTCTTCAAACAGTTGTTTGCAATATGAACCACTGAACAATCTGAGCTTTTCTCAAGGTTTTATTTTCTGAAGTCCAAAGCAGGGAAGTAAATCTCAACCCTTGCCTGGACGAGACTCAAGACATGCACCAGCTCTAGCAGCTTATCTGGTTTCATGGAGCAAATCCTACTGCAAAAGCCTGGCCTGTGCAATTAGGTGAAGCATGCTGGTGGGTCAGGAAGCAGTGGGAGATGGGGCCCCACCCCTTCCCACCATCACTGCTGGCTGGCTGGGCGAGCCTGGACACAGGACAGGGACAAGGGAGCTCCCAGGGACTGCTTGTCACCCAATTATTTGTCCTGCTCAGCTCAATCACACTCTTGGCAGCACCTCTGCCAGTGGAGAGCCTGCCTTGGCTGTGACAGGAGGGTGGCACTGCAGCAGCCACGGGCTGCATTAACCTCAGCCTCACTCCATTGCCAAAGGCAATGGAAAAAAAAAAACTAAAAAAACAAATAAAACCTTGAGGTAGGACTTCAAAAACGGAATAACCCCTTGTACATTTTCTGTGAGTAGACTGAGCCACAGAGGAAGGACAAAGTAAGCCAGCTATCAGCCCACAGATGTCAGAAATATCTTTCCTTGCCCAAAACTCAGGCTTAGACACAATTTTTTTTCTGCTACTAAATGCTCCTTTCCTCTGCCACGACTCCATTGTGGCCATAGCACAGGGAAGCACCAAGCAGCAGGAACAGAGCTGGCAGAGCTGCAGGGCAGCACACGCAGAACACAAGTTCATATTGCAGTTGCTCACAGGAAAGCAATACCAAGACTAAAACACAGCCAGGAACCAAAATAAAATATATTAAAGTAACACGGGCTGCATGTACTCCTGCTCTGTTCACATATAAGAACAGCAGGAAAAGAAAAAGCTGGCACGTGCAATCCCTCCTTACAGAAATCAAGTTCCTCATGAACTGCAGGCCTGGAAGTTTAAGTGGCTGAGCACTTCATTCAAGTGACAGGCAGCCCCTTTTAGTCTTCATCAGCAGATATCCAGAGAGCTAACTCATAGACATAAAGCAAATCTACTTAGGGAATAAATGTCTAAATAAATATGAGAGATGGAATGCTCATCTTTTAATGTTCCTCTGCAGGGTAAATAAAATTATGGGGTTTTTTCACTTCAATTCATTTATGCTATTTGTTTATTACTGCATGATGAAAAGGCTCAGCATGCCTACAGCTTACCAGGTCTTCCCTCTGTCCTGGAGCAAGAAATTGCCCAGCTAAGCTGAGCACTACAGAGAGGGCAGCTGGGCACACAGAGCCATGCTCATCATCAGCTGGGGACACAAACAACCCAGGGTTGCACCAGCATCTGCCTGAAGCATTTTTGGTGGAGGAAGAGGGCAATTACTGCCACAGAGACTGAAACACTGGAGCAGGCTGAAGGAGCGTGATGTTGCATGGCGAGTTCACCGTATTTAAATCTGAGAGAGACAAACAGCCTTTCTCTTAGTTATGTCCCATCTGCCACCTTCATTTGGCCATTAAAACCATTTTTAATATGATAAAAGGAGTAATACTGCCTGACTAATGAATGTCGAATTATCGGCGTAAATGTGCCAACATTTATTTATTTATTTGCCTCATCGAGAACATGTTCTCTTCTGTTTGGTTTTCTGCTTTAATGACTACAATTTATCACACTAACTAGGCCTTCCAGTTTGCTGAGTTTTGTTTCGAGTTCTGCTTTTTTGCTGAGACATCTGTGAGGGAGCAGATGCAGGTAAGAGAAGTAATAAAACTAATAAAAAAGCAATAGTAGCTGTCACCAAAAAGCACAGGTGACCAAACCACCTTCATTTACCCAACAGGGCCTTCCCTTCTCGTTCTCATTTGAGGATTTTACTGCCTTCTTTCCACCAACGTTTTATGCCGCTCATGGCGAGGAACGCTAATTCCTAATTTCCAGGTAATTTGCTTTCCCCACCTCCCAGCAGGCAGCACGAGGAGGAAGGAAAGCCAAAGCGGAAGGGACGGTCTGCGATGAATTCGAGCCACGCGCCATGGCCCAGTCAGGGGCTTCAGGAGGCATCTGAAACTGCAGAGATGCCCCAGTCAGAGCAGGGATCCTGCCCTCGCAGCAGGAGGATCTGCCACCTGTCCAAGGCGTCGGAGGACGCTGGTCCAGCTGCACGGAGGCTGTGTCTATTTCAGAGCAAGGGCATATGTGTTTTCCCCACCTGTCACAACTGTGAAATGTATGGATAGCGTTTACTTCCGAGGCATTCGTCACCCAAATTAACAGCCAATCTGTTAGTCTGAGTGCAATTAGCACCCCAAACTTTCCTCCAGACACGTCTGGGAGCTGAGTTTTGCTCACAGATCTTTCAGCAGCCTGGTGCAAGCTTTGAGTAAATATACACCAATGTATGGAGCGGCGAGGCTGTGAAATCCCCAACAAATTCAATGTGAAGCCAAGCTCAACACGCTGCTGGAGGCTTGGCTTTGCCTTTGCTGTGGTGGAAAGTTCACAGTTTTACAGACTGAAATCGAGCACTCAGCTCACCCGAGACCCAGCAAATGGAATGGGTGAGTGTAACCCAGCCAGCTGGGGCTGCCTCCCACCGCCTCTTCCTGCTGCCGGATTTAAACTGCACCGCTCCTGCCACATGAACCCACCGCTCACACAGGCATCCTGGAGCATGACATCAGCGTTTTTAAGAGGTACAGGAGAGCAATATGAGCAGTGTAAACCCTTATCTGTGTCATGGTGGGTACAATCACAGCACACACTGCAACCACACCGGCACAGGCGGTGCCTGGCCATTTCTGCTCTGGCCCTCAGACCTGCCTTCCATATTACAGCCACAGCATCTGCAGCACCCTCAGATGCCCACCTGGATCACTCCTTTAGTGAGATATTTCTTTAATCATAAAGGATGTGAAATGCCAAATAACAATGGGCTTAAGTTCCTTGAACTCAACGTTCACCTTTCTCTCTTGTGGTTGCCAGCATGGCAAAGGGGTATCTGCAAACCATGCTGAAATGTTCCTCCACAAACCCAAAATTTCATGTAAAGAGGACTGAGGGAATGCACAACCAAGGCTCCTTCAAAGCAGCACAGCCTTCATCTATCACAGACTTCCCCTGGATGCTGGAGATTGCTAGCCTCATACCCAAAGAAGGTTTCACATTCATTCAGCAATCACTTTTTTTCTTTTTCTTAAATGCTCCACGAACACTGTCCTAGAGTTCTTCCCTTGCTTAGTCTATAAATCAACCCCTATTTAGCATTTTATTAGGATTAGCTTCTCCAACCCTCCAATGCTTATCTGCATGATTCTCTGACCTTCCTAAACCCCACCTAACCTGCCCTGTACCTGCTGGGAACACGAAGCCAGAGACCTGAGAGGTGCCATCCTCCAGTGTCCCAGCTTTCTCCTCCACATCCTGGACAAACCTAAATGACTCACACTCAAAGCACCTGTCACAGCAGTGACATTGCTCTTGTTCTCTGGCATTTCATCATCTTCTTCCACCACGGGGGAGCTGGTGGGAGAGATGCCTGTTTTTTTCCAGCCCAGCACCCATTGCTGCTCTCCCAAACGCAGAGGGAAGGAGAAGAGCTGGCTGCTTACCCTCAGGAAGGAGAGGTCTCTGTTGTGCTCGATGCTGGTGATCTCCAGGTTGCCCATCACGACCTCGCAGTTCTCATAGTACTTGCGCAGGGCCCGGTACTGCTGCTCCAGGTCAGACAGGGAGCTCAGCTTGTTCTCGGTGCCAGCACACACTGCAAACAAACACAGCACAGCCAATCAGGCCAGTGTGGAACAGGGACACTGGGCACGTAAGGAAATAAAGCCTGTACACGGTGATGCGGGGAATCGCAGCAAAAATCCGCAGTGATTCACAGGACTGGGTCACGCGAGTCACGCTTGGATACCAGCACTAGAGATGGGAAAGCAGGAATACAGCCTGTGATCATCTCAGCATAAACACCTCTCCTCAAATGGGCCGAACTGTTGGTATTTACCACCAAATGCAGAAAGGCTGAAAAGGCAGAAATGCAGGGAAAAGGCCAAGCAGGTTGACCCCAGCACCCAAAATGTCAAACCCAGGTCTCAGCAAACCCCTGCCAATTCCACCAGGGACAGAATCAGACACTGGGCAGAGGCACTCCCATCATGGCCCGAAGGTCACAAGGCTGGAGAGACCTGCACCTAGATAATTCAACATTTTCACTACTCTGAATAATATTTTGGACAAGCCAAGAGAAACCTGAGCAGAAGACTTACACCCAACATTGTTTTCTCCATCACTTTCCTTAAAACCCCAGCTCTTCCCAGCTTTACGCAACTTGACAAGAGAAAAACAACAGCAACAAAACACTTTGTCTTTCCAGGAGTCCCCAGGCTGAATGCACAGCGAAGATATGTCAGGAAACACCATCTTAATAAAGTTTTCAAAGGACACCCTATAATATTACACTGCTCTGTTTTACATTTTGAAGCCCAGCTAAAAGCCACAACAGAATCTCAGCTCAGCTCAGCACATCAGCCTGCTGTCATCACGCAATCACAAAAAAAAAAAAAAAAAAAAAAGAGAGAGAGAGAGAGAGAGAGAGAGAAATAGAGAAGCAGCATTTTACATTTTCAGACACTGCTCAGCCTGCCTTGACAGCGATGCTGTTTAAATGGTCAAGTGTGGGTCTGGGCTGGTTTTGGTTTGTCTGTTTCAATGCACTTATTTTTCCTCTTAATCAACAGCTTGTGGGTTGTTCTTATCTGTGAGCAAATTAATCTGGGTATATCTAAACTTCTGAAATGGGCACTATGTTATGCAAAACAGGAGCCTGACAAGAACAGCCTTTCTGGAGCCAATCCCACTTCTGGATCAGATCAGTACAAACAAAATTCTCCATGACTGGAGGGCATAATCAGTAAAATTGGCTAAAATATACTCTTTTGAAGGGTGCAGGTCCTTTTCAAAATACCAAAAGTAATTAGGTTTTCCAGAGTACTACAATTATTGACTGCTTATTTACCTTACCACCTTCCCCCCCTCCTTTTTTTTTTCCTCGATAGAAAGGGGAACAATTCCACTCTCCATTCCCTCTGTGGTCTCTCTGCTGCACAATTATTTGCTCTTGTGCTGGGGCAATTCAAGCTTCCAGCAGCCTCTTGGCAAAGGCCTTCAGGAGGCAGCCAGAAGCCCATGACCTGCTCAAAGTTTTCTCCCAAGGAAACTCCCTCTGCCCCAAAAATGGCAGTAAAGTCTGTTCCCACTGAGCCATGACTCCCATGGGAGGGCAGGCACAGGCTGGTTTCATTGCAAACCATTCACAGGGTGAAGGATCAGATCATTTTTGGGTTGTTTTTCCAGGGGTAAAGAGCACAGACCAAAGCTGAACAGGCACTGCAAGGGCTGCTTCTCCAAATAGGCATTGGGTCTACCCACCATAGGAAATACTGGAGTATTATTTCTTTCTGTGACCTGGTAAAAGTAAAATTTCAAAGTTCTCACTTCAAAAATTTGAAATATTTGACTTATGTTCATCATACTGTCTTGAAGCAAAACAGAACTGCTTGGTTTGCTCAGGTTTTAAAACACAAGCTCCCACTTCATTTTGAGGCTTAACTTAAAAGCATGAACAGTCCAATTTTTAGATTTTCTGTGAAACCTTACCACTTGGAGTAAATCACATCTAAACATGACTTTATTCATAATATTTTTATTTTAACAGCTATTTTGGGAGATTCCCAAGATGGAAAGACATCTTGGGAATCTCCCACCATATTGGGACCTCACGTAGCTCTGGTGGACTGGGAACACTGGAAGGATTAAGCACTGCAACTAGGAGATGGCACATCTTTCTTTTCAAAATACAAAGCCCTGTCCTAGCTCATGTATAGAGTTTTATTCAGAAACACCCTTGAGACCTGCTCTTGTGTGCTAACTCTTCAGGGAGATATGTGACTGTACCTGCCAGGACACCTAAAAACTCTCACTTAGCAATTACAAAATGGGCTTGTGTGTTTCTTCCTTAAATACAGCAGTATCTATTACATGACTGATCATATTTCCAGCCAGGTAAGTATTATTCTGTCTTGAGACTCCTGAGGACTAATAAATACCTTCACTTCCATTTTGCAATCTGTGCTAAGGACCAACACAGCTCAGAAAAAAAAAATGCAGGTCAGAAAAAATTCCTGCAGCTCAGCTAATAAAGCTATACACTGCAACAGTGATATTCCATGTTGCACACCCATTAAACGTTTCCTGAAAGCTAATGCAGCCATTTTTTTGCTGTGAGGAGGCAGAAACACCTGGAGCCTGTTCTTGCAAGGGGATTCAACAGGGGTGAAGCTGGCCCAGATGTGAACCAGAGTTATGAGTTTTATTTGACTGAGATTAATTTTGCACAGCCAAATCACTGCAGTAACTACTCCCAGTTTTTGATATGGCTAGTAATCAATTCTTTTGAATTGAAAAAAAACCCTTTTAAAGCTAATTTATTAATTATTAATTTATTTTAAATCATGCTGATCCTTCAAATTTATCTCATAGGAATTCCACGCACTTAATGTCCCTCTTAAAAAGAGACCTTTCCTTCAACAAAAAATTGGTCACAGATTGTCCCAAGTCAAGTCACATACCAAAAGTGATTATCTTACACCAATTGAGGGGGACTGAAGTGCACTTTTTTCCCACTGATACCCAACCAGCAGTGCAAGTTGATGCAGAAACAGAACTCAGAGCAAGAGAGAGCTCTGACCTGCACAACAAGCTGAAGTCACAAAGCAAATTGTGGGTATAATCATGGATCATTAATAATCCATTATTACAATAAGTCATTAATCTCTCTGTCTCAGCTTTGCAATGCATGCTTTTGATGCACCTGATAATTATGTCATATTCAAAATACAAAAGAGGAAACGATGCCAGTATTTAAGGAAGCAGGTTAGGTCCTTCACTCGCAGTACCTCCCATCCTTTGCAGAGAATCCTTTAAATCACAGAGGTAAGATATACTCTCGGCAGGTTTTTCAAGGCAAAAAAAGGCATTCCTGCCAGGAGAGAGAAATGCTGCTGCCATGGACAATCACAAAGGTGCTCCTGTTGTCCCACTGATGCCAGGGAGCCAAACCTGGGAGGGACACAGGCCAGAAAGAAGGCTGTGAGCTGGTACTTAACAAGTCTTGTGCCCCACTTTGAGCCATATGAGGCAATTCCCAGCTGCTCCCCAGCAGAAATGATTGTTCTGGGTCTGATTTGCCAAGGTAGTTCAAAAGCACTAAAGTAACCCTGTGTGAAGTGGCAGCTGAGCAGGAGTCACACAGTCCCTCTGTCCCTGAGCTCAACACAGAGCAGGAACATATCCCACTCACCTCCTGCTCCTCTCCTGGAACAGCAACAGGCATCTATGTGTTGCAGCAGCTCTTTAAAATTAAGTGCCAAAATAATATGTATTTGCAGGGATGCTCCAGCTGTACACAGGCATAAACACAAGCACAACGAAATGTATTTCCTTGTCATGCCATGCAAAACCACCATAATCTGTATTTCATGAACCCTCTTCAAAGCACTTTGTTGTATATTGTTAGGTGTGTTGTTTAATACAGCCCCAGAAATTGATAAGCAGGGAAAAAAAAAAAATCAAGATTGTGAGCTCTAACTGTTCCTGCAGCAGAACTCTGCTGGTTAACAAAAAATACTCATTCCCTGTCTCTAACCCAGGGCAAAGAGGAGCAGCTTCAGCTGTGCCTCCAGTCTGAAGCTGCTCTTGTTATTGAGTACCTCTGGTCACCCACCCCCTGCCTTGCTCAGGGGAGGCCTTACAGGGGCATCTCCACGAGGGAAACCCTCCAGTGCTCTTCACATCCAGGAAAATCAAACTTCCCCTACATTCTGCCCAGCTCTGCGGGGGAAGCTCCAGTCTGACCTGATTTACTGACATGCCACCAACTTCTCAAAAACATCCCTCCACCTGATGCTTTAAGTTTCAACTTTCATGTTTTTCAGATTCTGTGCTGCCCAGGGGTGCAGTTCTGAGCCTCATATTAAGTGTCAGTCAGCTCTTCACAGAGTGGAGAGACAAAACAAATCCTTCTCCTGCTGGAGATCAAGGACAACAGGTACAACTTTCAGGCTTGAAAACATAAACAATGGTGGACTGAAGAGAGAAACAAGAAGGATGGGACCTCACAACCTGCAGCTGTAATTGGACAATTAAACCCCAATATGCAAATGGACCAAAACTTATAAAAGTGTGAGACCTCGTGATCGGTCGCACATTTTGTGACCATTCTGGGTCCACCTTGGGTGTAGCCCTGGCCAGGCCCTGTCTTGCCCAAGGTGTATCCTTAAAGGCCCTTCAATAAATATCTACTTTATTCTCCAACTCTGTCCAGTCTCTGTTCCAGGTCAGCCTTCCCAAGGCATCACATCTAAACATGCTTGGCCATTCCTGCTCTTTCCACATCCTGACAACAATCCTCACAGAACGTTCACGTGCAGAGCCACCCACCACTAAGGTTATCCCAAAGCTCAAGGACATGCCTCTTCCATCTGGGAAGTCCCAAACCAGCAACAAACCAGTGGCCACCGCTCACCAGCACCCCAGTCTTGGAGGATTTGGGGTGAGTGCTGGAGCAGAGCACTGCTTGGTCATCACAAAAGTGGATTTCAGGCATTACTCACACATTCACACTTCACATTCAGTTGTTTGCTTAATACCAGCTACCTAAAGTGACAGAGTTTCAGCTCCTAATGGCCCCAATTACAAGAGTAATAATCATCTGTATTGAAATGAACTTATGTTTTTCATCAATATTCATGTGCACGACTTGGAAATTAATTTTCCATTGACATTTTTTCATAAAATAGCCCAATCATTCAAACCCTCACTTAAAGGTGGCAAATAATGGAGACATTTAAAAATGTCCATTAGATTCTGCTTTTTAGCCCATTATTTTGCTCTGCTCTGTTGATGATAAATCTATATGTTAAATTAAGAAATCACGCTTGCCTCCATCTAGTTCTGCTTCTTCCAATACTAATGGATTTTATAATCCTCTCAGCTCAACTTTTGGAAGGAGATCAACTTGTTCTGTTTCTTATTCCACCCCTTTCCAGATCAGCCTACATCTGGAGTGCTAAAGAGTGGAATCCATTATCTCCACCACTGTCACCCCCCACCTGAACTCCCGGTGTCTCGCACCTCTCCCAAAGCACACTCAGAGAAGCAGGGATGAGGCACCCTCGTTGCTAACTCCAAGGGAGTTATCTCAAGGATCTGGATATATCTTCCTCTGAATCATAAAACATTTATTATTACCTCTTTGGCAAGGATGCAGGAGAGCAGTGCATCTGGCCTGCACCAGCCTCTGCCCAAAGGCAGCACAACCTCCCTTTGTCGATAAGTTTGTCAAGTGGACCAAAAAACCCAAAAACGGCTTAAATTCTTGGACTTACTGGTCTGAGGAATGTCTTTATAAAAAGGACAACCACACGTTCCTTCACCACAGAAAAGATGAGCCCAACAACAGCCATCATCTCTTTCTAACACACTCCACTCCTGTACTTCCCACTTATTTACTTAATTAGCTGCATTTTTACAGACAGCACCATTATCAGGGTTTCCTGAAAGGCAGCTAACAAAGCTGTTTGTTAATAATTGCAAACACTGGTGGCAATTTGCTAAGACCCCCAGGTGGAGGGAATACTCGAGCTCCTTAAGGAACAACTAATTACCATGGTGCCACAGCAATCCCCATCCACTTCTTTCTGCTCCATGCTCTCATCAACAGCCTGGGCACCCTGTCACGTAGGCACACAGGAAGGGGAAACACACTTTTAATCCTTTCATTATTATTTTACAGTTCTCTTTGAATGAGCTGAATTTTCTTGCAATTAGGCACGTCCTGATGAGGAGAGGGCCGTCTGCACTTACAGTCTTGCAGATGTTTCCCGTGAGAAGGCAAAACACTCCTGGAGGTCAGCAGCCATTTTCCTGTAAACCCGGTGATTTGGGAGAGTGCTTTAGAATTGGAGCCTCTCTTTCCCTAGGTGGGAGACTGTAATGAAGGAGAGCATAATTTTCTCTGTACTCCTAATTAAAAGCTCAGCTGGCACAAGTGTTTTCCTTCCGTAAGGTCTGCTCTACACTAGAAAATTATCATCCCATCTGAATCCAGTTGCACGCAATCAACTCGGCTGCCATGGAGCCCTGGACAGCCACATGGCCACAAGAGGAGCTCAGCATGGCCACCCAGCTGCTGCCCAGCCCATCAGGGTGTCACTGGGATGAGGTGACACTGCACAGGCAGTACAAACACTTCCCCACAGTATTTCTTCTCCATAGCAAAGCGTTGTCCCTGGGTTGGATAGTACCAGGGACCGAAAGCATTAATCTTCATAAATTTGGTCACTAGAATCTCAAATACCATCTCACATGCCTTTATAAAAGCTTTCCAGCACTTCCAGAAAAGTTGCAAGGATGTGTGTTACCAGCCTGGTCCCACCTCCAAGAGAGGCTGATTCCACCTACAAAAGGAAGCTCATTCCCAATTTTATGAGCAGAAACAGCTGGGCACAGTAGAAACTGACAGTCATTGTGACACCATCAAGAAGGATTAGCTACGTGCGATAACAGTTTTCTGAGCTGATGGAACCCTCTCCTTGTGCCAAACTCTCCAAAATCCCTTTGGTGGATGGTACACAGCGTATTCTACTGATGCATCTTCCTGTTCACACCAACAGAAAAATCACCATCAAAATGTTGGCTGGATTTATACAGCGGCATTTCAAGGATTTTCACTTGTACTGACTGTGTCAAGCCATCATCACCAGCTTGTTTTATGCCAGTATTCCAGCATTGTTTCTCTTTTAATTACACCACATCTATATTATGGCACAGCAACCGGAAAGGAAAAAATAGGAATAATGTTGTGCCAGACCTATATCACACAGCTACCACTAAAAAAAGGCAGAAATTAATACAAGAAGTTTTACCAACAGTTCTTCTGCCTCAAGCCTTAGTACTATTCTTTTTCTCTGTGTACTTCTGCACTTTTTCTCCCTACTCTTCACAAACAAACACACACACACCCCTCTTTTCCTCATTTTATTCTATTTGAGGGTAAATAGTCGCTTCTTAACTATAATGTAGGTACTGGACTTGACAAGCAATTAAAGCAAACAATTTCCACTCATCTAACTTTGCCAAATTAGTCATCTACCATCTGCTCTATCATCTGTCTCTCCTTGAGGTCTTGCTGTGAATCTGGAAGCACTCACTCTGACAAGGAGGCAGCAGATAAGCCTCCAAGCTGGTGGGGAAGCCAAGGGATGGAGGTGACAAGGGGGTGACACGTGGCACCATGCTGCTGACCACCACCCCCATCAGGATGGCTTTGAGGAGATGCTTATGGCTCCAGCGGTCAAATTGGCAAATTACCAGGACACATGTTGTGATAGGAAAACATTTAAAATGAAAATATTTTTTTACACAGCGGGGTAGCTTAGGAAGACTGTGGGATTTTCATACCCGATGAAAAAAATAACTTTGTTTGTCAAAATATCTTCAGCATTTGCAAGCTACTTCCCAATGAAGTACATAACCCAAACAAGCAATTAGCAGATGTTATCTAAGGAAGATTTGAGTGGTCTCTGCTCCCAGCACCTGGCTTAGCTCAGGTAGGGCTGCATTTTGAAACAACAAAATCATTTTCAAGTAGCTCTGAAATGCAACACTGGTCTCCTCTGCCCTCCAGCTTCTTAGCACGGGCAGGATCTTCTCCTTTTACCAGGCTTCCATTTTGAGCTCCTTACTAGGCCTCCCAGTACACAAGAAATATCACCAGCATCCCTTTTCCAGCTGACCTATGCTTCCTCCCCAAGTAAATCCACTCCAGAGTGCAAATTAGTCCATGCAAACATTGCTGCTCTGAACCATCACAGAGAGGAGTCATCCTCTCTCTTGCTGCTGAAGAATATTACAAACTCTTCCTGCACTAGTTGGGCACTTGAGTGCAGCACTCAAGATTAAGTTTTTGATTAACTCTCAATGACATGAACCAAAATTCTCCCCTACAGCACCAAAGCACAGACCATCACCAATACCTTCTAAGACTAATAAGCCTGCAGATAAATGACCATAATGCAAGGCCATGTGTTCCTCCAGGTGGCAAGCTGAAGGCCTAAGAGTGTTCAAATATTGCTCTCCCTGCTTTCCAGCCCTCAGTCTTCCCAAGTCTTGCTCCAGTACAGCAGCAGTGGCAGTCTATTTCCCTCTATCACTGTGTCATGGTGTATCCTGGCTCCCTACCAGGGCAAAGAGGTGGAAATCTCTAGAGGTCCCAGCAGTGAAAAGGATTTGGATTGCTTTTTCAATGCCAAGGGAAGGAGTGGAAGTAAAATGATGCAGCACACAGGGCAGCACCCACAAGGTGGGAGCAGGGGGAACACAAGGGAACCGGGAACTTGGTCTGGTCTTTCGCACCTTCAACAAAAACCAGTTTGGCAAGGGATGCCAGCAACATCCGCTGTGAAGTTAGACGAAAATCGTTTCCCATCTCGCCAACCAGGCTGCTTTGCTGGGACACAGAGGGCTCTTTCCCCTGGCAGTGGTCTCCAGGGCTGCTGAGCTGGCACACAGCACAGAGCACAGCCCCGGGGCTGCGGTGCTGGCCACGCTCCCCGGCAGCTCCGCCGGGACTCACACAGCTCCTGACAGCCGCAGGCCTCTCCGCCTCCCTCCCTGCTTCTCCCTTCCCCAGAGAGCCCCCGAACACCGCCAGCACTCACTCAACTCAAATGCATTTTAATTAACGCTGTGCAAACACACGGAGCTCCTGCGTGCACAGGGGAGCGCGTTCATCCAGCTCCCGCACGGCTCCCAGCCTGGGAAATCCAGCGGGAGCGCCCAGAGCCGCTGCGATGGGGACGGGATTGCAGCCCTGGCTGCCTGCACGGTATTGAAAATACATCGGCAAGACGCTCCTGAGATGCCCTCAGATCCTCCTCACTAGTGTTTAAGCATCGTTTATGTAAGAGATGCGGCTCGGAGCGGGGAGGTGGGACAGGTGCTTTTATGTCTCTACTGTAACACGGGTAATTAGTCACCACTAAAGCACACAGCAAGAGGCGCCTCATTACAGCTTAAGCACAAGCCACTTGTGACATGTAAAAGGTATTTCCCCGAGATCGCCCGCAGAAACCGTCCTCGCGTTACATTAGCAATTATCACGTAACCCAAATACCGCCTAATTAAAATGATTAAAGTAACTGCGAAATTTCAGCACCTAAAGAAAAGGACTGATTTGGTGAGAACAACCTCCCCAACTTCACGAGGCAAAACTGCAGGGGGGACTTAAACAGCCCCAGGAAAAACACTTGGAAGTTAAAGAAAACCAGTATCTCATGGGACACACCTGAAATGGCCAAAGACAGGGTTTGGGTGTCCCCATTACTAGGCAAGAACAGACTCAACACTTGGGAGCTGCTTTGCCCAAGTGCTTCAAGGTGACTGTGCAATGCAGGAGAACGTGATGACAGAAATACCCAATTTTTAGCCAATACAAACACATCTATTAAGCTGAGACTGAATGCAGTTTATTTTTCATTAATGAAAATAACAGGTTCTCAAGCAACACGATAACCTTGTCAAGCAGGCAGGAGAATCCAGCTCACAGAAGACAGCTGAAATGGTAATTACTTAGACTTGGAAGTACTGCAGATGAGGGGAATGACGTTGCAGTCAGAGGGAAAGGCAGGGGCTGTGCTGAGGCTGTCCCATCCCCCAGGTGGACACCACACCTTGTCTAGAGTCAAAATACACTCTGGAATACACTCTAGGAACAGAAATACACAAAATACACTCTAGGAGCAGAGACCACATCCTGGAGCCTGTGGGGGTTGTACCTGTTACGGTGATCAAGTCAAAGAATTAACATGCTATCTTACACAAGACTTCCTTACACCAAAGGTTCCATTTGCCTAATTGCCCATGGCTGCTTTAAGTAATAAACTCCATATGTTTTATTAAAACAGGTGCTTTCAGGTAGCAGTTTACAGGCAGGAGAAACAAACTTTCAGTAAATAAAGTCTGGGCAATAACTTTTTGTTTCTTCTCTACGCCGTGCGTAAGAACACGCAGCCCGGTGTGAAGGCAGCCTCTCCTGCACAGCCCGTCCCTGGTGTGCTGATAACCTCACTGTACACGAGCAGAATATTCAGGGCAAGCTCCTGCAGCACCAAAGCTTCTGCCTGTTTTACCTGGGGAGGGGAGGACTGCGTGTTTGCATTCAAGGAGGTTCTCAGCGTGCCGCATAGATTCTTTAAAAATTAGTGAGGCAGCAGCTGAAATCACAGACTGGCTTGTCCCTCTTCACGCAATTCCTCCTGAGCCTTTGTAAATGTTTGTGCCTCCCAAGGCTGGAGGGAGCATGGGGGAGTCCACACTGCACATCAAATGCAGTTGAATCTCACAAAGCAACTTCAACATCTCTAATTGCTTCCCTCGCCCAACCTATTGCTGCACTGCACCAGCCTAAGGCGTATTTATTTATTATTTCTAGTTTTATATACTTTCAGAAATCGTCTCAATAGTTAAGTTCTAACTAACCATACTTAGATTCGGGTATTATAAATTCTTTACAGAACAGTTGGTTCAAATATACTCCCTGTTGATACTTCTTGTTATTTCTGTTGGGCTTTTTAAAATGCCCTCCATATATATTTTATAAATGTTTGGGCTCGCTCCCGCATCCCCACCCCAGAGACTGCCCTTAAACTTCTGTCCATTGATTGTGACGGTATCAATTTGTAAAGGTCAACAGAAAGCTTCTCTGACAGCTGAACTCAGAAAGTAATTTTTAAATGTGCTGTTTCTCTTCCTCTACAAAGCAAGATGCCAACACAATCAAACCCCAAGGTCTTTATTTCACAGGCCTGACCAGTGGCTTTGATAGGCTTTGGATCCCTGATGGCCACTGAACACTCCTTGGAAATAAGAGCTTGTTTGAGGGTATAAAAAATAGCACCATCTGAAATGGCAGGTTTACAAACAGAAAGGGAAGAGAAAGAGAAAGGTTTATTGAAAGAACAACATTAATTTGCTGCTTCTCTGAAAGCCTCTGCAGACCCTGGATAACAGAGCTCCAGAGATCACCACACAGACATCACCACTCTGTGGGTTTGGCCTCATGCATTCTTTTATCTACATGAATAACTTATATTTTGCACTAAAAAAACCCACAACCACCTGGCAAGTCAAGAAACAGACTATACAAACTTATTTTGACACTTGCTTCTGATTTCTTTTGAGAGAATGGGTTATTTTATTTGGATTGGGGTCAAAAGCCTCTTCAAAAGGCATCCACCCTTTCCCCCATGCCATAGTTTACTGAATATCTCACATTCATAACCACTTAAAGGAGGGCTGTGCAATTTATGACATTGTTACACATGAAGAAAACCTGCCATAAATCAAAGAAATCAGTTATATAAATGAGCATAAAAGTGCAGGGAAATGTCACAAGATAGCAATAAAGCATCTTCCAAATGGTAAATCCCGGGAGCAGAAGCACCATTAGTTTAGAATGCTCCAGTCAGCAACAGCAGGACTAGTTTATCACTGGAGCCACGAATAGCAGCCCTGGGAGGAAGTTGTAAGTGCAGGATGAGGGGGTTTACCCTGCAAACAGCCATAAAGCCTTTCACTGACTTTCCAGCCCAGACTGCTGGATTTGGTCATTTTTCTGCAAACACTACCAGCAGAAGAGCAGACATGTAACAGCAAAATGCCAAGGAATTTGCTGGGATGGAAGAAATGCAATGCCATCTAGAACCCTGCAGCAGCCCCCAGAAAAGTGGTGGCAGCACCAGGAGGATCCACGGACAGATTAAAGCTTCTGTTCAGTGCCATGTGAGGATGATGGCAGGAGGAAATCTCTCCCAGGCTAAGCGTGCTGCAGAAGACTCCCACCCCACCCACCCACAATGATTCTCCCAGGCATTCCCTTTCTACCCTGCTTGACCTAGCAAGGCTTTAAGTGAGCAAGCTGGAGCAACCACCAGATTGTGCCCTTGGGCTTATTCCTAAGGTCCACACACAAGCCATTCCCATCCTTTTGGACTTGGAGAAGTCCCAAGACTATTCCTGACCTCTCATCCTGCACAGGGTAACCATTATCTCACTGTTAAAGTAACAGCCCGCAGTGATTGCCAAAACCATCTGTTTTCTGGTTCTTAATGCAAGGCAAGGAGGACAAAAGGAGAAGACACAACAGAGGGCAGGTTGCTTTTTTGGAGACATGGATGATGCCTTCCCACAGAACAAAAGCAGCTTCCCATTGCTGCCTCACACGTGAAGATGACAGCATTTCTGCCCAAAGTCCTTTTCACCTGACTTTATTGTCACAAGCAAACACAGATGAATGCCAGGTGCCTCACTGCTCCTACCCGGGCAGAGAGCAGCAGGCACGCTCCTCAGCAGCCTCACTGAGAAGAACAGCCAGGAAGCAATTTTCCCAATTTTCCCTCTGCCAGCAGGCTGCTCCCGGGGTCCCCACTTCATTAATCCCTTCCTCTCACTCGCTCCACTCCGTGATCCCGTTCCTGGGATGAACCTGGGGGAGCAGAGGGAGGTGGGAGGGGGAGCATAGGGCACCTGCCATGTGATTCCTGGGCAAACCTTGTGCCGGGGGCTCTGGCCAAGGCCTCGTGTTTAAGTGATGCGGGAGCACGCGCGGCCGGAGCGGCTCCGTGCGAATTCACCCGCTGGAAAACGTCCTTGGAGCCGCCTGGCTGTGACGGGGAAACGGCAGCCAAGGGCAGCAGAGCTTGTTTGATGGTAAAGAGCCTGAGCCCACGGCCCCATCCTTAAAAACACCCCAGACCCTCCCCAAAAGCATCTCACTGGGTGCACAGACATTCCCAGGAGAAGGGCGCTCTTGTTCTTCCCCCACAATACCGTGCTTGCTAAACGCCTTCGCTTTTCATTACATCCACAGAAAAGCACAATCTGGCTTGGACTGCTAGGAACAGCTTAATTAATAACAATTAGCTGCAGCACGATTGTGATTCAGGTGGCGTTTTGGAGCATGAAGGAGAAACTTGACACTTTTGCCTGTGTGCACGGACATAAGAAATTCCAGGCGAAGTTAATGGAAACTGAGTGGCTGAACAATGCCAAAATCCAAATGTACTGTAAAATTACCAAATTATTTCAATGTCACAGGAAGGCGTCGCACTACTTCCAGGATTATTAGCCCTTGCAGAGTTTTAATAATATTTGGTCAAATACCTCAGGAGCGCATCGCTGGGATATTATAAAACCACTGAGATAATTTAAAACCCTTTTATATTTTAGGAAAGGGTGGGGTTGAAATCCGCGATCACAAAACACAAGAGGCAACAGCCTGGAAAAGCCGGGCACCAGCTCCGTGCTCCCTGAGGCCACCTGGTCCCTGCCTGGTGGAGGATGCTCCAGAGGGGGCCTGGAAGAGTCTGTCCCCTCCTTGCCAAGGAGAAGGGGAAGGACACTTTATGAAATTGCTGTTGTCTAAAGTGGTCGAAACACCTGCCAGTCACGGCAGGTTTATTGGCCACGCTCCCCGCAAGGGGGGCTGCATCACAGTGCCTCCACCTTAATTAGTGTCACCGCAGTCAGATGCAATTTATGTTTAAATATACACGGGTAATAAGAAGACAGTCCTAGTGACTACTTTCAAACAGCAGCAAAAAAGGTGGAGGCGTCAAAACTTTCTGTTGGGAATCAAGAGAAATTCTTAGCTGGAGAATGAATTGACCTGCTATTAACAGAGGCCTTGTCAGGCTGGCGTTGTCTTAGTAAAAACAAGCAAGCAAAGCATGAAGTGACTGTACAAGATCAAATTTGGAAAGCATGAAAAAGCACAGAAATGAGCACCCAGCAAGCTAAGTGTGAACATATGAGGGCATTTGTGCAAGGCAGCCCATGACACTCAGTGTGAAAACTGCACATACGTGCTGATGTTGATTTTCACAAGGTTTCTTGTGGCTTTGTAGGAAGCCATCACCCTGATCTCAGGAAAATAAATGTCCAGTATGGACCAGCAAAGTACACTTATTTTCTGGCAAAAAAAACCCCAACCAACCAAACAAAAAAAAACCCACAAAAATCAACCAAACAAAAAAACGCCACAAAAAACCCAAAAAACACCAAAAAAACTCATATCACAGCCATGTTGCAGGCAGAGGGAATTCCAGGTGGTAATGCCTGGCCTGGAGGGAGTATGTTTGGGAACTGTTCTGATACAGGTGCGATGCAGCTAGAAAACCAAGCATTTCAGACTACTTATCAACACTAAAACAGGTATTTTCCAAAGTAGGTAGACCAAGAACATGTGGGCAAACACTGGAAATGAAAACAAGTGGCTCCTGCCCCTAAGACTTGCCACAAATCCTGCCTGAGCAGAGCCCTACCTCCCAAAAGAAAATTGTACACTCAGTAACGTACGCTTTCCTTATCATTTACAAAATCTAAGCCACACTGTTGTAAAAATATGTCTGAAAGTATGAAAACTGTTCCAGGGCTTCTGGCAGAGCCTGCAGATACATGGGCCAAAAATCTGCTTCCCAGCAGCAGAAATCCACCCTGCTTGTGTCCCTGCCATCGCCATCCGGAGAGCGCGCGCCTGCCTCAGTGCCCCTGGTGCTGATGTTCAGCAGCCAAGGAAACAGAAACCACCACATCATGAGCTTGCCAGTTTATCTTCATACCTGCTTTTGTCAGGTGCAGCTAGAGCACGGTGCTAGACTTTTATTTGCTCTCAGGACTCTGCAAGATCTCTCATTTGGCCATGACAAATTTCCATCAAACTCAGTTTTGACAAATTTGATGTAATTAAGAGAACTGGTTGGATATCAGTCTCCTTTCCATTGGTAGTGCTGCACAAGAGAAAACAGGATTTGATGAACAGCTTTGGGTCCTGTTGTGTTACCTACACCAGGCTGAAAGGCCTGTGACTCCCTACAGCCACAGGAAGGAGAGAATACAAAAATATACACCTTACAGGTCATTTGGACTCAGCAAAAACCTAGGAAAACACCTCAAGCTCAAACCACAGCCTCCTGTGAATACTTGTCTGGAGTCATTAATGCAGGTAATACTCCTGTGCTTAAGAAAGGCACCACTAGCTTTAGGTTTAGCTGCCTTGGTTTTCCTCAGTCGTGTCCCTTCCCTAGGAAGGTGAGGTTGGGCTTGAACTCAAAACTATTTACCCCTGTAGATTTGGTTCTTCTTGGCCCCAGTCCTCCTGAAAGGTGGCAGAAATCCCCCAATACAGACCCCACCCACCACACTGCAGATTTACCACTGGGGAACTATAAGCACTCACTGCAGTTAATGGTTCTCTGTGCCCCTCGTCTCTACATGAAAGGAGGCAAACCTCTTGCACTGGGCTTGGAGACAGTGGCAACACCACCCAGAAAAATACAGGGCCTGGAAAATCCCAGTCTGGGGTGTAGAGGATGCACCCACCCTGGGGAATGGGATACTCCTCCCCTGCTCCAGCAGGAAACACTCTCTAAGTCACACACATGCCAAGCTGAATCCTTCCCCTCCCTCTCCCCTCTGTGCCCACTGGTGCTGCATGATTAATATCACATCAAATTTGTCTTTGTAGACTATCCCACCAATCTTTCTTTGTGTAATGTTCGCTTTACACCAGGTGACAGTTTTAGTGATTCCTCCTTTATTTGCATGTCCCCTTGAAGAAGCTTCATTTCTCCTTCTAATCAAGTCATTAATTTTCAAGAAAATCGTTCCCACCCTGAGATGGCTGGATTCTAATTTGTCTCTGTCACACAAATGACAAGTATCACCTCATTGCCATGCTGTGATGTTCCTCCACATACCTGTATTTTGAGTAGGAAAAGCACCAAAATTATTTTTCCACAGCTGCAACTGCTTTTCTTTGTGGCAGTTTGATTCTATAGTGATCCTTCCTTCAGGTACTTTGTAGCAGTTTCATACAACTAGTTGCTTCTTATTTCAAAACACATCTTGTTTGTAATTTCTTTGTAATGGGAGAGGTAGAAACGACTGTGCCAAAATGACTTTCCTTTTTATCTCCTTTGCATCCTGTTTACCAACAGAGCTGACCACCTGGGATGCCAGTGCACACTCCCCTGCTGTCAGACTGATGCTTCTTTCCAAAACTTCTTTCCATGGTGCTGTCAGCACATGGATTTTCACATAACAAAAGCTGAATGCATCATGGTAAAAACAGAGTTTATGCAATCTGAAATCGCACCAGGCAGCTCCTCCTTTTCCTCGTGTTCTTCCAATTACACCCCTCGCTTTTCCTATATCTCTCTTTCTTGGACGCCAAACTGTCCCTGCTAATTCTGGGCAACCAGGAGAATCAAGAAATGCTTTAGGAGAGGTAACCTGCAGTGCAGCTGCAAAGGAAGATGAGGACCCCACAGTTTGCAACTCACACCTCCCTTTTTTTTTTAATCGAAATACCAAAACTACTGACTACATCTCCGATTTGCCACAGCACTTGCACATCTCAGTCTTGAGTGTACCAGGAATATTTGGCAGAAAACAAAGGCTGAGAGCCAGAATTGTGGCCACTGGACAATCTTTATTCTCATGTCCATGAAACCTGCTTCCACCAATGAGCCTGCCTGACTACAAACAGAGGCTTTTCCAGAGGAAAGATCTTTCTGATTTGCAGGGTATCTGGATTTTCTTCTGCCATTTACTATAAGGCACTAACTTCATATTAAAATCAGAAAGTTGGCTTCTCATAGATCTTTAAGAGCACTGATCGAATTCTTTCTCATCTCACACTTCTTCTCCTTGAGGAAATGTACTTGAGCTACCCCTGAAATCATATTTGGAAAAAGGCTGCGGCTGCAACTCCTTTACTGGCTATTCCCAGCACACAGGATATTAGATATTAACAAGTTTCAGTCTAATATAATTGAATAAATAAAATCTTTCTCCTAAAGACAGATTACTTTTGCTTCATTAAAGCATCAAGGTTGTACACAGACCCCTGAGGACTGTCCTGTCTTTTTTACTTCCTTTCTATTGTGCTTACTGTACCACCTGGTGGAGAACACCACCAAAAGTGATGGCAAAACAGAAGTGGAATTATTCACAGAGCAACTGAAGACCTTGCTTTCTTTTCTTATTACTGACAGTTCAGTAAATAATTTCTGCTGATGGGCCTGGATTACCTGGTTATGTATTCACATGACACCCCGAGTTCACATGGTAATACTGAGCACAGCACCCCAGGGAGAGAGAGGGTTATTCACCAGGGAACTAGCCTGGTCCTTGCCCTCAAGGTTTTCCCTGGCAGTGCTTCTCTTTCCTTATCTATCCTTATCCTTTATCACCTTTCCTTCTGCCCCTCCCCTCCCAGAAGTGCCCCAGTTTATCCCTCCAGCCACATCCTCTTGCTCACACCTCTCCCCTCCTGGGAGCCAAACCCACGCAGGTGAGCTGAGAGAAACCTGCAAACAACAGCAGCTGAGCCAAGAGACCCCAGCCCCGTGGGATGGGAGCAGCCTTCCAGCAGCCCCCTTCCTTTCCTTTCCTTTGGGAGAGAATTCAGACAGTGCTGGGCTCATTGCAGTGCTGGTGGGAGCAAGGGCTCCAACTCAGCAAATTCCAGAAGCACCTCTGTAAGTACAGGTGCCCAGAACTCAGATAAAAGGGAGTGAACTGTGACTGAAAGGATTGATTTTGTGCAATACCATCTCTCTCCCACTCTCACAGGCTGTTGCCACGTTGTGTGCCAACACTGGTCGCATTTTTCCAGCCTTATAATTGCAAAAACCAATGAAATTCTCAACCATAAAAAGGCAAATTAGCAGAGGAGTTCCCCAACACGTTTTGTTGTTGCTGAAAGGATCACAGTAGACAAAATGAATCATTTTATTTGGGCATCATTTCAAAGCCCAACTTCAGGGAAGAAATTAATTAAATGCCTATTTTAACCTCAGAATTAAACTGACAACAAAAGTTGTGGTTTGCATTTGCACTGTGAAATTCTCCAAATGCATTTCAGTGTTTGATTTGAGAGGCAATGCAAGAGATGTAAAGCACATGTGCAGGAGGAAAGCATGTGTACTTTTTCATCATCCTGAAATAAAACCCCTGCAAGTGACAGCTCAAAGAACAGCGCACAAGAACCTATTTCTAGGTCTGGAGGTAATGCTGTTATTTATACAAGTTTGGTTGGACTTGGGAGAAAAAAAAAAAGTAAATGTATGAACTTAGGGAAATCTCTTTTTCCCAGCTGGGAGAAATAGCTACAACTCTTATAAAGTCTTACATATATATATATACATATATATATAGTAGGATATATACACAAAGTAAAAAATAATGTGAAACAATATCAAACAACACTACCCAGCAAAAAATTCAGATTCATTTTGTTTGGTGAATTTATCTTGTTGGTCCCCATATAAAAAATCTTTTCATTCAGTTCCAATTTATTCGGCCAGGCTCCTGATGTTACAGACATGCAGCAAACCTGACAGAAATAAATCACCTTGCAAAGAGCAGACCCGGAGCACACAACAGACCTCAAGCCTCTGCTCTGGTGTAAAAGCAAACAGAGATTTTCCACGTTTTGCAGGCCATTGCATTTCATTAAAAAGAAGCTTAACTGAAAACTCAGACATCTTTCTTTCTCAGAGCTGTTTCTTTCTTTCCCTGGCTGTTGCTAGACCACTTGATTCTGAAGGAGTCTGTAACTTAGGGGAAAGCACCCCTAGCAACATTTTTTTCATATTAGGTGTGCTCTGGGTGTAAATCTATCAATTTTGCCTTCAGTCTCAAAAAAAACTGGAGAAGAGAGAAAGCTCCTGCAAAAGGGAGACTCACAGAGCCAAAACTATCAGCTGGGAAAGAGTTCATGGATAACTGGGATTCTCAAGACCAGATAACCAAGGATGTGGGATGTGCCAAAATGAGGAAAATAAAAGCCAGTGGAGGAGCACATGGCAAGGAAGAAAAATGGCACCATGGTTTTAAAGTAAGAGGGTACAGGGCACCAACAAGTCTGAAATAAGAGCATTTTCATCACTGCTTTTCAAGTCTTTAATTCAGGGGTCTGGCAATCAGTAAGAGCAACAGGGTTTCTCCTCTTATTTTAAACAACATCAACTAAATTAACCTCCCTGTAAGAATTCACACCTAATTTTACAGCTTCCAAGCCTTTCTCCAGGTACTTAAGGACCAGACAGGCACTTAATCACTGGCTGGATCTCAGGCAGTGTAAAGCACTGAGTTCATATATTGAAGCATAGCTTACCTGAAAATACATTTTGACATGAAGCTTGCCAAAATACGGATTTTTAATCCTATATTTAAAGTATCTGCTTCACAGGGTCAGATCTGAGAGGTGCAAGCATTTTCCACATGTGATGAAAAAAGCTCAGCAAAAGAAAGAAGACCTCAGAGTATCTGAGTGTCGACACATTCCTGAAATGAAAGGAAAAAAAAGAAAAAAAAAACCAAAACAAAACAA
>VZSR01000028.1:10058349-10068395 GCA_013398615.1 Brachypodius melanocephalos
GCATCTTGTGTTCAGGTCTGTAAACTGTTTCTTGGGGATTAATGTTAGATTTTACTTTGTGTTGTGTCAGTTCCCTGCTGTGTATCGTATGCACAGCATTGCTGCAAACATCAGATAAGCAGGATCCCCCCTACTTTATTTTAACTTCACTTTGCCTGGCAAGTGGATAGAATAAGCAGTTTTTCCTCCACTGAGGGTAATAATAAGAATACAAAAGTTTTCATCTTTGCTTGTGTCTGCATTTATGGTTTTTTACTCGCTTTTGGGATCGCACAGCAGTAACACCGCCTGAGATGAAGTTGCAAGTCCTTTGTTGTGGGTCATGATCGATTTTAACTCCACCAACTTCCAAATTCTCACGCCCTAAAGCCACAGCTTTTATGTTTTCCTCTCTTCCTCAGCAGAAGCCGTCTGGGGGAAAGAGTAAGGACTGGATTGAGATTGATCATCGTTCCCAGTGGCATTTGAAGATTCAAGCTGTGCCTTATCAGCAGGCGCAGCAGGGAGGATGCAGCACAGCAGCTTGGCAGACCTCAGCGGGGGCTACCCGGTTCAGCTATTGAGTTTCCAAGGGGTTTAAATGGCTCCTGAGCACCACTCATTAGCAGAGCAAGCACCCTCCACCGCAGCCCCTCTGGAGGCAAATAAAACCAACAACTCAAGGAGAGATCTAACAGCACTTGCTGGCTCTCACCTGTTTAGGAGGGGATGTGAAAAGGAAAAGATCAGACGGCTGTGACTGCTGTATTGCTCAGACAAGGCTATTAACACAATTTGGGGACACTGATGATGCAAAGATGCTGGGTTTGGTTTTAAAGGAAGACGGGACACCAAATATGCTCAAATAAGGGAATAAGCTTTTCAAACCTTGCTCCCCAACTGAAAGTGCACATTATTTTCTACGTTTCCAACTGAGGGAGAAAAGATCTTTTTCATGACGTCCAGGGAATGCCTAAAGCCAATCATTCTGAATTGTCTGGTCAATTGGGTCATGCACCTTGACCCCAAGTCAGGAGATGAGCTTCCCTGACCAGATACTGCTGAGAGTCTAAAGGGAGATGGACTGAGAACAAGTAGAATACAAAGTGCTTAAAAACTTTCTACTATCAGTTTGCTTCAATTATTTCCTCATAAATCACAGCTCCCACCACCTGTCCTGGAACTTCATTAAGCAAAAGGCTCTGTGTAGCTGGCAGATGTCCACTGTGAACTGCCAGGCCCAGGGCTCCAAGGCTAGTCTTGAATAAACTGCACATCTCCCACCTCTCTCGTGCTTTAAAACAAAATGCTCCTGCACCATTTATAGTCAAGGATACAGTTTACAGTCAGCAAAATAATTCCACAGCCCCCAAGGCAGAGACACGAGAGAATAGCACCTCACTCATCTCTGCATCAAGGACAGAAGTCAGCTTGTTTTGGAACAGCATGTATTTTCATTTTGGGAACGTAACAAAGGTGAGCACCCTTGAACCGCCATGAACAAACCCCGTCCATTTTGAAATTCAGATTCAGACAAAAATCGAAGTGCAAGATTGCTGTATCTTCTGAATGATCCCGAAGTTGACACATACTTCATAAGAGCAGGAACATCTCAGCCTGTGGCTCCTTGAGCTGGTACCTTGGTGAGACAGAGCAGACAGAGGCATCCAGCACTAAAGCTAAAGAGGCTGTTTGGGTGGACACAGAAGTGCCAGTGCAGCAGTGAGACAAACAAACCAGGGAATTCTGCAGCAAAATACTCTCAGAAAACTTTTCATCACAGAATCAAAACAGTAGGGCTAGAGGAAGCCCTGGGTGGCCACAGAGTGCTTCTCTCTGCCCAGCCACATGATCTGACCTAATATAATTTGAAATTCTGTGTACTCTCACATACTGCTAAAGACTAAGCAACTATTGGATATGGATGTGTTTTATGGCCACACAGCTTCCTGAGGCCACTGAGTCCCTGGGTAAAATAAACATTTATGCCCACGTGTCTCTGCTGGAATCCTGCCACTTTCTTTTTCTGTCTCCTTTATTCCTATTTACTTGTTGCTGCCCAAATAGTATCTGCGAGATCCTGAGGACTTTTAGTTTATCTACATTGTTTGCATAGCACCTGTGACACCTTCAATCAGATTTCAATGTACCACAGCCTTAGAGGAACCATAACCAAACTGATTCTCTTCCTTCTGAAAATGTGAAGGAGAGCACATTGCCTGTTCTTCCCCTCCCCACACCCTCATGGCTTTTACACAGCTAACTTCTGACCAGTGGGAAAATAACTTTCCCCTGCGTCTCCCATCCCTGGATTTTGTACAGGTGACTCATTACTGCAGGTCATACGCAACAGCTAAGGACAGAAAGTGTCACATGCTTTTCACTGATGGTGCATGACAACATCCCTCACCTCTCTGCAGCCACCCCGGCTGAACACTCAGCACGACAATCTCTTTTACAGGGTCAAGACCAGCTCTCTGCTTGAGGTGGGTAACAGCAGCCAGCCTGTACATCCAGCTCTACATGTCCAAGTGCCCTCTGATGGCTCCAGGGTCCATCAAGACATGCAGTGACAGTTTTGTGGTCCAAAATAATGCAGAACGACCCCCCTTTTTACCTTTCTCTTTTCAAACAGTTTAGTATTTAACAGCTTCAGAGCCACAATAATTAAATTAAATGCTTGTATGCCATTCAGTGACAGCCCTGCTCAGGGTCACCACCGGGGTTTAGACAAGGCGAGTTCAGCCTGCCCAAACAGCTCATCTGTTCCTTTCCCTTCTATCCACACAAAACCAGAAAAATTAATCCCAGGCAAATAACATCTGGGTTAAAGGAGGGATCACCAAGATGTCTCAGCATAGTTGCATGTACCTCCAGTGCAGCCTGGTGCAACACTGTCACAGCTAATACCTGAAACTTATTCACACTAGGCCAGGACTTATTCCGAACTGGAACCTTTCTGGGGAGTAGGAAGGCTGGGGAACCTCACCACTGACATTCACTGCTATTTACCCAAACCACCTGTACCTATCATTCGCTGAAATAATGGAAAACTACTCAAATCACCTCTGCTTGAGCTGGAAGAAGACAAAGTGACAACAAAAGTGCGTGACAGTCCACACCTAAGGAAACAACTTGGAACCAAAGGATGCTGGGGGAGCCTTTGGGAAGTCCCTGGGGGATGCCTGTGGTGCATCCATAAATGCAGAGGATGGAGGGTGAGCTCTGAAGGACACAGGCAGGAGAGGCTGTGCCTTCCATGTGCACGGCAGCAGGCGGACAGGGGGAGCAGCAGGGAGATGTCTGAAGCCTTTCCCCGATAGCCGGGCAGATAAAAGATGACAACTACAAAGCGTGCAGCCTGAACAGTGAAGGTTAAATATGGGCTCCCACTGCCATCATTTATCCCCTGAAACAGTTGGGAAACTTCCAAAGTAGTTAATATATCACAGGAGGGGAGTGAGACCAACTGTATAAACACACCTCGGGGTCTGCTACTGTTCCCATTCCCGCCCAGGAGGGCTCTGCTGTTTGCCAGCCTCCTGTGCAGGACTGAGCACTGCAGGAAGGCAAGAATTAGAGTCAAACACATCCTAAAAACGACTCACAGGGGCTTCTTCAGGAAAGCCAAATTTACCTGGCAATTTTGGGAGCGGCTGTGGCCACTCACATGCTCGAGCCCCTGTTCTGTCCCCCTGCAAGGTGCCTTTGTCACAGCAGCTCTCACAGATGCAGAACAGGATGCAGTCATGCATTAAACAGGAGGGAAAACACCATCCTAGTCCAGCAAGGTTCTGCAAAAGGCCACCCGGATAAAATCAAATGGTAAGGAATACATTCGATTTCACAGCAGACACAGGTGAAAAATCACCAAGAGCTGATCTCCTAAGGGCCAGAATACGGCACAGAGAAGCGTGCTGAGGGTAGAAATATATTAGAAAAGTTTTATGGACACAAGAATCTGAGACAGCTGAAATACCCTTTTTTTTGCTGTTACCATCATAATGCCTACAACAAAAGGGGGGCAAAGCTTCAGAACAGCTCTCAGTTCAGCTTTGCATTAGAGGACAGGTAACACTCCTGCACACTGGAGCTGTGCACTCAAACACAGAAGTAAAGCAAGTTTTATGTCCTTTGGGAAGAAAGCCTGGTAAAATGATTGAAAATTATCTATTTTCTTTCACACCACAGTTTACAGGAGGCATCCAGCATCACCAAAAGTGCCCATCCCAATGTTGCTTTTGTGGGGCTTTTTGTACCCCGTAAACTTTCTGTTGAATAATTGGAGAACAAGTGAATCCATAGGTTCACCCGACCACAGTGCTTTACAGAGACAGAATACATGGTAGTAACATATTTAAGAGAAGCAAAAGCAAATCAAATGATGTCTGGAGATGCCACAGCTCTCTGTCCGTCCAGCTCCTTGCCCTGGGCAGCTCCCAAGCAGCACAAACCACAGAGCCTTAAGCAAGCAGGTCTGTACCCATGCCAGCTCTCTTGAGGGAAAACTGGCAATTTGACTTGTCCAGAAGAAATGCCTGAAGTGACTCAAGCTAAAAAAATCCCCATGCTATGGCAAGGTTCAAAGTACTTGAAACGAGCAGAATCCTCCCTCCAACCTTACCAACCACTGTCACTGTTATCTTCAGGAATAAAATGTAATGCAAATGGTAACACAACGCATCACGATGAGGGTGCGTCAGACAGATGCCTTTGAAATGAAGAAGTGGTGATAATTACAGTGCATAAGCAAAAAAATTTGGTTTTACTGTTCAGAAATCTTCTTCCCTTTTATATGGGGGAATGTAGCATCTGCTCCTAATATAATGCACCAATAATTGAAGCATATAGTGTATACTCACAGGAACCATAAGGCTGTTTTATTTATTCTTGGCCAACTGCGAGGATAAACAGATTTCACCAAAAGCAGTGCATATGGAATCCTCTCTTCATGGAGAGCCCATATATTTCTGCAGGGAGACTGAAACGCAGGAGAGTCTCGGTTGTGAATGCTAATGGAACTAGCAGAAAACAAGGTAGCACCATCAAGTTTGACCTTGAATCCTTCCCTCTGTGTTGAAGAGGCCCATCCAGGTTAGCCGAGTACCTCTGGAGGGAATGGCTTTTAGGGGGAGTTCAAACTCACTGAAACAAAAACTGAAGCTGCAAAGTCCAAAACTACCACGGGCACTTGCTTGAAACATTAGCAGAGGGACCTAGATTAAAGGTAAATAAGCAAGGAGTGAATACAACTCCCATTCCCTGGCACACCACCTTCTACACAAATAACATATCCACAGACTGCCTGACCCTTACTACAGATGACCCAGGGAAAAAAGAAACAACAAACAAATCACAAATAGGTAATAAATATCCACACACACAAATAACTGCAAGTTCCCAAGGCCTGGCGGGTGGTCAGGACCGCAGACGACCAGTTAGCACTCAACCCTCACGAATTTATCTTGCACACAGGTGTTTCATTTTGGATTTGACAGCCAGCCAAAAGCAGACATATTTTGGGGGCTTCCCTCACAGTTGCTGGGTGGAGAGACTGGAAGGGACAGCTCTGCGTGTCAACCTGCATTCATTACAATAATCCTCCTTCCTAATGGTTTTAGTGTTGCAGCCAGATAGCTCACTTTGCACTCTTACATGGTGATTATAAACAAATCAGCCTGCCAAGGTGCGCAGATCTTTTGGAAAATAACCCTAACACAGTACTTGCTCCTTCTCCTCGCTCTGCTAAGTTAAATCCAGCTGTCTTCATCCTTTAGAGAGAGCTGAAGATGATGACAGGAACTCCATCAGGTTCAGCCTTTTGATTAACTCCAGCACATAACATTTAGCTTGTGGTGCAGTTTGTAAGCAGAGAGGAAAATGACAACTTTGCCTAGGAAGATGCTAGATAAAAAAGCCCTAAAACCCATTTCCATTGACTCCATAAAAGAGCTGTTTGGCTTTGCACGATCTTGAACTCCACTGAGTGCAGTGAACTGAAATCTGTGGTAGAAGCTTTCCAAGTACACACAGGAGAATATCCATTTCTCTGCCTGGGCTGTAAGCAAAAGATATATATCAGCTTGAAGAAGAAACTGCATCTGTTTATGAATGTGAACAGATTACAAGCAAGAGGTTTTTAAAAAATCCTAACCTAGTAACTCCGCTTCTGTCACCAACTAGCTGAAGGAGAAGTAAATCCTGTCTCCTAAAAATGTTCATTGGCTCTATTAGAACAACCTCAAAATTATTTTACTGACTTGTAGTGACTCTTAAGCAACTTTAAAATAGTTACCAAGCACTGTGCCTGAAGTGAGAAGCTGTCTTTTCTAACTCACATAGTGCTCAGGCTGTGTATAGCCAGACCTAATACCCCTCTACCTCTACAGGTTTCTGACACAGATATGCTGCATCTTTCAGACAAACACACAGCTCTGTGGAACCCTTTCTGTTCCCAGCACCTTCCCATGATCTCTCCATTTTATTTACTGCAATGCTTTGTCATCCTTAGTGTTACAAAGATACCTCCTAATTCCTACCTTCTGTCCTTCCTGCTGGCATTTAAGACCATGGCTCATTCAATGTCCTTCTCTACAGCACTTTTTATATACAGACACCAGTGATCTTCCTCTGCCCCAGGTCTCTTCTACACCAAAATTTTCATTTTTCATCTCTTTTTTCCTTCTGTCCAAAACTGGGGGCAATGCCAAGGGGCAGCTTCACACCCCCTCATGAAGATAGTAATTTTCTAACACCAAATATGATGCTAAATACCCTCATAGGAACTCATGCCTGGCTTTCAGCTTACAATCCTCATAATCCCTGTATTAATGATGCCTGTTACAGGGTGCTTCTGCACCCATTCCAACACAACGTGCTAAATGTTTTACAGCAAGGTCCTGCCACACACAGGGTTAGACTCCAATTCTGAAATTTGCTCTGTGTAACAGCTTTTACCTCGGGTTACACTTGCAGCAGCAGTACCTGAACGAACCACTCCCATTAATGAAGTAAAGAACAGGAGATAAAGAATTTAACAGGTGAATCCCCTGCTCCAAAAACGAATTTGAGCTGCCTGGTTTAGAGATGGTGCATTTGCTTACTCCAGCCTCACTGGAAAGTCAACCTGTTCCCTGCTGGCCAGCAGCTCCCAGAGCTGGAGAGGGGAGAGGAGGCAGAGAGCAGCCACCAGCACAGCCTCCCCTCTGCTCCGGCAGCTCTGCCTGATTTACTGATCTCCTACCACTTTATATCAGCAGCTTCTCCAGGACAAAATTGAAGCCTGCATCTCCACGAAAGGCTATAAAGAAACCCACACACATTCAAAATCATTATAGGGTGATATTTTACTCTGTTAGCCCATTAAAACAACAGATGAAATATCCTGCTCCTGGAATCACAGCAGTGCTGTCATTTCTAAGACACAGCCCTTAGAAGGCCACATATCTTTTATTCTCAGGATTCTCAGAACCTGTATTTTTTTTTTATATTCCAGAAGCCATCATCTGCAGAAAAGATTTTATCTTATTGCTTGGCAATGGCAAATCCATTTTCAGTAAAGAATGGGTGTTCAGAGGCTACTAGTATCACTCACTGCTGCTTGCAAATGTTGGCATCACAACTGTAATTTCTTCTGAGTGGAAGAATGAATTACATTTAGATTAATAACTGCTAGCCCAAAAAAACTTTGAAATGTATTTACCAGCCATTAGTTCCAAACTGGGGACGCAGCTTGGATGTTTTCTCCAGTCCCTGGAGTTGTCAAGGTCTGTCTATGCTGAGGAAGCGCTACACACTAAAGTAGAAGTAATTTAATGCAGCCTAATTGTTTCATGAAAGCATCTTTAAAATGATGCATAGTTTGTTTCCCAGAAGTTCTGGGCAAACAGCTCAAGATAAATGGCAGTGCTGTTGTCAGCACGGAGCAGGCAGGCACCGCGCTCCTCGGTGCCAGTCTCCCTTCTGCCACAGCAGGGACAGCCCCTGTGCCCATGGAGCGCTCCCTCCAATGCCCCCCTACACCCCTCGGCATGGGGGGCACTCTGGGACGCTCAGGGGGACCCACGGAACACACAGAATTTATGGAGCCTGTGAAAATCTAGAGCAATTTTGGCTGCAAGCAGCCCTAGGCTTGAAAGAAAGCCTCAATCTCCCTCAGCACGCTCCAGCATGCACTGAGCCTCCAAGAAGCTGGATATCTCTGCCTTGCTTGGAAATTGGAAATACTTCCCACTGAGAGCAGGACTGGTTATATCCACATTCAACCCAAACCATAAATGCATCACTTTCTTCACCAAATTCCTGCCAGAGATCCTGAAGCTTCTAGGCCACTGGTTTAACACACCAAACCAAGGGATCTCCAGGAATGATTAAATACCTCTAGGAAGGATTTATTTCAATAAGTTTCTGTACAAGCGACCTTTCTGCATTTCTTATCTCCCTGCCTCCTGGAAACTTTTGTCTGCTTAGATATGTTACAGCAGTTATGTTTCGTGACTGACAATTATCTCATAATGAAAAACAAGTCACAATTAATAAAGCTCAAAACTAATACCTGCTAAACTCATTTAATGATTTAATGAAGTAGGAGAGAGTCTTATGAAAAGATTTTAAAAGCAAGGGAGTCAATTTCCAATTAGAGCCCACAATCATGGGAGAGCCTGTAGGCTCCCTAGGTAAGAGATGGGGAAGAAGGAAAAGGGAAAAACCCAAACACATTTTTCTGGCGCTTTCCTTTGTATCCTTCTGAAAGGAAGGCTGTCCTCTGCTGTTGGTGCTGAACCAGCCCCTTCAGGTGCAAAGACAACACAAGTTCAATTTACAGCCCCAAATTTGATTCTTGAATGATGATACACCTTTAAATATTTTTGCACTCGACCAGCTCTGCTAATAAGCATAAAACTAATTTAATGTTGTGCTATTCATTAATCACTATTATGGAAGAAAAATGCTGAATGCAGGGGACATGCTATAGAGGAGTTTTCACGGTGTCAGACTTCTGCCAAGTGTATACCACCCCAACAACAGCCTAAATCAAAAGAAAATCCACAATAATTCCTAAAACAAAGGACTGGAGGAAAACACCACCATCAGGCTTTCAAACAGCAGACAAAACAAACAACAGGTGTTCAGGGAGGATGTCTACTCCATCCAGTTTTCACACAAATTACATCAGACCCCAGTTTAGTTTTCAAGGCACTAAAAAAATTTTGGGGGCGTAGAGAAAATTCGCAGCAGTCTTTGTCAGAGGCTGACAACTGCAGGCAATGAAGAGAAGGGCAGACAGGCAGCTTGAAGGCAGTGGATGTGGGGAAGTCAGATCCAGCTTAGCAGCAAGATTTAATGCAGAATGGGGTCATTTTCCTTTTTCAACCCATTTTACCTGCAAGCACACTTGCTCTGGGATACCCCTTTTGCCACCTGCAGTAATAACCCTAGCATTTATCTACTTATTTTCCCCAAAAAACTGGTCACAAAGAAGTTCTCCTAATTAGATAGTAACATCTCATTTCTGAACCTGTCAGGTGGTACCTCTCTGACATCTCCAGCTCCAGGGAGAGTGACGCTTTCCAGTCAGGCTCCAGAAAACTCACCTAAGGCTCTACACCCACAGGACTCCCCTGGGATTTCAGAGCAGCTAAATAGCTGAATCCCTCTCAGTAACCCATGAAATGCTCTACGGCTGGGATTTTTTTTCAGGTGAAAAATCTTCCAGTTTATGCCCAGGTAACATAAATTTAAGTCCAAGAGGATCTACAGAGGAACCGCGGGATTTTGCAACAGCTGAAATAATGAATACACAAATCTGCAGAGTGTTGGATCAAATCTCACCTTTCATTCTGAATACACTCACAAATATCTCTCTGTTTGCAATTTACTATTGAGCTTATGCTGCTGTTATCCATGACTGTCACAGCTTCTCCCGCTGTCACTCAGAGTATAGCACCTGGACTAGGAGGGCAGGAACAGGTAGTGTTGCAGCAGCCCTCTTGTTAGAGGGTAAAAACGGGCCAAGACAAAGACTCCTTCTTTATCACAGCATGAAAAGGGCCCTGGTTTATTCCTCT
>VZSR01000028.1:10076661-10091042 GCA_013398615.1 Brachypodius melanocephalos
GCCTCTCACTTGTTTTGCTTTCAAACCACAACAGTGCCCCAAGCTGACTGATTTTCTACTGCTCCACAAAACCTATTTTCCTCCCAGTCCCTCACAGACACAACAGGTGTCATTTCACCGTGGATCTCAAGCCACACAGGATGTGTTGCCACGGAAACATGAAACCAACCGAAACAGGCAATGAACGCTCACAACTCCCCTGGTCCACTGGTCCTTCCTTCACCTTTCCCTGCTTTTCCAAGACGGGGAAAATGTGCTGCCAGTGTGATTCAGCCAAGAATGGATACCTAGAGGTGCTCCTCTCTCCTCCCAGCTTTTCAAGAAGGTCTCCAAACTTGCTTTTGGACAAGTCTACATCAAGAAAGCAGAAAGCAGCACCCGTGAAGGGCTCGGTGAAATGCGCTCTGTCCAGCACAACACAGTCCCAGAATTTCCTGGAGGCAGGACATTCACCAAAGTCTGCAAAGCACAAGGCTCCAGCATCTTACCACACCCTCCTCTGCAGGGTACCTACACATCTGGTCCCATGAGTTTTTAGGGTCTTGGGTACATGGAAGGACGTTTTCATCCTTGAATCTTCCTTTGAACTGATATAGTATCAATCTTACAAGAGCATATTCACGCTTGTGTCGTGATCCAGTTACTAAAGTTCATAGAAATGTCTCTGCACAAATTAAGGTGCAAACAAGACCATATGCCAGTGACAATAGTGTGGGTTTTATTTGATAGTAAATATGAGAGAGAGGGAGAAAAGAGAAACAAAAGAAGAGCAAGAAACAGAAAATACATGTGTAAAAGATAAATTTCACTTACACTAAGATTCCCTGTGTAAATCACATGGGAAATCCAGAGATCACTAAGATCAATGGGGCTCTCCCCAGCAGTTGCAGTGTCACCACCCTCACAGCAGTGAAGTCTGTTGTGCTTTAAGACATTTCAGAATTTCTCATTTTCTCCCTTTTGAACGGCACCACTGGAAAGCGTCACTCAAACTCAATTTCTCAATTCAAAATCTTTGTACAAATGCACAGCTAAAGAAAGCAACAAAAGTGACATAACTAAGCCAATAAAAGATTGCTTGATCTGTTTTTATGCTGTGTGATTCTAGGTCATGTTAAATCACTGGTTTCTTATTATCAAAAACATATAAAAGCCCAAAAATTACTTTTCTCCTCCTGCCTACCCCTGCTAGCTGATTGCCCCATCTTGTTTTTTTTCAACAAGCTTTGAATAAAGCAGGGTCTAGCCCAAAAGTGTTTGAGTATCTAAAAATACCATTATTTTCCCTGAAGACTGACTAAATGGCAAACCAAATAGGGTTTTTCAAAACAGTGCATTGCCCACACGGGAATGGTAGATTGCAGTTTCAAAGTGCATCAAAAAACAGGAGTTACACGGCCCTCCTGGATCCACAGTAAATAACAGGTTTGGGGTGGGTTCAACACTTTTCAGCACCAAGCAGTTGAGCATGAAACACTTTGTGGCTCTGCAGCTGGAGCCACTGGTGTCAGGGGTGGCTGTGGTTGTAGCAGAGAGCAACTGTGATGATTGAGGGCTACGAATGAAGCATGTCTTGTGGAAGAGGATAATATTTCAATATTTCTCCCTTTAAACAGTGACTGGCCCACTGTGCCATCTCCTGTGCCACCTCCTGTGCCACTCGCTGCTGTCCCCACAAAGCCAAACAGAAATGGAAAATACCTAACCTCTCTCTGGGATTAAATTAACTGAAAAATAAGAGCTCCACATTGGTAAATACTAATTGCTCATTTAGTTAAGGGGAATATTTTTCTGCAATGTGCACAAAACAGATTTTCAGGGTGGTACAATTTTTAATGCAAACTACTCTCACCTGCAATGTTTGTTTTACCCTCAAATAAGCAACTACAGGAAGACAGAATTAAAACAAATCAAAAAGGACAACAAAGAGAACTCTTGATTCCCTCCACAAGTTGTTCTTCACTTGTTATAATGTTTAAGTACCTAATGGCTGTTGATTAACTCCCCTCTTTATCATCAGTTGATCAACATGCAGCTCCTACTACAACAAATTACCTTAAAATGATAAAAATCAACAGAGTGTGTTGTTTTCCCCCATTAGAATGTATGAAATCACGCTTGAGAACAATACCAGAATAACTGTGGAAGACACAGGAGATGGCTGCTCAGCAGAGAGGTTCACAGTACTCATTTTGATTCTAGTCATGTTTTGAAAAGTCCTTGGGCCAGATTTCTCAAGAGCAAAAAAGTAGTTGGACCAAGTTTTTCAGCCTGACTTCCTCCTCTGTTTTGCTAAGCTCTGAAGCAAGACAGGATCTGTTATTACACATATCATTCAGATTTAAGTATTTCCATTAAGTAAATGAGAAATAAATACAATGATGTTAGGAAACTCACTGCAAAACACACAACAACCAAATTTCCTGGTGTTTTAGCCACAAAGCAGCTGCAGCATTGCAGACCTCATTTTGGTATCAGCATAATAACTAAATTAGTTACGGTCGGTTTATCTAACTCCTCTATTTTAACCAGCTCACAGGGATAGAGAAGGAACACAACTCAGACTGGAAGTTTGCTGGTAGTGCCTTCTATCAAACTGGAAAGGGAGGGTATTCATATTAATGGGACTTTGTGACAAATACATGTTGTTACACAGCTGACAAAATACAAAATACACGTTTCAAATTACATTAAAGTTGTGACAAACTGAAAAAAGAGAAAGTAATACTCAAGACTCCTTCAACTCCCTTGTGGGGTTCAGCAATGCAGTACGCTCTGTGAACACGGCTCTGATGTGACAAAGGGATAGCTCTAAAAAAAAATCCTTCTACCAGTGATCTTCAAGGCAAAAACAGAAGGCAGTAAACTGTAAACATCCACTTTCCTTAACATATCAGAGCTTTCTCTTTCTCTCTCTCTCTGGGAAAGAGTGGCACCAGCATGTGACTGGCTCTGCCTTGTGCTCACCACAGCACAAATGAGACACACGGCTGGTGTCAAACACATCCTTGGAGATAAAGCCCTGAATTTCCTCATTTCTTCCCTGCTTTGTATTCCAGAACTAGCTAATGTACTAGATCAATAAACAGCACAGTACTGGAGTTCTGGTTTCCTTTAGAGTTTGCAGTTCAGTATCAGATGATCTGGCTGACCTGCAGAAACCCGTGCCGGTGCCAACCAAGCATTTTTCCAAGACTGCTGGTTGTTAATCAGAACCAGAGCACAGTTATTGCCATACGTCCCATGTTTCTAAGCCCATCTGATGAAAAGAATATAACCATGGAGACTTTTTAATATACCTCAACTGCATATATTGAATTCTGTTGTTTCCACAAAGCCACAGAGAAGTGTTGTGGACATCACACAAGCACAATCCTAAGGTCTTAGGGACAGCTACCCATGTCTTTTTTTAATAAACACTGATTATCTTAGGAGAAAATTTTAAATTAACTTAAGGTGTTGTTTGCAGGCAGCCATTACATTTTTATTTCCCCAGGCTTGTGATTTAATCAACTGTCACCCACGGACCTTATTAGATAAGGCATGAAAGCCTCCATCACACAGTTCCTGTGCTGCGCTGCCACTTCTGCAACTCAGAGCTCGGGTGGCAACAAAGCCTTGTCCAGGACCACTAAACCCAGGGCAGTTTTACACCCAAGCCTGGGCAGAGTTAGAGCAGACCTGCTGACCTTGGGAAGGAGCTTGAACTGCCAGACAAAACTTCTCCTAGGAGCTCTCCTGCTCCCAGACTTGCAGCTTGCCCAGTCTGCCTGGCCAGTGTCTGGTCACAGATAATGTCCCCGGACCACCTCGCCAAGTCCACCTCAGTCTCCACACCCACTCAGCCAAAAGGAAAGCAGAGTAATAGAAATCAGCAAGAGCACAGATGACATAGGAGCTGTGAATTGTGCCAGGATGTTTGCAGGCACAGAGTCCTCATCACTCAATCATCCCGACTCCGAGCTGGTCCTTGTTCCATGATATGCTGCGGGCCTTGCCTTTGGTGTCCCAGCCAGGTTATTTTGGCAGGACTGGCTCTGGATCAATGCCAAGGCATCACACAGCCCCAAGATCAAGGCAGAATGATAATTGCTTTCCTGCCATGCAGTACCAGTTTAAAAAATACCCACACAGATGTAATTCCTGCCTTTTTCTTACACACAGAAAGGAGCAAGATGCCCACGTAGATCCCATGTGAAAATTTGTGTAGATTATTAAAGACTTTGCCTTCTGTTTTACTTTTTTAATCTTATTCTTTTTAGCAAAAATAACGTCACCTATGTCAACAGACCTTGGCCAAATGCAACCAACTGCACAGTTCTTGCCAATTTCTTTTGTGTTTTCAAAAACATTCTTCAGACATTATCTTGCTAAATGTGACATTCAGTCCCACTTAGTGAATACTACAGTTAAAGAGCTGCTGAACTCAAGGACCAGGCATTAAATGGAAGGTACACTTCTTCCCAAGTATAAATAACCCTTCCCACACACCTCTCCTGTGAGAGATGTCCTGACGCATTAAAACCCAAAGAAAAATAATAAGTAACATCAGTTCCAACATCAGCATCATCTGCTCAACGTGGAGGGATGAAAAACTAGATGGAAAATGCAAACAGACACGGTGTGTTAGACACCAAAACTATTCCTGCAATGCCAGGGCAGGCAGAAAATGCATTGTTGGGTATTATCCTCCCAGTTTGGAAGCTTGGAAATTAATTCATAATGGACTGGGAAAAGTAACAGGTAATTAAAGGCATAACTATAATTTCTTTAAAATATCTTAGTATGTTTAAAGCAGCAGCCAGGCACTGTATATTGCACATCTGCTTTACTGTGCCATAAAACTAGAGTGGGGTGAGGGTAGAAGGTGAGATGTGGGGTCAGGGCAAGCAAAGGCAGGTGCTGCTGTTTGGTGTTTTAGAAGTCCATTTCTGATCATTCCAGTGATGAAACTTTTGTGCACTTGCACCAAAACCAGCCAATGGATTTATCTGTGGGGCTCTGGAAAGCGCTGGTCAGCCTGGAGGTCAGTGCTTAAGGGCTGGGATTTTCCAGTCAAAGCTCCTGAGCCCCGTGCTTCCTACGTGGGTTTCCCCAGGGAGCCATACACTCACCACTCCATATTTCCTCCATATTCACCAATAAACCACTGCACCAGAATGCTGGGAGAAATTGCAGGCCCCCATTTGCAGGCCCCAATTTTTCCTTAAGGCTGAACAGACATTCTTCAACAAAGACCAGACATTCACTTGAAACATCACAGGTTGAAGCCTGGGAATTTCTTAAGGAAATGACAAGCTGTATAGTCCCAGGGAAGAAAAACTCCATTAAAAGCTGCCATATCAGGCAAGCCAGAAACTGGAACTGCAGTCCCTTCTATCCCAGGTTACAAAAGTACATTTACATCCCAAACGTTTTGTGGAAAATCTGACGGCTCCACGAAGTATTTAAACTCAAACAAAATGACAGATAAAGAGATTTCTAACTACACAAGCTTGAGGAACTTTTGACAGGCTTATGAGAGGCAGTAAAAGAGACAGAAGAAAGCTTTATGGCTGGGAGGGATGACATCTACAGCTTTTCTGATGCCTCAAGTACAAGATGACACGTCCTTTCAGAAGTGACCAAATCAGCAGCCTAGTTTAACCCATCAACCAGAACCACCAGGTTTTTAATCTGACAAGTGGCAATGCTTTATTTGACTGATGTTAGGTTTTACCTCCTAGTTTTGGCAGAATACAGATTAAATAAATCTTGACTCCATCTCAAGTTCATTGCAGCTAATGACTTTGAACTTAAGGGTCTGTTAACACTAAATCGCTATCATTATGCAATCATGCTAAATTACCAGGGGAAGCAGAAGGCACCTCAAAAGAAAGAATTGCACCAGCTTGTGCCAAGAAAACTGGACATCAGTGAATATTGTTGGACTGTTCTCTGCAACACCAGGTTTCTGGCCCAGACAAACATGTTTCTCATCTACTGTTGTTATCTCCTGCCAATTTAAATCCAGCCAAACTGGCTCCATCTAATTCTCACTCAATATGCCCTTGCAGAAACAAACACATAAAAGTGAAGTCTTTATCAAGTCAAAGTTCTGCATAATGCAGACCAACTCTCCTCCTTGCTTGCTTGAGGTAATTATCTCACCATTTTTTGATACTTGCCTTTTATCATCAATTTTAGATGCTCTGCTTAAAGAGGAAGGACTGATGAAGTAAGGATTAACCTAACAGATTCTTTAATACAGCCATAATCACTTGAACACCCTGGAATCTGGATTTTTGTAAGACTGCATGAAGAGTACCTCATTCAAGACACCAGAAATGCTGCCCTTTTTTTTCCACTGAAATGAAGGTTTCACGCACAGGTCTCAGAAGTTGAAAATCTTATGCACCAGCAGAGGAACACAGCCTATTTTCCTCTCTGATGATTGCAGTTGGACAGACAGCATCATGTGACTTACTCAAAATAATGCTCACAAGAAACGTGATTGCACAAACCTGAAACTGCTCAATCAATGCCTAGAATACATCTTCAGGACATTGGTACAAATTGTATTGCAGGATTTACAAAACACTAAATGAATCCAAATGCATCGATCAGTTGCAAACCCACAGAGCACATGACTGTGAATGCACTGGAGTGCAAAGGCTGAGCTTTAGGTGAGATTACAGAAGTCTTACTCTCCCCAGCTCAACTGTGTTTTCCTGAGGCTGAATCCCTAGATTATGAGAAATAAGAAAATATTGAAGCCCTGTCCAAACCACTGAATAACACAGGTTTTATTTTTATTATACTTTGTTAAATAGAGTCATGACCAAAAGGTTTCCATCATTAAGAAGAGTAATAAATGAATCCTTTGTGGATAAACAATCCAGGCACAACAAGAGACAAACAGAAACTGTAAGTTCAATAAAATTACATCCTCATGCTCTTTTTATATCTATTTGTCCCTTAGTGTTTAAAAAAATAGATTAGGCTTGAGTTTCACATTCTTTCTTTTATTAAATCCTCCCAGAGCAGGTAGAACTGGCAGCACACAAATAACAAATAAGGGATGTGTGGTAACATCTCTTTGTGTTACTCCTTCAATTATCCCATGCCTGAGACCGCAGCAAGGATTTTGAGGACTCAGACCCCTTTTTGAAACCACCACCCATATTAGTAATTTGCACTGAAATGGCAACAAGCATTCCTCCTCACAAAAGCTTAACTTGTGTGAGTTTAATAAATATTTGCTTCAAATTTCTTGTGGATGGGTGGGTGTTTGCCTCTTCCTACACAATCACATTCAGTGTGCTCTTTGCTGTGTTCTCACTAGTGGACCCCTGGGAGGCTTCAGAATCCCAAATGTTTGGGAAAGACTGGCTCCACATTCATCCTTCATCCTTGCAAGCTGCAGCCCAATGTTTCACCAGACAAGTTTTGATAGAAAACACAGTAGGGAACGAGCACTGACATCACCTGTGGTGTCATACCTCTTTAATCCATTCAAACACCACCCATGACTCCACAATCATGGGAGATCACTGCTCACAGGGAAGTTTTCTGCTTGATAACTCTGCTGCCACTCTCCAGTGCCAGCTCTGGCTGTGAGGGTTGCTGTGAAATTGTTGGTAAGTGGATGTAATACATTCTGGGACACGTACTATCGCTGCCTCTGTTTGTGGAGAGGCAAACACAATTTGTCTGCTGGAGTAACGCTTGGAAGACTTCCTGAAAAATCTAACAGCAATTAGGCTAATTTTACCCCTGCCAAGCAGATGCCAGAAATTAAAACTTGCAAGAATGACAGACTCATATGATAGCTAAAGACAGAAGAAAATTGCAAGATCCAAGATTATGATTCTCTTGCCTGTATAGAAGTGATTGTAATTATTGTTTGGTTCTCAACTATTCTGGGGCAGGCATCAAGGAAAGACATCTATCAAGACATTTGGATTCATTTAGGCACCCTGCTCAAAGGGGTAATAAATGCTGGGCTAAAAATACCATTGACATTTCAATATTAATAAAGATGTGCGCTCAAGTATCACTGTAGTGATCCTCCTGCAATAACTTTGCCATGTCTCTGCTGACTGCTGGCTTGCCTTTACCTTCCAGCTTCCTGAAGGTGATCTGCACACTGCTGTAGCCTGAGCCCCTGGCTATCAAAAATCGCCACTCCAGCCGATTCCTGAATATAGAATCTTAACTTCCCTGTTCCCAGAGTCCGTACTTTACATTAGTAATGTGCAAGTCTGTAAGAAATTAAAAACTGATTTAACAAGAAGTTAAAGTGGCTGCTAACAAGCTCAAGATTACATCAGAGAAAGCAAAGATCCCAGTCCTATTTGGTGCTGAAAACAATTTCCAAATTGTTTTCATCTATGTTTATTCAGCTTTCCCCAAGCTTAGAGGGAGCAGTTGGAGGACACTACAGACACTAATTTGAAGACACATTCCTTGAGCACTACACGCTATTAAAAAAAAAAACCACAAACAACCTCTTAAAAATTTAATTTCACTGACTCCTCTTACAATATTGGCCAGCACTCAGCAAATAACAAATACAGACACAAACACTCGACGGACCTGTCTCACAACCTGGGCATTAGAAAAGGGCAAACGCATTTTCACAGCTCCTCATCTTTGCCAGCTCTGCAGGGTGAGCACGTGCACAAGAGAGCAAGACCCACCTGAGACAAAGCATCTCCCCAAAGGAGGAGTAGAAACAGAGTAGAAACCTCACTCCTCCCTTCCTGGATCCAAGCATGTTTGGTACGGTGATCGTTAGGAAATAATCAACATGGAGCTTGACGCTGCCACTGCCAGGGTGTCACTTGTCCCCTACATCGGTGCCCTAATGAAGAAGCCTCTGGACTTAACACAGATTGAAGAGTTTCTAGAGCAGGGCTGACAAAAGCACATTTATTCACTGACACCTTATTTCAATCCCTGCCTTTCACAAATTCTCTGTAATCATGGTCGCGGGTTGGTTTCGGCTGTTGCTCTCTCCTAGAGTTGTGAGCATATTAATAAAAATAAACAAGCCTAGCTTGCTGAAGGAGTTTTAAAGAGGTGGATGTCCAATTAAATTCCCAGGCTCCTTTGAAAATCCCAGAATTTTTCACTGTCAGATGCCATTAGAATAAGAAAGGTCACGGGCAAAGAGGGTCTTTTGTAATTCTCTGTGAAGAGCACAGACTGCAAGCAGACAGCATCAGGGGACACAGCAATGAACGGTTCCCAACAGGAACTCAAAGTTTGCTTTGCCAAAACCACACTCTATTGCTACGTCCATTTTGGTTATAAATTAGGTGGAGAGAGCAAGGAAATTTTTTGGTGTGTTTTTGAAAACTTTTTCCCAGCCGCTGTTCAAAACCAGACCAGCACAGGTTGTACTTTAACTCCTGTATTAATGAGCAGAAAGGGAGCACCACTTCAGCACCTCTCAGCACAGCACACGCCTGGAAACCAGGACAAGGATGGAAACAGAGACAGGAAGACAGATGTTTTGTGTTTTAACAACTCTGAGAAATGCTTCATGCAACCTGATCAACAAAGCCCTGTGGGCTGTTTTTATAGTGTGGATCTATCCAGAAGGTTAAGTGAGAAAATTAGCTGCAGAAATATTACATATCAGTGCACTCTCACAGTGCACCTTCCAAGGAGGATTATCCTAGGCCAAACAAACAAAAGGAGAGAATCCCATTAGCAACTGAAAACCCGGAGCCTTGGCGTGGGTGTCATTTGCATACATTACAATTGCACAGTGTTTAAAAACTGCAAATTGGATTTCGTTTTCCCCTGGCTACCTGCCCATTTTTCTTTAAATTGATTTATTAATGTCCACTGTTGCTTTGCAGTTTTATCCTTTTAGCAATAATAGATGTAATATATCACAAAACCAAATTTTTAAGAGTACATCATTAGAGTGATGTAGCACTGGTAATAAACCCCTTCACACTCGGATGAACTTAAATCAGTTTCTCTTTATTGATTTTTGGTCATAACATAATTTTAAAGTTCAACTTAGTTAATAAAAAAAAGATTTGCGCCGCTGTTGTGTGGAAAACACCAGTGCCGTAAGTTTTCATGTCATCTGTTGCAAAGGCTCTTGTGGTTTTATATATTCCCTCAGAAGGTGGCTTGGCATTATACGGCCTGTCTTATCTTCTCTGCTGACCCGCATTTATCTGTCTGTTTTTATTGCCACACGACTCACCGCACAATAGATCTCTACCCAGCCACCATCTATCCCAGCACACGCAGTCACTTCATCTCCCCAGCAGCTTTTTGAGTAATGGTCATTTGCATTTTACCAAACTCTCTCGCTTCAAGGGGGTTCTGCCTTGACAACACCGTTTGCGCGACCGCGCTTTTTACGGTCTTCCAGCACAAAAGCAGTAACTCACCTTTTCCACTTAAGTTGGGGGTTTTTTCCGTATATTTTAAAAATGTATTTGTGTGCTTCTTCTTTCATTTTTGGATGGGTTTCTTTAGTACATTTTTTAATCTTCCAGAAAGCACAAAGTTAATGACAGCTGAGCTTAGGGATTTATTGGTTGAAACTGCCTGATAAGGAAGCACATGATTGAGTTGGGTATATAATGACTTCTGTCCTCTTCTCCCACCCCCCACAAAGGTAGGATAATGATTATGGAACAGACTACAGATGTGGCTTCATTGCCATCACATCTCCAGAGGACAGGGTAGATGCTCCTGCTCCTTTGGCTACCAGCACATCTCCATAGCATGGTCCAAAAGCAAGGGCCGAACTCAACAAACAAGTCAAAAATACCCCAGGCTGAGGTGTCAGTCCTCTGAAGAACATGAACTGCTCAAACTCTTACATTTTCTTACAGTCCCATCGAATAATTTTACAAATAAGAGACATAAAATCCTACAAGTTCTCAACCTGCAAGCCTGGGTGCCAAGACACTACCCAAGTATTTTATTTAATTGGTTTTCCTTTTCTCTCATTTCATCTCTACAATGATCCCCTACAGGCATAAAAAGAAGGCAACTGGTCCTGGGAGAGTTTATAAAATTGGTGAAGGCTGATAAAATACTCAGTGGTTGAAAAGAAAGATAGGTGAGAATGCAACCCCAGATCAGTTCTAAAGGATGCTGTGCTACAAACTTATCTGTCCAACAGCTAACCTAATCCAACACAGCTTACAGATACCTCTATGCATTGGCTCATTCCAGAAACTTCAAAGAAATGCACAGAAATGAGATCACTTGGAACTGGTGGCCAATAAGGAGCCTCTATGATTAATGAAGAGAACAGTTTGCTTCTGTCCCAGACAGTGAATTAGTCACACACACACTCATTCAACAAGGAACTTAGGGCTAGTCAAATCTGTATTTAGTGGCACATCACGTATAAAAGTTGTGTTCCTAAAAACCAAAGACATGAATAGGTGAATCATAGCATAAATCTTACATGCTGAGCACCAAAAAACATTATTCTTGTAACAACAAGGAAATTCTTACTTCAATACATTATCATTGGCTTTGACTCAAGAAGAGTAATTCATTCCCCAGCAAGCAGTTATTTCTGGTTTTCTTTTGCTAAAAGGGCTAGTTGTGTATGTTCTTAATACAAACATGCCCTTGCATCCATCACACTGAACAGCTGCAGGTAGGATTCAGATTCTCACCAGCCTATCCACTGACACACAGGGAAACTCTGGGAAAGCAGAATACATAACACAAAACACATTTTTATGAGTTGCCTTGACTGGTTAAACAAAGACAAGAAAAGAAAGAGGCTTTAAGTTTTATCATTTTCGTTCCTAGTCTGTCATACTTTTTAATTTTTTTTTTTTTTAATGGATTTAAGATTCATTCCTCTAGCTCTGTCCTGGAAAATCAGCATCAGTAGCTACTTACAGGAAAAAAATACAAATACTCTACCTGATACATAAAGTACAACAAGAATAATCAATTCTGCTTTGGCCTGAGAAGGGATTATACAAGGCACCAACTCGGAGCAGGACCAGCCTCCCAAAAGCAAAGGGGTATCTGTTTTCCAAACCCCAGGCTTGGAAGAGCATTCCCAAAGTGCCCTGCCAACAGCCCCATCCCTTCTCGCTCTATTCCAAGCCAGCTGCTAATGAGGAAATCCATAACCTTTTTACAACAGATGCTGTGAAATATTCTTTCTTGATATTGTAATGGTGTATTGATTTTTAATTTCAAAATATGCAAACATGACATTTGCAATAGTGACTCCATATAAACAAAAGCTGCACTTTTTTTTACTTTTCGATCTGTAACACATTTTGCAAGCATTTGCCATCAATAAGTAGGCAAAAAACCCCAACCCTCGCAATGAGGCGTTCCTTGCCTGTAAAAATACTACAGTTATGGATTTCACCCTGAATAAAACCTCTCATAAAAAGCCAATATAAACAGCTGCATGTAATGAACTTGTGAAACCTCAAGGTTAATTTAATGCCGTGGCAATAGAGGTATTTCCAATGGGGCAGTACCTTTACCTTGACACTACATTTCCTGTTATAATCCAATAGTATTTCTCAGGCTCCCAACCTCTCTTACTGGATATATGTCCCTGTCTTTTGCTCCTTTGCAAGGGTAATGATGGAAATACCAAAACAGATTCATCATTTGTACAAATAATGTTTAAGAAAAGTATGTTTTCCATCTGTAAAAATTATTCTTATTCCAGATTCACTGAGAAACTGGGCAAGTAAAAAATGTGTAGTGCATCCACTTTCTGTCATAGGTCCTCACAGCACCTTTTCAATTAAAAAAAAATAAAATAAATAAATAAAAGGTTGTGACCATGCTGAGCAGCACAACTTGTGCCCACTGGGAAGGTGATTTGAGAGAAACTACTGAGAGGGTCAGCCTGTCCCAAAACAGCTCCCAGCTGAAGCAGAAATGGGTGATGATTTCCATAGCAAGGTATTGTTGGGAAGCCACTGAGGAAATACACAGTCTTCAATACATTAGATGATATCAAGATTTAGATGATATCAAGATTTCTTAGGAATGATCACCATTAGCTGTCTCTGCCTGTTTTGGAGGGGCAAGTATTTAAATTGCTTTTTGAGTTCCCTCACAATTTTAAACGACTGAGCCCCTCACCTATTCCTCATATACATGTAAATTTTACCTGTGGTGCCAAAACCAGCTCTTGGCTATGGACAGATGGAGAAAATAACCATGGGGCACATCTCCATCCTGGACAAACTGGCATGCCTTTACTGACTTCAATGGAATGACATTGACTCACACCAACTGAGACTCTGGTCTTACATCTAGTGTTGAATTCATTACTAATAACTCAAAATAACATCCTGGAATTGATGTCCTGTAATAAAATATCATCCCAAGAGTGCACACACTGAGTGTCAAGGAGAGGGAAACAAAATACATCTTGCATAGACTTATGCCATGTTCATAATCATTATCTTAATTTTTAAGCAATTCAAAAGGAAAAAAATGCTGAATATTTCTTGGGATGCACCCTATAATCTTGCAACATATTTAGAATAGGAAATCAAAGCAGAGCTAAACTACCAATTGTGTCAGCAAAAACAGCCTTTCATGGCAAAATGACAATTTTCTGTCTTTGAAATCAGGCAAGAATGAAAAGTGGTTTGCTCTTTTATTGTGCAAACCAGCAAAAATACATTCCTCCCTGCAAGACTTTTTCCAAATTAAATATGTATTTCTTTTACTGTAAGCCTCTTTGAGATCAGTCATTTGGTAGCAAAAGATTAAAAAACCCCAGCATTTAACTAGACAAAGACAAATAATCAAGCCATCAGCATTTTGAGCAGCTACAGGTTTATCCAAATATTTAGCAGGTTTATTTTTACCTTCTTCTAAATGCTCTCCCCATGTGCAATTTTGACCCCATTATGTAAAATAGCACCAGACCTCAGGCCAGCTCACCTCTCAGCAAGTCACTGTCCCTCACCACAGGACCTTTCTGAATGCTGCAAACCAAGAGGCATCAACAGGGCACAAGCAATTTAAAAGAGGAGGAACACGTTAGGTGATCTGGTAAATCCCTAATTCTAATCCCTGCCCAGAGCTTTTGTGACACTGGGACCATCTCGGTGCACACCTTTAGGCTTTCATGATTTAGCAGGAAAATTTAGTTTTCTTTTTCATTCCCAAGATAATCCAAGTGATTCTGTATGAATGGAGACCTTCAACCCCCACACTTCTCCAGGCATGGACCCTTGAGAGGAGCTGCAGAAAGGATCAAGTGCTTATGGGTAAGGTTTGCTTTGCATCCCACTGCCCTCTTTAGGCACCAGAGGCTTTAAGGCACATCCTAAATGCAAGAAGTAAATGGGATGTTGCAGCAGCTCTCTTGTTAGAGGGTAGAAATGAGCCCAGACACAGACTCC
>VZSR01000028.1:10097963-10121359 GCA_013398615.1 Brachypodius melanocephalos
GGAAAGCTGAAACTTAAGGCATCAAAGGTAAGGGAGAGCATCCAGCAAGTTTCCTATGCCATCCTCTGACAACTGGAAGAGCCAGGGCATCTCATCCTATGGTTCCAGAGCCACTGGCAAGGGAGGGTGCAGGAGCCATTGGGTTGCTCTGGCTCCCTTGGAATGGGGCTGGCACCCAGGGGACTCTGGATCTGCTATGGCACCATGATCATGGGATCTGGCCTGGCCAACAGACCGTCCAAGACAGGGAGAGGAAAACAGACTGCTCCCCCAGCCCAGCTCAGACAAATGCAACCCACTTTGCATATGCAGTTATACAACCTAATGAGCCTTCCTGCTCTGCTTCAGCACCAATTTTCCTTTCAGCTACTTCAGAGAGGAGGTGGCATTGCACACAGTCCTTTAGCTGCTTACCAAGTCCCCAGAGGAGCAGGTATTTTTCCATGCATCTTTAAAGTAATGTTAATTACATTATATACAGTTGCAAATATACACAGGGGACAACAGTGTACCTTTTAATTAAGTATTACTATTGCTCCCACTGTCTCTTACTCTCATTCTCATCAGAGGATGAGGAAGCAAGGTCCTCTCACAGCTTGTCAAGGCTGCCCTGCTGCTGTGCTGCAGCACATGAGCCTCTGGGTCTGAGCCCCTCCAGGTGCCTATCCCTGCCTGACACAGAGCACCGACCTTTATGCTGCTATTTTAAAAATGTTCTTCTCTCAGACAAGGAAAAAAACACAACATGGCATCTCAAAAACATTTCCTGGGAATGGTTTGGCTGAAAGGAGGGTAGTCCTTCACCCAATGCCCTTCATTTATCAACACCCATGGACTCACACACCTTACCAAAACACACACCAAGCCCACAGTTCTCACCCCCTCTGCTGTTTGCTGGGCTCACCAGTTCTCATTCAGCCTGTAAATCACAAGCATTTTTACTTATCTGGCACTAAATTGTAAGAACAACTTAAAAGGGTGTTGAACACAGTCAGTAAATACTATAAATCCCACAGTGAACGCATGCAGTCATACACAAATTAAACAAGATCATGAAAATTGATTTGTAAATGCACATACGCAAAACAATTTTTTCAGGGATTGCTCCTGTAATTCCTTTATCGAACTGGAGACTATCTCCTATCCATCATTGATGCTTTAAATTTGTTAAATCAAATGCCTACAACAGATCTAAGACTGGGTTATAAAGCCAAAATGAGGTAAATTTTACTTTAAAAAATTCAGAATACTTAACAGTGCACTCTTTGCATGGGGATCAAGCCATTCCTTAACTGTATTTCAGCTTCTCCCCTCCACATGCTGCTGTACACACAGAGCTACAAGAACAGCCCATGAGGATTTAGCTCTTCCATGCTGAGAAGCTTGAAAAATTGTTCTCCACATTATTGATTTAAAACAGTTTTAGGCTGAACTACAGACACAATGGGGTGGTGAGTCCAAGTTAACCATTCTATTAAAAAAAAAAAAAATTAAGAAGTCTGCAAGAACAAAGGACCAAATGAAACTATCACAATCATGAGATGAGCAGAATAAGCATCCTTTCAAGTAGAACACTGCACACCCTCTTTATTCAATGTGTGTTTGTGCAATGAGTGTCCAAGTTCTGTACGAGTGTGTCATAAGAGAGCTCTGCAGACCAAGGCCACTGCAGGACTGGTAACAGGCTCCAGCAGGTGTGTTATGCTCAACAAATCCAACCCTGCATCTCACCCAGGTCCAAGGGATCCAAGTGATTTTAAAAAAACCCACCAAATGTCTCCTAAGCCATCCCACCCTCACGGGACTCTGCATGGGTGGAGGAGGTGTGCACACACAATGGATAATTTATCTGAGGGTTAGCATGCTCAAAGTGAACGTGTTTCTGCTCAGCAGAGGTTCTCAGGCTGGCACTGTCACAGCACACTGCTCTTCAGCTGGGGGGAGTATCTGGAGAACATGCAGAGTGCATTACTGTTCAGTGTTCAGTGGGAATGGTAAAACAAAAGACCAGTAGAAATCCATTAGCATTTTTATATTCCAAGAGGTAAAGCTGGCTCGTTTATCTTCCTCCTAATGAAAAGGGAATCAGGCTCACTCTGACTCGGTTAAGTGACACAGCCTAAGGTGGTGCAAGGAGCAAGTGCTGTGGGATGTCATTGACAATGGGAAGTGCAGGGAGGAGAGGGTGCTGGAATGCGAGCTGGTGCTCCAGCCTCCCTCCTCTCCCCGCCTGCAATATCCATGCATGGTTTGGGGGCAGCAGAGCCTGTTACTGCAAGACAAATTCAGAGCTGAAAGGATATGGCAGCCCTCCACACTGTAGTCTGATTGCATTAGACTGAGCGCAGCGCAAGAAATAAATATTTAGACAGGGTAGATGGCACCCTGAACACATCCAAGTGTCAGCTCTGATCTCGGACGAGTGAGAAGCACCCTCCTCTTCCTGTGCCCACTGCCTCATCCAGATGGTGTGCAGGCAGAGCCCCTCTGCCTGGGTCCTGGACAGCTAAAATCCACAGCCAATCTGCCAGGGTATTTCTGTCTCCCTGTGCTGGCTCATCCATCACCGCCAGGGCATCAACTGCTCCACACACTCCTTGCTGCTGCTGCTGTTTACCATTAGGAAGGAAAGGGAAAATCTCCAAGCCCTGCATTACAACTGAGCTTTAGTTGCACAGGAGGCAATTAAGAAATTCGGGAGCTTCCAACTTCCCAGGAGGTAATGGACTTAATTAAACTTAAAGCAGTTCATTTGAAGAGGGTGGTGTGACCCTCTTTCTGCCAGACTTCGGGCCCATGGAAACCCCTCACTGGTAGCTGTGTTAGCTCCGAGTATTAGGATAAATGTTTTCATATGCAAATCGAGCAGCATTCCTCAGTGCCCTGCCTACAGAGTGGCTTTATTGCTTCTCCCACACAGTTGTGCCCAGCAAACAACAAAAGGCAACCTGTGTTTATAGGGCACTGGCCTGACATTCAAGAAATCTGTGCTCAAAATACTCAGCTGTGCCAAATGTCAGCAATGTGATGTGGGAGGTCAAACACTGCTCTGTCTCACAGTTCCCCCATCAGGAAAAATGGAAACAATTTGTACTTCTCTCGCACTTTGCCTGTACAAACCCATGAAGAACGGGGATGGGCTCAAATTACACAGAAACAGCTCAAAACAAGGCAGGTACCCCCTCCACATTGCCAGTGCCATCTCACACACGAAGAGAAGATAAAAAAACACTGGGCCAGGTGCTGCAGCCTCTCCCTCCTGCTTCTCAGGCTGTCAGAAAACCAGCTCACACTGGGTACGTCTGGTCAGTGCCACGTCCAGTCCCAGCCCTGTCTGGGCTTGGCAGCCACCAGCTGCTCCTCTAGCACATTGGACATGGCACAGAGGCTTTGCCAAGGGGGATGTGGGCAATGGAGATCCCCTCTGGTGGCACAGAGGCTTTGCCAAGGGGGATGTGAGGAATAGAGGTCCCCTCTGGTGGCACAGAGGGTTTGCTGAGGGGGATGTGGGCAATGGAGGTGCATCCCTTGCTGAAGTGTTTGACCCAATTACAGCCGCAACAGCAGAACCAGAGGAATAAAAGTTAAGCTGCCAATTTGTGACAGCAGAGCTTCTGCTGGATTCAGACTAATTGCCCACCATTAGCTGTAATTGGTGCACATTCTCTCGTGCAGGGAGAACCTCTATTTGTTTTAGGAGAAGCAGCCATAGCTTCAAGGGGTGAGGCACCTACAAGCACATTTCCTACACTAACGTTAGTTAGGGCAAGTACAGAGTCCCCAGAGATGCTCCATCAGAGCCAGCCACTCCTGCTCCACTCACCCTGTGGAGGGCTTCATCACCTGCAGCAGAAAATATAGCAGTAAGCTGTACCTCACAAAAACATCAACTGTGATGGGGAACCAACCAGGGGAACAGCTAAACACATTGTCCAGCGTTGCAGGTAAAGCCCAGAATGCTCATGGCAGTGGATTGCCCAGAAAAGCACCAGAGAAGGGTGCTCAAGTGACCAAACACCATCTTGTTCTACAGGGTGTACTAAGAAGGTGCCATAAAAAAGAAAAAAAAAATCACAATCTGTAAAGGACACTAACAAGGCACATGGACAGGGATTTTCATGAGGCATCCTGCCCGTCTGAACTTGACACAGCCTGAAATGAAAGCTGACAGCACAAAGGGAGGAAAAATTATCACAGTGATACAACCTGAGGTTGTAGCTGCCCAGATCCTGTTCTGACATCTGAAAAAGCACTGGCCCACAACACTGAACCAAGACAACTTAATTGCTGTTCCATGATAATTACTGCTGGTTGGCTGTTCTTCCTTCAATACACATTCGCCCATCCGAGCTGTTCAAGGTTCTGTTTGCAGCCTCTAGCACCATCCCATTGTATCTTAGCTGGAACAGGGTCATCCCAAGAAACATGGCAGAACAGCAGGATCAAGCAGTGCTGGAAACAGTGGAATGAAGCACCCAGAATCCATAATCATTTCTTCTGTGCTGCTTTTGAACATTGCTGAACTTTCCTGGCTACTGTTCAAGCATTCTCACTGCTCAACCACTGCTATGTAAGAGGCCAAGGCTCTATGGTGGAAAGCAGAAAATACTGTAATTGTCTGAAAGGAGGACAGTAAAGTTTAAGTGCATCAAAAAAAAAAAAAAAATGAAGAAACAGAACCAAAACCACCAAGATTTGTAAAAGTGAAGGAACACTGTAAAGCGTGGTTTTCTCCCAAATTAACAGTGTGGCTGCTTGCACCTGGCAGAGTGCACTGCAAAAACCCACCAGTTCACATCCCAGCAGCAGCAAGACATGGCCAGCACAAATTTTGCCTTTGTTATGGAAAACCCAATGCATTCTGTCCTGCCTGGTCCAAAAATCCTTTGGAGAAGGGATTTGGAGAAAGGCATCAAGGCTCCATGGATTCTTGGTTTGACCCACTGCAGGGTTCTTACTCCACACAGTGGATTGGCAGCACCGGTGGAGGTCCAAGTGATGAAGTCTCCAGACAGCCATTACTTCTGAGCGATGCACCTTCTGTGTGCCATTACACAGGGCAGTAAACTGAATTCTCACCATGAAAACAGAGAAGTTGCTTCTTCTTTGCCAATAAATTGCAACTAATTGCTCAAGTTGCCAGGAGTGGAGGCAGATTCTACACTTCTACACTTAAATACGCAGGAACGCGTAGGAAGTTGTGTGTAAACCTGTAACACGGCAGTAGAGGAAACAAAGAGAAATGGCTAATTTATTCTAATAAATTCATTCAAGCCAAGCAGGTAGCTGCCAATTGCTCTGCTTTAAAAGCTCCTATTAACAGTGGCAGTTTTTCATGTGAAGTGTTTTGATTGTGACTATGCACACTGTCACCTGAATTACTGCAAAGATGAAACTATTGATTTTGCCACTGTCTGCGTACGAGGAAGAAAAAAAACCTTAGGCGTTCTTTCTTTCAGTCCATCCCTACTCACCCAAGCACTACAGAAGTGTTTCAGAGCACTGAAGTCCTCTTCAGTCTTGATTAAACCTTTTATTCAGCGAAGTCCCCAAGATTTTTGGTGAGAATGCTTTTTCTGCATCGTGTTCTGCCTTCAAAGGGTTGCACGAGGCAACGTCTGAGAAACTCTCCAGTGGCCTTGTGAGTCCCAGCACGTGCCAGGATGTCACTTTACAGCAGGCACGGCTCAATCCCACATTTTCAAATGCTTTAACGCAGGTGGGGTGTTTTCATGCTATTGTTTTCCCTTCCTGACTGAGGTTGGAACAAGCACGAATCACAAAGCAAGGTGCTGACAAGGCCACGTCTTCCACTTCGGTCTCAAAGCAGTTCAATATAAAGCAAATTTGACAAAACTACAGTGGGAAATCTGAAAGTCATCTCCCAGGTACATCACAGATGCAGGAAACATTCAAGGACGAATTTCTGACAAAACAGTGCAGCTCTGCCTCCTGTTTGGCTGTAGATTTCAACAGTTGTCTCCAGAACTGCTGCAGGGCTGCTGGAGCAGGAGATTTCCAAGCTACCAAGCCAGAGGGAAGGCTGACTGAGTGCCTGAGCAAAAGGCATCGATTTATTTCTTGCCTAAGGCCCACTTGAGCCCTCCAGCTGCCTTGTTTGTCCAGCTCTTTGCCTCCTCTGAGGCACTGGAGGCAGTGTCTGTCTCCACGGGGCTACAAACATATTAAAGAGCAAGAGACAAATCACTGACTAGTGTTAATCCTCCTTACCTGCTTACAGTTAGGAGGGTTTGCTTTGGAGAGATAAAAGGAGTTGCTTTAAGCACAGCTGTGACTGAGATCTGGCACCTCAGACTTGATCTTGATGATCAAAATCCCTAAAATGTAAGGACAAGAGTAGGGACACAGAAATGCAAAACCTGGTCAGGGGCTCATTTACAAGGATGCTCACTTCAAATCACCACTGGCCACAATTAGCCCACGGGCAGAGGACATGTCTTCAGAGAACACATTCTTTTATTCCTGCCTCCAAAGGAGCACGATTAAAAGAGTTCAGGGTATCTTTGCCACAGTGGGAGCATCAAGTCAAATGTGAAATAAGCAGGGAAGGCAAGCGGATCACTTATTTCCCTCGAGAGAAAATGATGCATGCTGACGGGCTGATAAAACCACTAAAACCTGATCCTGCTCATCACATGGTAGGGTCAAACAAATCCCATGCAAATCTCTGCAGCGCTTTCCACAGGCTGTACAACAGGCAAAGCCACGTCAGGTGAGCATTAAAAGGAGAAATTAACTCTCCAACACTGTACTAAACGCTGCAACACCCTTTGGGAATCTTTGACCCACCCAAGTCTTTAGGGCTGAAAATCCCTCCCCAAGAAGTTAGCTTTAAATACCACACAAGAATTCAAAGAGTTGATAAAAACACCACACATGAGTTCACTGTGAGACACTGAATAAAGAACAACTCTTCAGAGGGAAATGTTTCATTGGTGGGACTAAACTTTTTGGCACTGATGACCACGGGAGCACGCTGGCAGAGATCTTCACTGCCCTCCTGGATGGAGACAGAGCCTGTCCTCCTTGGTAACATCTCTACAGAAACAGCATTTCTGCTCTGGTTCGGATGCTGACATTTACAGAGAGGCTCAGAGGGAGGCTGCCCACCTCTGCCAGCCTGCTCAGGCACATGGGCTGGGTCTCTATTTGCACTTTTACCTCTGGCTGGCACACAGGTGCTGGGGGATCGCTGGCCCCATCTGCCCCACACTGCAGGTCTGAACTGCCCCAGCCCACAAACACCTGAGGTGTCTGTGCCAAAACTCACAGCAGCAGTGCCTGGCTGCTGCTGGGAGAGGGAGAACATGGCTGTAGTGCCTCCCTGCTTGGGAGGGGCCAACACAGTGCCCTTCCATAACTCAGTTTTCCCAAGTGTAGGTGATAATTTTTGGCATTCCCCTTCATCTGACCCTCACTGTACACAGGTTGTTCCCATGCTGTTCTCTCCCAATCCTCCCTTTAACTGCTTTCACAGTGTCAGTAGGGGAGTGCATTGGGTCTGGCTGAGCTGGAGCTAACATTTCCCACAGAAGCCCTCACAGTGCTGTGCTTTGGTAGCTGGGAAGGTGTTGGCACAGCATAGGGGCAGAACACAAAACTGTCACATGTCTCAGGGACACTGACCCCCTGAACCATGCAAGCAGGGTGGCCAGGGCATGGCAAGGCAGCCCATGGGATGCTGGCAGGCTCCACACAAACCATCCTGCCCCCTCAGCACAGCTCTGGGGCACTGACCACCCTGGGAGTATCTGCAGAGTATCCAGGATCAAAAACCCCCACCCAGGCATCAGATGCCCAAATACAGCAGGCAGAATTAGCCAGATTGCCTGGACTCCGTGCCTCTGGTGTTTGGTTCAACTCCCAGCTAATCCATGATGTGTTTGGGATGGAGATCATCTCCTCCTGCACAAGGAATCCACATCTCAGAGCACATCACAGCTACTTTTTAAAACAGATGATAAATTGTATTTTGAACTCTGTGCATTTATCTTACCATAATGCCAAAGCCACCCTTGACTTGTTAAACTGCCAAATACGTGAACTCTGCAGACAGGCACCACCCACCATCAGGTCTGCAATGAAGAAGCAGCCCATCAAGAAGAAGCTTTCAAATTCCAGCTCTGCAAGGAGCAGCAGGAAGGAAAAAACCCCTCGCAATGGAAGTCATAGCTCTGTTGTAAGCTGTGACACACACTCAATTTCCAAGGAACCAAACTGGCTGTGAAGGCTGAAAGCCAAGGCCTGCAGCTCAGTTGGAAGGGCTGAAGTCCTCGGATGAGAAAGCCCGTATGCATCCCAGGGTTCCTCGGGCTGCTCTAATTTTTCACAGTCGGGCTGCTGGGCAAACTGGACACTGTCACTTTGTGCACAAGCTGCCAGGGCAGGCTGTGTGCTTGGCCAGCTCCTCAGCACAAGCAAAAGCTGGGCACTGCCCAGGCAAGAATCAACAAAGAACAATTTAAAATGGGTTCTTCTCTGGAAGAGAGAAGGTTCTCTCTGTGCACCCCATCCCTGAGTGCACCAGCATGGAGTGCTCCTGCCTCTTCCCCGCAGGGGGCCTTGCTAGGACGAGTGAGCAGGAGCACCCTCCTTTTGGGCAGATGCAAAGCTGCAGGAAAGGACAAGAAGAAACCTCCCCTGAGCTCTTTATAAGCAGGTCCCATCAAATCCTTTCCCAGTTTACCTAACCTCCCTAAAAATCCTTTTAAACCCACACACCCAGTGCTCTGTGGCTACATGGCACAGAACGAATAAAAAACAACAAAAAAAGCTCCATTTCAATTAACTTTTTATGACTTCTTGAAAACCATCTGTGTAATTTTGCAGCATCTCCTTTTAATCCCACTGACAGAATTATGTTCATCTGCCTGAAACACTGCATTTGTTGTGACTATCACAAGACCTCATTTAGTGGACGTCACGGCCCATTACCTATTTTTAATAGGGAGTCACTGTCTCTCTCCAGTCTGTGTGTGCTGCAGCAGACACTGCAACTCCAGCCCCACAGCTCCTGCCCACCCAGCACCAAGCAGCACAGAATAAGGAGGCTTTGCCTGTACACCTGGGTACAGGTGCTTTGGGGTCCTGTCCCCTCGTCGCTTCATTCCAAGGAAAGATGGAATCAAAATTTCACTCCATGAAAATGCAAAGGGCACTTTCAGCGTTTTTCACCCACTCTTGACAAAAGCACAACGGGACCGCAGCAGCCTGGCACACATGTGAGCACAGTTCTGTTTACAGGGCACTCCCATGCTCCCAGGCTGTATTTGCACAGCCCTCAGCACTGGGTCCCTGTAGTGAAAGTAATCTTGTCATAAGAGCTAAAGAACTGGGCTGCCCCCGCTTCCCTACTCAAAAGGCTTCACCTCCTGATTTGGCAGAGCTATTCAGAAGGGGATGCTTTGAATTTTCAGTCTTCTGGTAGGTTTTTAGTCTTTGCAATGACTAAGAGCAAGGCAGTAGTTTTGAAAGAATATTAGTGGGGCAGTTGCACAGAGCTGGTCCAACAGCTCCACGAGGCATTTTGAGCACAGTTAAAGACCAGGGATGGCAAAACCACCTCTGCTCGAAACCCAACCTTCAGCTGACAGAAAGAGTTAAAGACTGATGAGGGCCTTCAGCAGGTTATGCCTGTCCCCAAGGCTCCCTGACACCCTCCTCTCACATCAGGTCTCTCTCAATCTGCCTGTCAGAGTAAACATCAGAATGATTCTTTCTAGTGTCTGTCTCCCACCACTGCCATAGTGACACGAAGGGCTTACTCACCAACAACTGGGTAGTGGTTGTGTTGCACTGTGTAAATATTTGAAATGGAGATTTCTTGGGAAAGTGAGAGGTTGGGGTTATTTTCTTTCTACGAATCCAAATACTGTCAGTATGGTACATGATAAAAAAAAAAGTGATAAAAAATTCATAACAGCCCCTCCAGGCTAGAAGAGCGGCTGCTTATTGTATTTACTAAGCCACTGCCTGGGAGCCTAAAGCCTGATTTCACACCAATCCACTCATTAAACATCTAGATCAACATTGTACAGATTAGGGTGAAATGTAAACAGCAACAAATCTGCTGCAAGGATCACGGCACAAAGGAAGCAAAAGCCCCACACGGTTTTTTTCTGAAAAAATCATCCTTTCAGCAGCACCAATAAGCACCTTGCTCCTCCTTCTTGTGTTCTCCCTCACCTGCTCCACACCCCCAGGTTTTGCTGAGGGATCAACAACCCAGACCAAAGCATCAGAGCTGATTGGTGAGATGATTTTCCATGAATCCACAATCTCATTTATTCCATGGTGCTCTCCTGGGAAAAAAGCACACCTTTCTATTGACTGTTTTTAAAGCAGTTTCCCTTGCTAAGGAGGAAGGACTGCTCACTGAAAGATGAGCTCTGTGTGGTCTCCCCTGTGTATGTTTTCTCCATCTTAATGAGCTTACACAGGAAAGGTTACAGCTAATATCAGAGATACCAATTGCTCAAAATCATGATCTGATAGGGAGAGATTATCACTCTGAAATGGCTCATTTAAAAGGAGGCAGCTAATAGCTACACTTAAACCCTGGAAAATCGTTCAGAATATATAGTATCCCCCACACTTACAACGTGCTATTTTGGTTTTGAAAAAAGAAAAAAAAAACCACCCCAAAAAAACCAAAACAAAAAAAAAAAAAAACACCTCAGCTTCCAGCTACTCAGTTTGAGGTTCAAAGGGTATCAATGCTGTGTCTCACATTCACGGATTCACAGTTCTGTGTTTTTAAAGCATAATTTTTTTTTCCTCCTCCATGTTACTGCCTAGAAGGCTTCAAAAAGTATAAGAAAAACCAGCTTGGCCAAAATGCTTACACAGAGCAGAGAGAAGCCTTCTACACCCAAGGATCTCCAGGATACTCACGTCCTGCTTTGCACAGAGAGGCCACCCCTGTACAACTTTTGCATGTCTTTGCTGATGCAAGAGGGGAAAGGAAACTGTTATTTCCATTGCAGGAATAGCTACACCCTTGATGAAGATCATGTCTCTTCTGTGTCATGTATACACAAATAAAATCCTACCTTAGAGAGCCTAAAGCCTAACTATGGGACTAACAGGTTGTAAGCAAGATCTTGATAGTAAGGGATTGAAAACTGGAGAAAAATCTGCCCCATCAGAGACTGAACAGAGCTAGAGAATAAAGTAGGTGTTTATTGAAAGGTGCCTAGGATACATCTTGGGAAGGACAAGAGCCTGAGCAGGGCTACACCCAAGGTGGACCCAAAATGGTCACAAAATGGACAACCAGTCATGAGGTCTCACACTTTTACAAGTTTTGCTTCATTTGCATATTGGGGTTTAATTATCCAATTACCACTTCAGGTTGTGAGGTCCCATCCTTCTTGTTCCTCCCTTCAGTCCATCCTTGTTTGTGCTTTTGGGCCTGAAAGTTGTCCTTGGTCTTCAGCAGGAAAAGGATTTGTTTTGTCTCCCTGCTCTGTGAAGAGAGTTTACTAACACTGAATATGAGGCTCAGAACTGCACCCCTGGGCAGCACAGAATCTGAAAAAAATGAAAGCTGAAACTTAAGGCATCAAGACAAGATAACACAACAGGAGTCTTGTGCCATAAAAATAAATAGATCAACATACGCCTTGAAGAACGCGATAAAAGCGGAATCCTAATCCGGGTTTCCTGGAAGCCCATCTCAGAGCCAGTGCTGGCAGCAGCGCTTCCCACAGCCACATGGCAGCTCCAATCCGAGCATCCTCCCAAGGAGCCACCTCGGAGGGAACCAATCCCCCAGCTCTCTGCAAAGCCTTGTCCTGGCAGCCCCTGCCCTCCTGCAAGCTCCTGCTGCAGCTTAGGAAGGACAAAAGGAGAGCATGTGCCAAAACAAGGGGTTTGTTCCAGCCCTTCCTGCCACTCTCTCCCACAAAATTCCCCTGAAAACCAGGAACAGCAGCTGTCCTCTGGAGATGCTCGGCAGCAATCTGTCTCATTTCACAAAAAAGCTCAAGCCTTTTGATTCACAGCATTTTCTGGGGGCACAAGCCAACAAGCATTACACAGAGGTATCCTCCTTTTTCACACTTGGGTTTCTGAAATGCTGGAAGAAAAAAAAAAAAAAGGAAAAAGGGAAAAAAACCACAGTGCTTTAAAGTGCAAAACTGTGGCTGTAATGGAGGGAGGACCCAATCTCTTTCAGGTCCCCATCTCAGGCACTGCCCTCAAAACAGCTGAGCTTTTGTGAAGAACAGACTTCCCCTGGCCATGTTTCACAGGCTAGCAATGTACAACTGGTATTGTCTGAAAGAGCAGAAGAAGGACAAGATTCATCTCCTCCTTGGTGGCAAGGACATCAGCTGCTTGGTGGGTATTAAAATGCAGGCCCTCCATGTACTGCCAGAGGTAAAAAACCTATTTCTCTGAGAGTTCAGCCTCCAGGATCCTCCTCCTTCCCTAATGGTATTCATTTCTACATTTGTGCTTGTCTGCAGAAGTGTGAAACAGAACTCATTATGAAGATAAATGAGCTAAAACACAAGTCTCCACAAAGTGACAGAAGCAATGGTTACACGGCGCTGCACAGATCCAGAACGCAAACCCAGGTTAATCTGCCACCTAAGATAATTTGGTGGCAAAAATCATTACATCTCTGGTGCAGAAGAACAGTTGACATGGAATCCTGCAAGCTGGCTCACCAGAACCAGCACTGTGGCTGTGACAGTGAGCCCCTTCCCCTGCCACTGCCAGGGAGGATAAAAGCAGACACCCTTCTGCTGAGGTTGAGATCCACCACTCTCACATTCAGCCATTCCAGCCCCAGGCTGTCTAATTAATACAATCATGAGCTGCTCCTACTCCTTGTGCAGCTGCAAGAAATGCAGCGCTGCCTGGTTTTTAAACATGCACTTCTTAAAAACCAAGCTACTCATGTTTTCAGGAGAGCAGAGGTACTACTGATTATGCAACCCAGAACTTTTGGAGACATTGCTGAGGTTTACTTCTATTTGCCCCAAGAAAGAGAAAAAATAAATAAAGTGACAGCACCAGAAGGAAAGATGACAACTCCAAAGTGAGGGAAGCATCAGGTAGAGTACAACATAAAACTTTTTCAAAGCATATGCAAATTTTCCCTCATCTTCCTACTCTTAACAATTTTATTTGAAGTGTAGAGAAAACACTCTCCAGGAACAAAACCGCCATTTCCCCCTTCAGCCATCCCAACCCAGACTTTTTGGTCCTACCACAAAGACTTTGCCTTCCTGAAGAAGGGAGAATTTGAAGAAGGGTATTTCCCTTGGGCACTGCAAAGGCCTGGCTCACCTTTACACTTTGAATAAAGACTCTGCTTGAGTGAAGGCAGCTCAGATTTCCCCTGCACTGGCTCACTGTCCCTGAGTCACAGGAGGAATGAAGCAAACCCACATCAGCCTTTTACCTCCCAAGTCAATGGAGCTGTAAATTGCCTTCAAAGCTGAGGTCCAGCCCACCCTGTGCACAGCAAAGCAGCTTCTGACAGCGCCTGCAGGGCTCCTGCTCGCTTCCAGCTCAGACTCCCAATTAATATCCTGATTAATATCCCAGCTACAGCTCAGGATCCCCTTCAGGAGCACCCTCTGGCTCCTCACAAGAGCTCACACATTTTCTCACTGATGGCTCTTGCTGAGGGCCCCCAAGCCCAGCAGCAGAGAGTGGATAATGATTTCTGCTGCAGCTCCTCAGGGCTGGAGTGTGAACCTTTGTGCTGGAGTGTTTCCTTGCAGGGTGGAGAGGAAGGCTGCTTGTACCTTGTGCCAAGGCATGGTCAGCTTGAGAATTAGGCTCCCTCGACCTGACTTCTTCCAGCAGCCTCCTGCCAGGGCCAGGGCTCTCAGACAGCTTTCATCCCAAGGGAGAGCAATAAAACCAACAGCCAAAGGAACAGGGACAAGAGGCACAACTTGGCATTTACACATTCCAGCGAAAACAGCTCGTGACAAGCGACACATCACGCCCCAAATCCTGTGTCCAAGCACAGCAAAGGACACACCTTTCCTCTGAGGGAGTCACTCTGAGCCTGCAACCCCAGGAGCAGAGGTGGTGGCCCACCCTGGGACCATGAGTGGCTATTTCCCTATGTTTAACTGGAGCATCCAGAGAGCAGAGCCTCCCTCACAGGATGGGTCTGCCCATCTTGACTAATTCTGGAGAAGGTTTGTGTATTAAAAACCAGCAGAAGCTCTGAGTGAGAAATCCCTGATCTAGGGATACCAGTTCAGCTGGCTGCAGTGGGTGTGGTGGATGCAGGAGGTAAGGACATGCTTCCATGCTTTTGGGCTAATGTAGTGGGAGAAAGAATGGGAGTATGGGCTAAACACCAGCTTCCAGGGACTTTCCAAGAGGATCCCCGGCTGATCCCTGCCTGCAGTGGGACACTGGGCTGGACAGACTTAGCACTAAAAATGATCTGCAGAAAGCAGTCCCTACATTATGGAAAAAAAAAAAAAATACAAGACCCAGCCCATCTATTGTTTTATTTTGGGGTTCTTTTTTTTCACTGTATGTGTCCTTATTTGGCATGAATGCAAAGACATACATGTGTTCAAGTCCTGAAGGAATTAGGTAAACACAAATCTTTTGGTTCATTGGCTGTTCTAGAGATCTGAAGCACCGATTATCACTGCTGGAACTCCATGCGTTTCCCTGCCAGGTCTAGTTATTAAAGAAATTTTACACATTTGATGAAGGATCCCCCCCACCTTCCAGAAAAGATGAAATCCTCTTTGCAGCTCATGTCATTTACGTGGCTTATCTTTTCGGTTCTGCCCATCAGCTCTGCCCAGCATGCCCTTTAGAGCTGAAACCCCTGATCAGAAAAGCCAGATGAAATACATTATTTATGATTTAGAAAAAATCAGATTTCAAACCTGTGGCTTTTCTCAAGATGCTTTTTTCTTGCTTGTTTGGATACACAGCTTCAGTTTATAATTTGCTGTTTGCCATTTATGCCTTTGTTGCAAGTTGAAAGAAAAAAAGGAAGTAATAAAAGGTGTTCAGTCCTCCTGCCTCATATGTGATTAAAACATTGGCTAGAATAGTACTGGGATGTGTTTTGTGTGCTTGGGGTTTTTTAAATAAATGATACTATTGAAGGTAAGCCATGATATAGCTTTTGTTACTTTATTTTGCTTCACCCATTGTGAAGAGTGCTCATTGTGGCCAAGTGATGAGCAAAACCACCATCAAAACCAGCTCCCATGTACCTGATCAAATCTTCCTGTGGTAACTCTCAGGAGATGCCTCCAGTCCAGGCTCGATGAGGGATTAAGAAAGTTTATTTTGGATACTTGATGGAGGAATAGAATGTGTGCATATGTGTATAGACAGCACATGTAAATAAATGAGGAAGCAGCCCTTATCCCCATGTTCTCCATCACAGACCCTGTGTAAGCAGCCTGGGTGTCACTAGGATGTTTGTGTCCCTTTTCAAGCAGACACATGCATCCACCCATGTCTAATCAGCAGCATTAAATGCCCAGCTGAATGAGAGCCTGCCCATGAAAAGTATTTTTCAGGAGAAAACAACAAGTACTTGAAAAATGCCTCACAGAGCATCTGAAGAAAAGCCAAACTTAAAGGTACATGGTCAGTGCAGCTCCTCAGGTGTTTTCCAAATGCTCAGCACCACGGCCCTAAAGCTGTTTTAACAAGGTTTGTTGGTGGGTATTTGTTCCATTTCATACCTTCTGTCCTCTCAGTTAATGCAATCACCAAAAAAACCGTCCTGCGTCATCTGTTGACTCACCAGCCCTGCTTCAGCCTGCTCAGTGAACACTGTGGGACCAACCCTCCCTAACACATCCCACACGTCCTTCCTCCAGCAGGGCTGCCCCCAGGAAGGCAAGATGTCAACGTGGAGAGCAGGGGGCCAGGACAGCACTCTGCAGCCAATTAAGTGCAATCACCAGCTGCTCCTACTCCTTCTTGTGCAGCTTCAAGAAATGCAGCGCTGCCTGGGGTTTTTAAACGTGCCATTTCTTAAAAAACCAAGCTACTCATGTTTTTAGAAGAGCAAAGGTACTATTGATTAGGCAACCCAGAACTTTTGAAGACACTGCTGTGGTTTACCTCTGTTTGCCCCAAGAAAGAGGAAAAAAAAAGTGACAGCACCAGAAGGAAAGATGACAACTTCTCCCAACTCCAAAGTGAGGGAAGCATCAGGCAGAGTGCAACATAAAGCTTTTTCAAAGCATATGCAAGTTTTCCTTCACCTTCCTGCTCTTAACAATTTTATTTGAAGTGTAGAGAAAACACTCTCCAGGAACAAAAGCACCATTTCCCCTGCAGCACCTCCTGAAGCCTCACAGTAACCTCCAAGACTCTAATGCTCTGTATCTGAATCCTCCTTTGCTTCAACAGCACAAAGCTCCTCATCCTGTCCCAAAACAAGGATGAGGGTACCAGTTTCCAGCACATAAATATTCCAGACCACAAGTTTGCAGGAGGGTACATCACCATTCCCCAAGCCACCTGTCACAGAGGAAAGCACCGAGCTAGTCTGGAAGGGACTGCAAAAGTGGGGTGTTCAGGCAAAACCTTCTGCTCACAGACTGACTGCTGCCAGCTTAAACCAGTGAGTCATCTGTTCTGGTCCTGTCCTGGGGAAGGCTGCAACAACAACAGTGATCTCCATTTTACCAGAACTCGGTGTTCCAAACACGACAACGGCAAGGATCACTGGGGTTCTTTAATAAAATTTAAATATTATTTGTTTTCAGGAACTGTGACTCAGCCAAATACCTTTAAAGTTATTAAAACTGGGTAGCTACAGGGCTCATGCCAGGTCCCACCATGCACAACTGAGAACAACTGGAGCTTTATGTTGCTTACACTCCCTCACAGTATTAAAAACAGACACTGAAAATTAGCTTGCTCAATGGATGATTTTCTTTAATCATCAGACCAAGTCCTATAAATTACAAAAACATAACAAAAAGATCAATAGGTCCATTGAGGTAAGGGAGTGAAAGGGGATGACTTCTCCCAACATATTATCAATATTCAGACAAATTAGCATTGCGAGCTTCAGTAGCACTGGCTCTGTATCCAAGAAGCAGCGTGTAACCCATTGATTTTTGAAACTCCTGGCCCAGCACAAGAGAGGTCATGTCCACTGCTGGATGCTGCCATTCTCTGCATAGTGAAAAGCCTTATGAATGCAACAAGCAAAAAAAAAAAAAAAAAAAAAAGTCATATCCTGGCACAATTTACTCAGTTACAGCATTGGTGTAGCAGTATCATGACTTCTTCTGGAAGGCTTGCAAAGGGCTAAATGTAAAGAACATCTCTGCTAGGAAATTAACATCCAAAGAGGTATTAAAGCAGACATTAGCTATACACAGCAACTCCCCCTGTGCTTATCAGCACCATTCATCACGAGGCAGGGATGAGAAGTTCCCTGCAAACAAAGCAGAGCAAGCTGGTGCTGCTTATGATCTGATTTGTTTTGACACAAGCGCGTTGTTGAACATTTGCCATTGTGCATTTAGCGCTGGGCTGGCGCTCCCCCACCCTCCCTCTCTGACATTACACTGCTGCTCAGCCACGAGTGAGCACTCTGAGCAAAATGTTTAATTTGCGGGCACGTACGATTCCCTTCTTGATTATCTATCTCCCCACACAATAAAACCCAGCTGATGCAGAACTCTACAAGTGCTGCCAAGTCAAACTGCAGGCAAAGGTTCATTTAGCAGCACAGAAACACCTCTGAAATTCTCATTTATTAGATTCTGCTGCCAATCACATTAATTCCAACACAAATGTCAAAATAAGACTAATAAAAAGTTGCCTGATTAAAGGAGTGAGAAACAAGGGTGACCTCCTATTTATAGTTTAAAACAAAAGGTTCATTTAAATTAAGCAATTCCCTTCCTTTTCTGCACCTGCAGGCAAACACAACCACTCTAAAACGAGAGGCAAATATTTAACTGGGATAAAGTTGGCAAGAACTCTGTACCAAGGACTTTTCTTCAGTGCTTAATGAAACAAACCTGCCTGCCCAGGCAGATGTTTGATATATTCAGCTTTAACACCTCCACATCCCAAGCCCACTATAGCAAAACTTGAGGTATTTAATCATGGAATGGTTTGGGTTGGAAGGGATCTTAGGGATCATCCACTTACAACACCCCCACCACAAACAGGGACACCTTTCACTAGACCAGGTTGCTCAGAGTTCCATCCAACCTGGCCTTGAACACTTCCAGGGATGGGAAGGTCACAGCCCCCCTGGAAACCTGTTCCAAGGCCTCACCAACCCCACAGTAAAGAATTCCTTCCTAATATCTCATATAAAGCTGCCCTCCTTCAGCTTAAGGCTATTCGCCCTTGTAGTCTTATCACTACATGTCCTCATGAAAAGATCTTGTCTCCTCTTGTGACAAGATCCCTGTCAAGCTTTGCTTTTGACACATATTTGGCCAATGAAGCACCAGCCAGGGACTTGGCCAAACTGGCAGCACCTGGACTCATTAAGCTTAGTGAAATAGGCACTCACTAAAATGTGAGAGGAAGGAAATGGCAAGGGGACAGGTCTCTTTTGTTAAAAATTTACCTATTCCAGCATGTTCCAGACAACGTTTTACTCATACCATCATTTTATCCTGTACAGCTTTTCATTATTTTTAACAGATATTGAGTCACTGTCTTTGTGACCTGGAAAATGCAAGGAATTCTATTCCTGAGCAGAGACTGCTTGCCTCTATGGCACTAAAATCTGCAAGAGACAACCCATAAATATGGCCCACCCAGAATACACAGAGTGTAAATAGGCATTAGAAGGCTTTTTCTTTTGATGTATAAACGTATATATTTGGTTTGTGTCTTATTACTGGTGTCTTTGTTAAAGGATATCCCCTCCTGAAAAAGATGTTTTTGTATGTAGTGTAGGAAACACTGCATTTAAGACAGCAAATCCAGCCACAATCTTTTCCTCTTCTGCATATACATTTGGATGCCCTCTCTGCTAAGAGTATCAAACCCATTTATAGGATTCATTTCCTCCTTCAACAGGCAGGCTTTGCCCTAGCTCAGGGCTGCTCAGGGAAGTGAGCCCCAGCTGCCCCGTTCTCTCAGACATCCATGACCTCACTGCATGCACAGAAATCCCCTTTTCCTCTGTCAACCTGCTAATGACTGAAGTGGGTGGATAGAAACCTCTCTGGCATACAGGGTGTCTAATCAAACACCTCTCTCAGAGGCTCTCTGGGTCATTGACTGCACATCACATCCAAGATTTGGCTCCTGCTCAGCTCAGGGAAGTGAGAAGACAACAGTGGTGAAGAGAAGAGGCTTGTTAGACCACCTGAAGCACATGGAGCCTGGCTGATTTGCACCAAGGATAACCTGCATTTGCATTAATAACTTGCACAAAACCAGAAGAGACCTTCCCAGCTCTGGGTAGCTGCTTGGAGTTGGGTTGATGGCCCTCAAATCCTCTGGGCATGGCCAATCATCAGGCCACACACCTGCCTCACATTTTCTACCTCACACAGAAACCTGCCAGGATGCCTCTTCCCAGTGCCCCTAGAAGGAAACTGGTCTAGCACTTGGTGTCTTGCCAGTTTACCCTCTCTATTTCCCAGCCTAAACCTTGAAGTGGATTTTGCCCTCTCCTAGGTATTTCTTAGCTATCTCTGGCTTTAGGATCACAAGGGAAATCAGATTTGTGTTACCAGGGATGAAGACAAACTGCTCACAGAAAATACCTACACAATGTTTCCAAGATGAGTGCAAAATTCCCATCCAAGTCACAGATGTGCTTGAGGCAGCTCTAAAACAAACACAAATAAATAAACAAATGCTTGATAAGAAGGGCAGTTCTGATCTTCTCACAGAAGTTAACAGTGATGGTGCAGCCCTAATTTGGGATTATCAAATTGTTCATGGGCTGAGGGTTTACTTTCAGTACCAGGGTGAATTAAACCTCAGCCTCTGGAGATTATCCAGTAGTATAATTATCCAGTAATTATATTAATATAACTAATACTATATTTAATATATAGTAATATGTGTTTATATGTTTTAATATATGTAATAGTAATATGCTGCCCATAACAGACACAGCATCTTGCATTCACAGATAAAACCCTGCTGCCTCTGCTCCTCTCCAGCCTGCTCAAAATTAACCCCCCTGCCCTTCCTTTCGCCTGTGTACAGCAAGGATCAAAGCAGGCCATCATCCAGACCCTTTTGACTAAATGCATCTTATCAGGGGAAAATAAAGTCACAGCTGCACAGAAATAGCTCATGAGGTTACAAAGCCATCCAGCACAAACCCCCTGCACTAAACTGCCTGATTGATCCATTGCTGTCTTTGCCAATTAAGTAAAACCAGAGCTTCCCCACATTTGAATGTGATGGTAACTGTGAATCACAGGGGCTCGAGCAATTCTTAACTCCTCTCACCTTCATATCCTATCTTAGAGTAACCACTGAAGCAGCATTTACTATATAAGGCACGCAGAGCCAAAGTGCTAATCTGTCCCTGCAGACCTTATGGTGCACTTTGCTGCAAAAGCAATTTTCATTTTTTAACTCCAGCACCCTCTAAGTGAACAAAGCATTCCCAAAATTGTCTCACAGCTCGAAAGACTTGGAGCTGGTGGGCTTTCCACATCTTTCCTTTTACCCCACCCTTTTCCATAAGACACACATCTTTCACTCCACAGGTCAAAAAATGCACCATGGTCTACACCAAACATTTAGGCAGGTTCTCCACTGATGTTTTCTCACAGTCTCCCTTTTGAAATAAGGAAAGAAGTTGACATTATCCCCAGGGTCTTGGGTAGCAGGGAGAGCACTTCCCGTTTGCAAGGGCAAGGAGCTCTAAAAAAATCCAGTCAACACAGGAGCATGGTGGGCAAGGAAAAGAGCTAGACCCACCCAGTCTGCTCACAAGATTTTTGACACAGAGATAAACCTTTAGTTTAAATGAAGCAATTTCCTTCAGCTAAACATGCAATTACTGTGCTCAATCAATGTAATAAATTAGCTGGGTAAACACAAAACCCCAGGAAGACTGAAAAATTCCAGTGAAAAATAGGGGTGTTTTAAAAGCACATCTGTCCCCAGTGCATTTTCCACTTGACTGTTAAACATTTCACTTATGACCAAAACAAGGCAATGTACTATTTCATTTTACATCTAGATTCCCTAGCTTTTCCCTTTACTTCTGAGAAATACAAGGCAAAAAGTCAATGTTTTGGTTTCAGTCTTCCTCCAAGGGCCATCAGGATGGATGTTCACATGCTTGTCGTTAGTCCCTGTAATAAAGACAAGAGTTTTGAGGAGAACAACACATCCTGCTTGCATTTCTGGTGGTCAGGCACAGGGATCTGCTTTCTATGGGAGCACTTACCAGAACAGTCATCTAAACCCACCCCTAAAATATTTTTGCAAAAACATTACTCCCAAAGCCAAGAAAGAGGCATTTCTTCTTGTCTAGTGGACAAGCAAGACAAAGCTAAAATTCAAGCTGTGTATAAGGACATTAATTTCAACTTAATAAATCACTTTGCAAAATAAATCTCGTCCCATTCAGAGAAGTTGGTAGTGTAAGACTTCCCATGCTTTGAAATGTGCCATTAGAACTGGGTTTGTCATGGTTGTGTTTCTTCTCACAGACATTTTAGAAGAAGTCAGAGGTGTGCTTCCTACTGTGGTGACAGGAGTTATTGTCACTGTAATGCTGTGACAGTGCCTCAGCACAGATCATTACTGGATAGCACATTTCCAGTTACTGTGTCTGGGAATAACCAGCAACCTCTGCTGCAGACAGAAGCTTCCACTGGAATTACACTGGCAGGAGACTGAACCTGAACAGAGGTTCAACACCATTTTCAAAACACTTTAAACTGAGTTGCTTACACACACACTGCAGGTGAATTTAAAACAATGTCTGGGAGTTAAAAATGCATTATTCCATGGATAGTTGACTATAGAAAGTCTATTGGATAAAAAAGTCAACAAAATCATGTTAATAAAGCGACAGCAGTAATTCCTGTGTCTCTGGTAATTGCTGACATCCCATGCCTGCTTTATTGACCTGATGCTTTGGCACCCAGGTGACAGATCTGTGCCTTGGAGCCACCAGCAGCTAGTGGATTAGCCAGTAGCCAGAGTCACTTTAGAATTGTCTTCAGCAATTTTAGTTTTGGATGTATTTAGTTTTATTTAGTGTTGATGTATTTAAAAACATGAAACCTCTGCACTTGATTTTTAACAGATCAGGTGTGCACCACCTGTGCTTTTCCTCCCAGCAGGGAAACACCCTGGATTACAATTACCAAGAGCAGGGAAACCAAGGCAGGGATCCGTGGTGGCTCAGGAAATCCAGGCAGAGAGGGAGATGTTGGTACAGAAGTCCCTGCACACAGCAACAGCAAAGTCAGCAGCTTTGTGTACAGCACTGATAAAAAATCAGATTGTTCTCATTACCTCTTCATTGGGTCCCTTCCCTTGGAACAGAGTGGGCCCCGTGTGCTATTCAGAGCATGACTGCTTTGCTCTGGCTGGATTTCTGTGCCTCACATAAGGCCCTCCTTTGTGAAGAATATTAATTATTTCCTTTTAAAAAGATTTTTAAGAGTACTAGGTAGTAAAGGGAGCACGAAGCTCTAATTTAGTCTTAGTTGTAGAAATTAAGACTTGACTTATTCAAAGCATGCAAAAACAGAAAAACTTGTCTCATCTGCAATCCCCACATTTATTTTCAGGAGCTGCTGGAGAGAGTAAGAGTGAGCCACCCCAGCACATCACAGAGAGCTGCTGCTGAGCATACCAGACACCTGATTCCTCTTTTCTCATGGGGAAGTTTTAGACTGCCCCAGTCTGGGTACAGCCACCAAGCAGCTCCAAAACCAGCCTTGCTCAGGCCCTCTCAAGGCATTTTATTTTCTCAGAAATTAAACCTGGTGCATCGGATAGTCCTTGCTGGTTATCTCTAAACCCTTCTCCCTGCAAAGCCAGCAGGGGATGCTCAGACTAGAAACAAAAACCTCTTCCACTGTGGCCATAAAGCACAAAACAAATAAAATAAAAATCAAGGTCAGCCTTCTTTCCAGGCTGCTAAACTGAGCCTGCAGATGGAAAGGAACAAATGTCCAAGAAATGTTACTCATACTGCCCCAGATGTAGGAGGAAATGGTTCCCTGCCTCAACAGGAGCTTTATTATGGAAGAATGATGGAAAGCAACAACCAACTCACTGGCATGGGACTGCTCTCCTCTGTCCCCTTCCCAGAGCTCAGGGAAGAAACATCCAAGAGTGGTTTGAGCCTCAGGGGGCCTCATCTCAACTGATTCCCCAAAGAGTGCAGTAGAGGATTTTTAAATACCAAAGGAAAAGAAAAAGAAAAGGAA